>OZ023247.1:20569471-21019730 GCA_964006365.1 Trididemnum miniatum | reverse complement strand
CGAAACTCTTCAGGATAAGGCACCTAGCGAAGTTTATCAGTAATCACTCGTTTTGCTTCGTTGCTGGCACTGCCAAACAACGAAAATATCACTGCCAAACATCAAAAATATCACGCTTTCTTCCACAAGATACCATGCATGACATGCATGCATGTGGATGCATGTTGATGCTTTGTGAATGCATGTGGATGCATGCATGCTTGTGGAGAAAGCGTGGCATGCATGCATGCCATGCATGATATCTTGTGGAAGAAAGCGTGATATTTTCGATGTTTGGCAGTGCCAGCAACGAAGCAAAACGAGTGATTACTGATAAACTTCGCTAGGTGCCTTATCCTGAAGAGTTTCGACGAGGAAAGTCAGTTTGCGACAAAGAATTGATGCAAGCACAACTGTTGTTGATTTAGTTGGCCCGGTATCTTGGTTTATATTCGAAGCTCTGTCTATGGCTTATGATCGGCAGAGCGAACCTGCAACCACCTGGAACATGTCGAACTCCTTCCAAGAAATGGAGTGGATTGTATAGACCGTAAAAGTTGTAAATGATGCCGCAGAAAAGGGGGATAAAACTTCATTATGATTATGTCGCTATACTGACCGACAATCTCGTCAGCGTGCAAGCATATTACAAGCTGTAGAAGAGCACAGGCAAAAATTTCCAGGCTTTTCCAAAGCCGTACTTGCTAAGCCAATGTGATGCGGTTTCTTCACTATTTACTGCCTTTGGCTTTCTGCGATATTAATTACGCTGCATGCATAGCATAAGCCTATCGGACAGATTTTTTTGCTTTTTGAATATGCGTTGTTATTATTGTTTTATATTTTGCTTCTTTACTTCTTTACGAAGATTAATTATTTCTGTTTTTGCCCAACTATGATTCTAATACAGTATAGCTTTCCGAGGAAAATGGCTAATTGGGTAATATCGTTTTTTACTGTAAATAGTAGGCCTATTTCAAAATTGCATTATTATTAACAATAGCATAAAATAATCAAAATTTCAGGTATGGGAAATCCCCTGAACAAAATATAGGGTTGGAAAATCGCCTTTTTTCTTTTTAAACTTTGCTTTTGTGGTTTAAGGAGTGAAATACTTAACTTAGGAAAATTCTGTGAAAATCTTGTGTGATACAGCGTTTGTCTTTAGTTGTTTATCCTCTTGTCACCAGAAAACGATCAAAGCGCTGCTAGGAGCTAGCGTAGAAGTTGCCAGCCATCTGTCTATCATATCAAAACAGAGAAATCCCGCTAAGTGTCTTCCCAACGGCACGACAAGTGAATTTGCCGGCTTGTACTTCACACTGTCCCTTTTATGCTGAGCGTCAAGCAGAGAAGCTGTAAATACCATTTTAAAGCCATTGGTTTGACCCGACTTGGAATCAAACCCGAGTCTACAGCTCCCGAGGCGGACGCTCTAACCAGCTTTAAGAGAGTTTTAGACAACACAGAAGTTTTTCTAATTTGGTTTGTTTGCACCAAACCAAATCAGAATTGTTGACATCCAGACTCAAACAATGAAATTGCTTGATTCGTCTGCTGAAGTCACTGACCAGTGTAAACGTCATTAGGAATTCTCGAGTTTTTTTGCCACAGTGGATTGAAGAAATATCACCAATTTTCGGAGCATAAATATAATACCCGAAAATGATTGAATCGACTCTGCAATAAAGAACATAAATAAATAACCGAACTAACGAAACTACGCTGCCACACAATAACTGATAAAGCAGGTTACTCTTAACCGCTGAGCTCAACTGAGCACGCAGTGCGATAACAGAATATAACGGTAGGGGCAGCGATAGTGATGTCATAACGACACAAAGACAAAGACAGAGTACGACACAAAGACGTACAAACTCTAGGCATAATCCTACATCCCCCCCAGTTTGTTACCCCACCCATGGAGGATATTAAGCCTTTTGGGATCCAACGCCCGCTTGCAGGATCTAGTTCTAAAGCAGGGCGACGAGCACGAGTAGATCGCCTTAAAGAAGGGTTTTCTACGGGAAGTTCCATTGGAGGTTCATCGGTGTCCGCAGGAGGACTGTGGTCTGATGCCAATTCCGTAGAGGGCTCGGGGCAAGATCCTTGGACAGGGTCGTTAAACACAGAGCTGTGATGATAATTGGAAGCAGGTGGGATCGGGCTGGGACCTGGAGCGGTATCGGGTAAAAGGGGTGGCATGTTGGAGGTAGGTTTCTCACATGCGTTGGGGGAGGACGATCGAGCTGGTTTGTCGGAATAAGACGAGAAAGCGCCTATTGCGAGTGGTAAGGCGTCCAGATCCGCAAACTTTAACAACATAGCGATCAAAAGTTAAGACTTCCATAATGGTGCCGACCTTATCCCATTTAAGTGGGTAGTTGCCTGCCTGGTTTTGAATGAACACGCGGTCGCCACAGTTCAGGGCGGGCAAGGGATGACTATTTCTTTTTAACGCAACTGCGTTCCGTCCTGCGCGTAAACGGAGTGCATCTTCCTTGGCCTTCCATGTCTCACGCCATGTGCGCCGCACGAAATGATTGGAATATTTGGCTAAGCGATTCACGAATGAGAAAGCATCTCGCAGAGGCCGGCCAAACACGACCTCCGCGGGGGACATTCCACAATCAGGATCGGGAGTATTGCGCAATTGCAGCAAAGCTCGCAAGAAGGAGTCGTTATTTAAGTCACCGTCAGGGCTGACATTATCTCTCAACATCCTTTTGGCAGATTTGACTGCAACCTCGGCTCGGCCATTGGACTGGGGAAAATATGCAGATGACACCCTGTGGTTTACACCCCAAGTTTTCAAAAACGTCTCAGTAGCCGAAGCTGTAAATTCGGGCCCCCCATCTGAGGATATTTCGTCGGGAACCCCAAAAACGCCGAAGTATGATCGCAATAAACGAACCAAAGCAGCTGCGCCACTGATGCTCGACCCAGTGGATGTACCAAAGACATCCGCCCAGCCAGAGAACTTGTCCCCGATTACCAAAAAGTTACGACCCCCGTAATTAAAGTAATCAGCAAAAACTTGCTCAAAGGGCGTGGCGGGTGGGTGTGCGGGCATCGGCGGGGGAGCTGCCTGGGATGGTGCGTTACGATTACAATGAGCACAAGAATTACGTACATCATGAATATCTCGAGTCATACCAGGCCAAAACACAGTTGCACGCGCCCGTCGCTCCATAGCAGACGTACCTTGATGGGCGGCATGCAATGCAGAGAGTACTATATGCCTCAGCGATGCAGGTACAACAACACGATCATTATATAGAATGAAACCATCTAAAATGTAATAACTTTCGCGAAAAGGAAGGTATTGGTCTAGGCCTACACAATGAGTTTTGAGGCTATCAGAATCAAATCCACACTCTATAGCATGCAACAAATGATTTAACGCAGGGTCGTTTTTAGTGTGCAGTGCAATCTCCTCCCATTGTATGCTAAATGCCTTAGATGAATCGTGCTGCACAGCAGCTACGAGAGCTTGTTCGATAATGTCGGGGGAGTCAAGCTCGTGACATGAAACGGTAGCGATAAAAGTACACAACACTGGGTGACGCGATGTGGCATCGGCGGCGCAGTTAGTTGCCCCTGGTAAATGAAAGATTTGAAAACGCCACATTAAGGTGCGTTGTTTAAGCCTAAACAGTCGAGTGTTAGTGATTTCGTCTAAGGTTCGGTCACCAAAAATTTTCGTTAACGGTTTATGATCCGTAACGACTACAAGGTTGTCACAGCCTTGCGTGAAGTATTTGGTTTGTTCTAGGCCCCAGGCGACTGCCAGGGCTTCACCTTCGACTGGAGCATATCTCCGTTCGGCCGATGATAAGGAACGAGATCCGGCGAGGGTCACTCGCCATCCGAATTCACAACAGTCTGGGATGCAGGAGTCGCAGGAGCAGTGTTTCTGAAGGAGGAAATATCCGATACCTCGATTGGACCAATCTGGGCGTAAGCATGTTCGCCGAGTGGGATCGAAGATTTCTACACCATGTCGGATAGCGTCTATAATAGCAAGTTTAGAGGCAGCAAAAGCCCGATCAAGTTCGTCAGACCACTCAAACTTGCGTTTCGGGCTTAAAAATTGTTTAAATGGTGCAACGAGATCACGGAGCTGAGCATAGCTTGCTACTTGATTTACCAAACCAAACCAACTGCGGACGTCTGTGATGTTTTTAGGGGCAGGAAAGTCACGAATGGCGTTTAAGTATTTAGGTAGTGGCTCCACAGTTGACTCGGAAATGCGAAAGCCTGCAAAATCTACAGATCGGTTGGCAAATTGAAACTTCTCTGGGTTCAAAACGATTCCTGACTGGCCCACCAGGGTAAGGAATTCCATGGTGCGCCACCAGTGCTGGCTGAGGTCATCATCATAAAAGACTGTGTCATCAACACAACGTTCTTTACGAACAAAATCAGCAAGGATGGAATTAAAGCGGCGGTTGTAACCATCTCCCGACGACAGAAAACCCTGAGGGGCTCTGGTGTATCTCCATTTTCCAAAGGGTGTGATGAAAGTCGTGAGGTGGCGATCAGACTCACGCAGCGGTACACTGTGATAACCATTCCAAGCGTCTGTAACAGTTTTCCACGTGTTCCTAGGTACTCGGCGAGCAAGGTGGAATGGCGCCTCGGAAGCAAACGTCTCACGCTTGCAGAACTTGTTGAGAGGTGAAAGATCTACGGTGCGGCGAGGGGTGCCATCGTGTTTCCTAGTTATGACCATACGATGACACCATGTAGTAGGATTGCCATGAGGCACTTTCTCCAGAATTCCCAGGGCCTCGTCACGGAGAAGATCTTCACGAACTTTCTCTTGCCAGTGAAGTGGGATGGGGGCAGGTGTATGGCAAGCCACTGGTTTGGCGTGCGGGTCAACATGTATTTCGATAGGGGGTCCTGTCATGCAATGAAGAGCTCGATGTGGACAGGTGTTGAAGGTGGAAGCTGCGTACCGTTTAAGGAGCCACTCTCGCATCTTTGGATTGTTGTCCGGAGTACATGGAAATGGGAGTGCTTGAGGGAGGGGTGGAACAGCTGTCCGCTGGGGACAGGTACATGGTTCAGTTTGATGGCTAACGGAGGCACATCCGCCTGTTAACGAACGAGTAGGATTTTGTGAAGGACAGGGAGTGTTGTTATTTTCATCGGACACACGGTGTTCGCCGATTGAAGGAAAACGTGGGGACAGCACACCCAAGTCTGCTAAGGTTTCTTGAGATAGGTATAGCGTGCTGACGTCGCTGCTGATATAAATCATGGCGTGGCATTGAACACGCTGACCGTCGCGGCTATTCCCCTGTATGACACCGAAGAAAGCCCCATCAATGGAAATGCGTGAGTGGTTGGCGGCCACTAAGTTAGGAGCAGGGAGGAGGATACTGCGTTCAAATCCAGCAGCTAGGAACTCGCGTAGCGACCATACATTGGTCTGAGCGCCGGTGTCTGCGATGGCCACTACATTCTTTGCTATGGGAGGAGGGTGCTTACTGCGGCACCAGGCTTGGTCCATAGAAATGTTTACGGAGATAGTGGGATGTTCTCGCATGTTTGCTTTAACCCATTGATCATTGACGAGGGCGTGGTGGTTATCCTCGGCATCGTTACTCTCAGTAGATGAATTGGTCGGAAGAATTGCTCCTAAGTGGCTGTCATTGTTAACGGGTAAATGACTTCTTTCATTCTGAATGGTAGCTGATGTTGGCGAGGCCTGGTTGTGGTGCTTCTTGCGGCGGCGAGAACGAAAACAGTCAATGCATAGGGTGTGTGGTGTTGAGTTCCATCCACGGGGCCCTTTCGAGTACAAGCTAAATAGTTGTTTGCAGACTGGGCATGGAGACTTCTCTGATTCGTCGTGAGCTACAGGGGCGGTCTTCTGGCGCTTGAAAGCGGATACAGCGGAAACATCTGAAATGGGTGCAGCATTCCGCGCCATCTCCTTGCTCTCGACGAGGGCGATGACATCATTGATAGCGGTAGTAAGTATATTAGCGGTACCTAATACCTCGCGACGGATTTCTACATCGCAGATGCCTTTCAGCAGTGTGTCTCGTATCATGTGGTCAGTATAGTCAACTTTTTGACCACACTGACAATCTGCAGAGAATGCACAGGTGTCAGCTTTTCCACGCACCCGTGCGGCAAAAGATCGAAAGGCTTCGTCGCGCCTTTGGCACATCTGCATGAGGTCTGTCCTCAAAACACCAGTGGCGATGGGGATGACAGCTAAACGCCGCATGGAGGTGAGTAAATCTGCAAGAGGTCGCGAGGCTACGTCGGCGTCAGATTTTAGTAAATTGTCTCCTAATTCCTTGCTGGCACATTGAAACAGCTGTGAGGGGGCTGACGTGTCATCAATGCCAGAGCCTGCTTTAAAAACGTGCCATCGACGCGTAAACACGTTCCACTCTTCCAAGGACACCCCAATACCGATGTGGGGTCTCTCCAGCCTAGGTCCTCGGTTCTCAGTAACAGGGGCAGGAACGGCGGCTTGACCAGCAGGTGCCGCCGTCGCGTGACTAAATGAATGACTTTGCAGAAGGGCGCATGCGATGGGTTCTGTCACATCTTCTGACTGGTAGTCGCATCCCGGATAAGCGCAGGATATAACAACCATCTTACTGTACTAGGCCTAACTAGTGATTACTAATCTAGGCTAACCTAGTCGATTCAATCATGAAGAAATATCACCAATTTTCGGAGCATAAAATATAATACCCGAAAATGATTGAATCGACTCTGCAATAAAGAACATAAATAAATAACCGAACTAACGAAACTACGCTGCCACACAATAACTGATAAAGCAGGTTACTCTTAACCGCTGAGCTCAACTGAGCACGCAGTGCGATAACAGAATATAACGGTAGGGCAGCGATAGTGATGTCATAAGTACGACACAAAGACGGTACAAACTCTAGGACTTTGCTTTTGGCATAATTTAAATGGTCTTTTTGACTCGGCTGGGATTCCTTGTATTCCAAGCGACTGGCACCTGTTTATCGATCGTTTAAGCAGGAGTTTAAAGGCGTACCTACTATGGAAACAGATATCCATCTATCCCTCTTGCCCACTCAGTGCATCTCAAAGAAAATTATGCAAATGTCAAAACTCTTCTGATTGATCTGAAGAATGACCAGTTCAACTTACAAGTAATTGGAGATTTCAAAATGGTTGGCATTCTTGATGGGTCTCCGAGGTGGATTTACAAAATTTCCATGTTACCTTTGCTACTGGGATAGTCGCAGAGATGGGTATTTATCGCGATAATTTATCGGCGATAATTATCGGCGATAACTTTTTATCGATTATCGTTATCGCTCAAAATAGTTTGGATTTATCGATTACCGTTATCGCTTTTGTTATATATTTTGTTATCGCCGATAAATTATCGCGATAAACGATTTTTTAAGCACGCAGTGTTTAAACTTCAAAGTTAATGAGTTGGCGCTATGGAAAAAACACGGTGTCCATTAAGACTTGCTGTAATTTATAAAAATTATTTCTTTGTTTGGCTTAATTTCACGGCAGAGTCCGTGAACTGCTCTCTTTTCTTGAAAAATGCAGAAAAAAACATATTGCAATTCGACTTACAAAAAAAACTTCGTCAAACACATTGAAAATTTACCGCAACATTTATCGGAAAAATTTATCGGCGATAATTTATCGATTATCGATATCGCATTAAGAAATTGAGATTTATCGGTATCGCCCAGGGCTTTTTTGAAGTTATCGATTATCGTTATCGCTTTAGTGCAGAAAAGTTTATCGTGCCCATCACTGGATAGTCGAGACACAACTGCACACTACCATAAGCGAATATGGCCAAAATGAACTGAATATTCTGTTGGGAAAAGCAACATCAAATGGAACCCTCTAATTGACCCCCAGCAAAATATTGATGCCTACGCTGCACACAAAACTGGCCCTTTTCAAGCATTTTGTTGAAGCAGTAGACAAGAATTCAGACGCATTCAAGTATCCACAAAACTTCTTTCCAAATTTTCTGAAGAAAAAAGATAAAAGCTGGTATTTTTGTTGGCCCGCAGACAAGGAAGATCCTGGACTACAACAAAGTTCTCGAAAAACTGACAACAACAGAGTGGGCAGCTTTGCGCCAGTGGTTCATGGATTTTTGGGCAATCACAAAGCTGAAAATTGTGTAGCGCTGGTTGCCAAATTAGTGAAGACCTGCAGCAACAGGGACTGCAGAATGCCCCTCAAAGTGCAAATGCTTGACGCTGATCCGGATCAGTTTATGGAAAACATGGATGCATACTCAGAAGAATATGGCGAACGTTTCCATTAAGACATATTGTATTTTGAACGCTGCTACCTAGGAGAGCATAATGAGGGCATGGTGGGTGACTACATAAAAAGGCTGATCCGCGAAAGTGACCTTGAGAGTATTGTCGGAAATCTAGATAAACCGTGCATTTCTAATTGATTTATTTACAATTTGCTATTATATCTAAATGTCCTATAGCCAGGGTTACCACCGGACCACACCAGAAAATAAGCACGCTGCAGTTAGACTACCAAAACGTCAAAAGCTTTTCATTGTGAAACCACAAAAAGTCGTTGAAGACCAACAAAATAAAGGTCTTCACGTCCACAGAGTCCCGTTTTTCCGCTAAAAATCGGTAAAGACCAAAAAAAAGGTCTTCACTTTCACAGAGTCCTGTTTTTCCATTAAAAATCGGCAAAAACCAAAATAAAAAAAGGCCTTCACGTCCGCAGAATGTATTTTTTCCGCCAAAACTTCAAAAATAAGCACGGGATTCAAAAATAGCACGTTTCTTAGAAATAAGCACATTAACGTTTTCTAAGACATTGCCCTTGAAAATAAGCACAAATCTTAGAAATAGGCACGAAATGGTAACCCTGCCTATAGCCGTGGTATAAGCGGTTTAGGTTGTCAACTCCGTAGATAGGACGAAAATTTGTCCTGATTTGTTGCTTTAACAAACATAAACTATGAATACAAGATGTAAACCTCCCCGATAGTGTAAACGATCAACAAATAACACCAGATTTTACATGCTAGATTACACGATTTTAGCCAAAAAAATGAATTTCGAAATATCACTCTCATATTCACAAAAGCAAAGTTTAGGTGAAATTATGTGCGTTTTCACTGGTTTCTAGACGTGACCTATCAGGAAATAACACTTAGAAGCCGGGAACAAAAATTGTGTTACACAGTGTTATTAAGACGTACAATTATCTCGTTTTTAAGCGACTTGGTTGCTGTACCCCATAAAGTAATGCCATATTGAATACCGGTACGACTGTGAAAAAGACTATAATATAACATTTGGAGAGTATCTTTCGTAACATAATTTCGTAGTCGATAGAGTAGACCCGTAAATTTTGCTAATTTTAGGGAAAGCTGATGAATATGTGTTGACCAGCATAGATTTTCGTGTAAGTATAACCCCAAGTATTTAGTTTTTGAGCTTCTCTCCATAGCGTTTTCACCTAGCGAAATTTTAAAATCTGAAAAAATTGGTTGCCTGGGATTTTTATTAATCAGCAGATAGCATGATGTTGAATAGTTTAAGGTTAATCTATTTTCATCAAACCACTTTTTGACTTTGCTTATTTCGACATTGACTTTTATTTGGAGAGTATTCAAACTTTTATCACCTAAATTTAAGTGAGTGTCGTCAGCAAAAAGAGTTGAAATGTAGATGATTTTGGTAGATCGTTAATATACATTATAAAAAGTAAGGGGCCTAGAGAAGATCCTTGAGGGATACCACATGATAATTTTAATAGATCAGAATTGCAGTTTAATAATTTGGTATATTGATAACGACTGCTTAAGACCGTAAGTAATCACGAAGAAGGTCAAGAGCAATGCCTCTGATTCCAGCGATTTGAAAGAAGTGCATTTGGGAAAGTGCCCGACAAAAAGCAGTTTTGGAGACAAAAAGCAGATTGTGAACAGTCCAAAAAAGTCCATACGAGTTGCAGTTTGTAGGGCCTCATTTGTAAATCGTTCCGTATAACACGCCAAACTGTTGTTGCTGGAATTTGGGTTTCGAAATTAGTCCTTCTTATGGACTTTTTGTGACTGTTCACAACTTTTTGGCGAATTTTATCAACCGTTTCTTCTGACATTGACTTTCGGCTAGATCCTTTTACCCTGCGCAAGCAACCTTCTTCCTTAAACTTTTTATGCCGTCGCCAAATTTGCTTTTTGTCGGGCACTTTTCCAAATGCACTTCTTTCAAATCGCTGAGCAAAGATCGCCTCACTGTTTTGATTGACTGTGTTCTAGCATATTCCAGTACACAAAACGCTTTTTCCCCGCTGGTGAATGGCTTTTCATTACATGAATTCCCAAACACCTAAAAATTGAAAGGCAAAAATTTATATTATTTCTGGACATCTTGTTAAAATTTGATATTGTTTAAAAAAAAATTAACAAAGTTATTTGGGTGCAAAATGGTGTCAAATTTGTTGAAATACCCTGTATAAGCCTTTTTCTATATTTTTTATTGAATTATCATAAATATTAGTCATTGCATGGATGGTTGAGGATTTTTTGCGAAATCTAAATTGATGTTCGTTAAGTAAATTCAGTTTTTCGGGATATGAGTATATGCGTTTGTAAGGCATTTTTTCCAATATTTTACTTAACTGTAAAAGAAGTGAAATAGGTCTGTAATTAGTAGACTGCTCTGGATCGCCTCTCTTGAAAACCAGAACTACTTCTGCTATTTTGAAAATATTACTGCAGGAAAAACACCTCGTAATTGATAAGAGTAGCACACCTCGCTCAAGAATGGTGCAATGACAATTTTCCCGTATTTTATGAATTTGGTGTCGCAGTCTAAGGTACATGTAGGCCTACCTAATAAGGCCCGGCTAACACAATTTTTGCTCAACTCAACCACAGCTTAAAATATTTGCTTGAAAGTTGGTATTTTATTAGGAGGGTTCATGGTCATCACACAATGAAAGCATGTGGCGAAGTGATCATTCACTAGATTTTTATAAGCAAAGCAAAAAATTACAAAAGTGGGCCTTATTAGAAACACGTGTTCTTAATAAGACCCACCGTTTTTCTGCGACGTTTCTCGTTTCGGTCAAACCAAACACTCTAAAACTTGCCCTCCCAGGTTTAGCCAATCACAAATCAGCTTTAAATTCAACAGTTGATACCTAATAACAAGTTTTGACAACATTTAGCTGAATTGCTGCAGTAAATTGACTACAACTGCACCTTGATATACTCTAGCAAGACTAGTCAAGCACATGGGCCTTATTAGGAACATCTACCTTCCTTGTCAAAATGCTTATCTTTTCATTACGTCTAAAATTTTTTTTGCAATAAATCACATTTTTTATTCACTAGTAAGTGTACTTTTATGCAAAACTTTCAAATCGAAAAAAACTCGTCTCCAACTGCAAAAAATTAAAATTTAAACTTTCACAAATTTTGCTCCCGACGCTGACCTCATTTCTCAAAAATTTCTTTTAGCTATAGAGAAATTGTGGTTTAATAGAAAAAGTTGAAATGTGGTGAACCACAGTGAATTTAAGTTAGCTTTTAATAAGAGATGAACGAAATTTTTGTTTGCTCCTGGAAAGATGATCCAAGCGGTGGGCCTTATTAGGGACAGGGCCTTGTTAGGCGCAGGGACCTAATACTTCGGTTTGATTTTTTGATCTTAAGTTTGTCAATTAATAAACCTACTTCCTGAGGGGTAGAGGGAAAAAGAAATATTGATCGGTTAGTCGACAAAGTTGTTTTGAAATTGCTTATTGATTTTGTATTCGAAATAGTTTTTGCCATTTTTGATCCAATGCTAACAAAGAAATCATTTAAAGAATTAGCTATAGCACGCTTGTCCTTTTGCTCATCTTTGGATTCAGTCTTAATTTTTGTCGGAACTACTCGTGCGCGTTTCTTTATATGAGATAATTCATAAATTGTTTTCCACATTTTTTCTGGATGGCTTCTATTTTCTGATACAGTTTGTTTGTAATAGTGTTGCTTCGCACTGGTAGTGGTTCTATTTAATATACTGCGGTAAACTTTGTAATTTCGAGAAAGTTGTTCATGGCGCTTGTTATGAATTAGTTTGAACATTCTATTTTTCTTTTGGATTGAATGTAAAATGCCGGATGTCAACCAAGGTTTAATCTCAACGCTTTTCCTTACGCGTTGCTTTTCTCAATGGAGCTTCTTGATTTATTGTTTCGTTTAACATTTTAACAAATAATTCAGTCTGTTGGTTTATGGCGAAGGCCGCTGGTATATCTAGAATTTTTTCCGATAAATTTTAGAGGAATGAGTCAGGATTGAATTACTTCATGTCACGAATGATTGATTTTTTATTCATCCATTAAATAACAGTGTAACAAGAAAAAAATAAACAATGAACAAAGACCACCAAATATAAATAACAATGGACGGGAGACTGCAAAGGGACTTTAGGGTCATCGAGTCAAGCAACCACCCTTACTTAAGAGAATAAGCAAAAATTTAAAGCGTGGCATAATTTGCGTACAATCCATAAATAAACATGGTATGTAGACAACTTATTCACCTTACCCTGCAGGAACTCCATCAACGAGGTTAAAACTTCGCAAGAAAATGAAGTTTAAGTTTTTGATTAAACCTGCGCACAGAACGTGATTTTATGTCAATTTATCGGCGTCATTCCAAATCTTGACGCCTTGATATTTAAATGAGCGTTGCAATTTTGAGGTGCGATAGTGTGGAATCCAATAGTTACAACAAGTTGCTTGTAATCTGGTTTTTACAGAGTGGTGCTCGTTCAGTTTGACGAAAAAATTGTTGAATGCGGTAGGGGGCATATCTTTAAAGTGACAATAGACAAAGAGACCCAATTCCGATTTCACAAGGTCATCGAGTTGCAAAATGTTTAATGACTTATAAATGCTACTTATCGCATAGTGTTAAACATGTTTACCATATATTAGTTTTATTACTCTGTCTTGGAGTTTACTGATCGGGGCCGTGTAAGTTTGGTAAGTGGAAAACTAAATTGTGACGCAGTATAACAAGTGAGAGTGGAATAGGGCAAAATACAGATGAAGAAGAAATTTTTAGGTAGATAGTTTTTAACCTTGTACAAAATGCCCAACAAACGAGAGAGCTTCGTATAGAGAAGTTCGAGTGCGTTTTGAAGTTAAGCTTACCATCGATATTAACGCCTAAATATTTTGCTGATTTGGGAGATGGTCAGGTGATCCATCGTAAAATATGTTAATTTCAGGGGAAGTTGATGGCGAGTTGAATTTAGGTGGTATGATTAACAAGTTTGACTTTTCGGAGTTGATGCTTAGCCGATTTGCTTGCATTGAATTACTGACGTTGACCATATCTTGAGTAATTAGTTTTGAAAAATTGTCAATTGTAACAGCACTGTGCACTAGACACGTGTCATCCGCAAACAAACGAGGTTTCACCAAAGTGCAATTGCCCAGATCATTGATGTAAAGTACAAAAAGAAGAGGACCAAGGGTAGACCCTTGGGGGACTCCCCATTTGATAGGGTAGAATTTAGAGGATTGTTCACCAATCACAATAAACCAGTGGCGTAGCTACGGGGAGGAGGGGTTTGGGGGTTACAACCCCCCATTGAGTTTCAAATGACGTCATACACACTTCTTTTTTGATATTTATTTCGAAGTGCTAGATACTTTGTCATTGATAACCTGGTTTTGTAATTGACATACTGTAATAACAAGAATTACGTAGCGTTGTTTCCTGAATCTTGTTCTTTGCCGTTATGTTTATGAAGCATTGACGCAATTTTATTAGCAGGACAGTTCCGCTCCTGTATACGCAACTGCCCTCGTCCTTCGGTATTTTTAGTTTAAAACATCTCTCTTAAATTTGGGATCATCTTTTGTTATCATACGACCAGGGGGGGATGTGGGGTATGCTGCGGATGCATCCCCCCCACCAGCGATTTTCAGCAATGTTTTAAATGAATAAAATTTTTCCATAATTTTGAACCTCTCTATAACAATGTGTCTTAGCCGTCTTAAGCACGCATAATCGAAACTGTGTGAACAAAACGCATCATTGGTGAAGCACTCAAAGTTAGGGGCCAAAAATGTGACAAACTTTCCCTAAAAATTGTTTAAAAAGCACCAAAATGGCCAATATCAGTAGGTAAATTTTCAAAAATTTTTCGGGGGGGTATGCCCCCGGACCCCCCTAGAGTCGCTTTTGGTACATAAGTTGCTTAAAATTAACTCTGCCGGAAAAAAAAACTACGCTTGAAAAAGTTCTGAATGCGCCCCTAACATAAAACATTTTCAAAAGGCTTATTTACGCCCATTTTGGGTCTAAACGTCTTTGCGTTTAGTTAACATTCAAACTAATTAAAAATTGCATCCCCCCATCAAAACTTTCTGGATCCGCTCCTATATACAACGTATGGTCAAATGAGACGTCATTCTCAACCCCTCCCATTGCAAAATCCTGGCTACTCTAGTGCAATAAACTTAGCGAAAGATAAGATTTCAAAAGGCTAAACTTTCAGGATTAAAGACTAAAGAACACTTTAACTTTCAGTATTGAAAAAGCAGTAGTAGAACACTGAGGGTAAATTAGATTTTTTTCTTTCGACAAGGTATAAACGATACAAAAAAGGTTAATAACCCCTGCTCTAATCCCATAATGGTCCAATTTATTAATTAATATACCATGGTCAACAGTATCAAATGCCTTCTTGATGTCTAAAAAACTAACACCAGTAAATTTTTTATGGTTGATATTATCATAGGTCATAGTAATAACATCAGTAACTGCATGCTTTGTAGAATGTCCAGCTCGAAAGCCAAACTGAAACGGTAAGATTATGGAGTGTTTGTCGATAAAAGTGTTCAGTCGCTGATATAACAATTTTTCAAAAATCTTGGAGAAACTAGAAAGAAGGGAAATAGGACGATAGTTGGTAACTACACGCTTATTGCCAGAATTAAAAACAGGAACCACTTTGGCAAGTTTTAAAATGTCAGGAAATATTCCGAGAGTAAAGGAGTAGTTCACAAATTCAGAAAGAGGTTCAGAAACTATAGCGGGTGCAACTTTAATAAAGTAAGGCGAAATATTGTCTGGACCACAGACTTTTATTGACAAGAGCGTTGTTAATAAATATGAAAACTTCAGTTGGAACTGTGGGTAGCAGAAAGATCCAGTCAACCACTTTATCGTGGAGAAATTTGTTAAAACTTGATGAATCGGGCAAAATATTGAAATGAAATAGTTTGCCCGATTCATGCAACATGCGCTTTTTCGTTTTGGACTTTTTTGAGTGGTAGTTTAGACGAAAGGCGCAAAATGGTCCGCAACATCACACAAATGACAAATTAATGTAGGCATATTGAGATAAGTTTCAATACCCCTTCCTCCATTGTTACCCTTGTATTTTGTCTTTCTCCGCAAAGGTCTTATATGCTTATGACCAAACTTTTTCAGAATTATTTCAATGTTTATCAATAGGCTACTGCTATCTGCTGGTCTGATACTGGTATATTTTATTTATTTACAGCAATAATTTTGTTTGAATGTAACCGTACCAACATTCAAATCTTTATTACAAAAGTATTTTTTGCTCTAAATTTTCCTACCGAACACGTCTTGCATCTGCCGCTCATCACGCACAATCTAATGTTCAAAGTATAGCTGACTTTGATGACTTCTGTGTCTTTCGCTATCACTCACCTGAACGTCGTCTTTTTGCTGCGTTTTTGGTGAATAAATTGACTTGACAAAGCTACCCCACTTGTTGATCTAGCAATGTCAGAAGTACAGATGTGGTCAATTAGAGTCTTCGAAGTGGCAGTAATCCTAGTTGGTATATCAGTTAGGCATCTACAGCGACATGGCCTAGCGGTATCGCGCGCAGGTGACAGATCCTACGTGACGGGTTCGATTCGCAGCTAGAGCCGATCGCAATTGACATATTTAATGGGTGGCTGCTGACTCGAAGAGCGCAAGCTCACTTCGCAGTCTCCCCCAATTACCGTTGAATTTTCTGTTCAATATAATTTGAAAATAACCTCAGTTATTTATTTATTTATTTATCTACAAGAACAATTTACAAGAGAGTTAGCGCAGGATCTGACTCTGTCATTTTCTGAAATTTTCATTAAATCGATGTTATAGTCCCCGACTACATAAAATGGACGTTTAATTTTGTTTAATTGGAGATATAAGTCATGCATATTTGTAGTAAAACTTTCTAGTTCATTCACTGCGTTAACAGCTGTAAACAACACCCAAAACAATTTTGTTTGCTTTGAAGTAACAATATTTATTCATAAATTTTCAACAAAAGAAATATTACAATTGAGGTCATAATTGTTGTCGAAAGCGAGTTCTTGCTAAACGTATAAACAGGGTTACCACCGGACCACACCAGAAAATAAGCACGCTGCAGTTAGATTACCAAAACGTCAAAAGCTTTTCATTGTGAAACCACAAAAAGTCGTTGAAGACCAACAAAATAAAGGTCTTCACGTCCACAGAGTCCCGTTTTTCCGCTAAAAATCGGTAAAGACCAAAAAAAAGGTCTTCACTTTCACAGAGTCCTGTTTTTCCATTAAAAATCGGCAAAAACCAAAATAAAAAAAGGCCTTCACGTCCGCAGAATGTATTTTTTCCGCCAAAACTTCAAAAATAAGCACGGGACTCAAAAATAGCACGTTTCTTAGAAATAAGCACATTAACGTTTTCTAAGACATTGCCCTTGAAAATAAGCACAACTCTTAGAAATAAGCACGAAATGGTAACCCTGCGTATAAACCTACACCTCCCGCTGGTGTCGGACTGTCAGAATGAAGGAAATTGTACCCTTTAAGATTAATACTACTGTACACTTTATCTTTTTTTAACTTAGTTTTACTAATAGCGATAATGTCTTGTTGGTGAGATAAGGCAGCTATGAAATTAGATAATTTATATGTATGTTTCTGTGCAGGCTCCTTACGTTTATATGTGAACTAAAAATACTCGCATCCATATTTTTAGCAAGATTATTTAATGAAATGCCATCGGGGTAATTACATTTAACAAATAATTCTTCGCAGCCCTCATTTTCAGTACTATCCAGTGAGTAATAATTAGCACGTTAGTAGTTGGCCGACTGAGTTAAATTGCCTGTCATTAATATTGAGTTTTGATTGGTTACCGTAGTCTCATTAGTTCCAGTGTTGCCAGATTGGGCTAAAAGTTGCAAATTGGGCTACTTTTAAAGCGTTCTTGCGCCTAAATTTTAAAACTTGCGACTTTTTGGGCTGTTTTTGGTAAGCAGCTCGCTATTTTTTTGTTTTGGGCTAGTTTGACTTCAGAGTTATAATTGCTTTTTTTGGATAACTTTTCTTCGCATGCGGTAGATTCTTTTCTTTGATTTTCCGAAAACAAGATAAAAGATAGTCTTTGGCTTAACAATGCAATCAGATCCATAATCAGATAATTATTGTTGGTAGTTATTTTGTAGGATGCTCAATCATGTGACGTCATCAAAAGATTATATTTTAAATGGGACAGCTTGCTAGTGTTAGATGAGCTCCTGTCAGTGAGGTTACCGCTCACCGAATCAGATAGGCCTACTACTAGTGTACTACTTACGGTGCTACTAGTTAGCTTCCTGCAGAGGTAATCTCGGGGTCGGCCTGGCCCCCCCAATCGACATACTTAGCCCCCCCGCCCCCCCAATGAACAAGCTTACTTTTTTGAAGACAGCGGCTTTTGTGCTTATTTTTAAACTTTGGCTCCCCCTGACACCCTGACAAACGCTTGGCCCCCCTAAGTCGACTGCTTTGCCGCCGGCTTTGGGTAATCTGGTAAGAATGTCTAAAGCATGCTATTACTGCTACTTTACAGATTATACTTATACATTTATACGTACCGTTAGTCAAGTAGGCTAATGGTACCGGTTGGTATACTAATTGTTTCGTTAAAAAAGCATTTGGGCTACTATTTATGGCGATTTGCCACTTTTCAGTGGATTTGGGCTATCACTACTCGGCCTAACACTAAAGGTGCGATCACACTAACTGAGACGTTGAGACGAAAGTCTCACTGTCTTTGAGAAATTTCGTTTCATTGAAGGAGAAATTGCGAAACGACAATGAGACGTTGCGAAGGAAGTTCACATTAACTGTGCATTGCGCATCCGCGTTTTTTATGACCTTGGTTAGTCTAACCATAGACTACCATGGTAGTCTATGATCTAACCTCAGTTCATGTGAAAATTGTGAAAGCTTCGTTGGGTAGTTGTAATGGCAGGAAGATATCTGGAATAAATTTTATGAAAAATACCCTAGATTTGCCATATTTTGCTTTTGTTAAGCAGAAAATTTTTGCATTTGGCAGACAACGCGATTGTTGATCAGATTCCTGCGAAGTGTTGGGGCGGGTTTATCAGCAAACCTGTGAGAATTGTATTGACTTCAACCAGTAGCAGCGTTGTTACGTTCTTGAAAATGGTCGTGGAAACGCAATGCAAATATATTGCGCAGAGAAAAGTATAATTTATTTTTTGTTTAATAATATTTGTGTACGTAAACTATTATTCAATTTTTAGGAAATTTTACCGACTCACTAAGTGCGCTGGTATTTGCTTAAAATGCTTCTGCGCGGGAGAACTAGTCCCAAGCCATAGTAACTGCATTCTTTACGATAAGCTACATCTGTGAAACCGCAAGATGATCTGAAGCTTGGTGCTGCAACTTCTATGTTGCCAAGAAAATACGAATCGCAAACAATTGAAACACAGTTTACTATTTTTTACAAAAGTAGTTCCTGCCCGCAATTAGCTATTACAACTGATCACAATGTGAGGAATATTGGTTGTATACATTCAGGGCCGTATCTAGAAACATATTGGGGAGGGGGGGGGGTTAACATAAAAATTCATTACCACTATAGAAAAATGTTAACCATTAAATTAAGCACTGCTGGTCGTGGCGCTGGGCATAAAGTTACGAATTCCACAGTGCAAAACCCCAGAATCAATGAAAATCACCCAAAGATCACAAGTATTAAAAATGCGGAGATCTACGATCATCACAATAAAGGTCTGATTCACCATCGGCATACGTAGCATCAAGCCAGAGCTGCATGAATCACAACATTACACATCAATTATACCAAAACGATTCTTAATAACAAATGTTGCGAATACTCAGTGGTGATGTTCTTAAATTTTATATATACGCCTATGTATATATTTTTTACACTATGATTAGGCATGTACATGATGTACTAAGAACATGGAACAACCCTAGAAGACCAAGCAGGCAAGTACGCTACTGTTATGTTTCCTACCAATGCACCTTAGCATGGCAGTGTTAATAGCTGTGATTTTTTAGTTGTACCGATATTTATTTTTAGCATGAATTATCACTTTTATAGTTTTTTTCTCTTTTTTATGAGAATCATCTGCTCTTCATCTGGGTGTTGCAACTTTGCCTTGCTTTTATTAACTCTTCCTGCTTTTATCCATAATGTTGCATTGTTCATCACTTTTGATGGTTCGTTCCTTCTTTACTGTCGTGTTGTGTTGGTCTGTGCTAACTATCAGGTAAGTTTAACACGTCTTTATTTCAAGCAGTCATATCAAGAATGAATGCAGCACGCAACTGTCATACAGAAACGTGGCTGTCACATGATTGCACAAAGGGTAGAGGCGTATCGAGTGAACTACTAATTACAGTGGATTTTACCGCAAGCGCATTAACGTTGCATCGAACACAGTACACAGATCATGCTACACCCCCCTTTGACACAACAATAAAGCATTCACAAAATCACACTTATTCATAACTGAGACGTTCTGGGGTTTTCGAGATTCGACCCGAACGAGTAACATAATTTGAACGACCTGAAACACTATTATCATGACACAACGCATCATCATTTAACTCAGCAGTCGCAGGTGTACCAGTCATTTCGGTTTCAGTCTTGACTGGATTATCAGAACAAGATTTAAGGTATTTGCAATTACGAGTTACTCTATTAGGCGAAATGTCAACTACATAAGATCGAGGTTGGTCAGCAGCACGAACAATTCGACCACGTTTGTCATCGTAATATCCATCATCATCATACACATACGAGTCATCTTGCAAAAGCGGTAATTCACGAAGTTTATGACGCTTATCAAAATTCATTTTTTCATTAATCTTAACCCTTTTTTCCTTTCGTTTGAAATCGCACAAAAATGACCGGTTCAAGCACAATAGGCATAGCAGGCACAGTTGTACGTAATTCTCTTCCCATTAGCAATTCAGCTGGACTGTAACCAGTTTTTAACGGTGATGTGCGATAAGCAAGCAAGGCCAAGTGCGGATCATTGCATTTTTTCAGAAGGTTTTTAACGGTTTGCACCGCTCGTTCAGCCTCGCCATTGCTACGTGGATATCTAGGCGAACTAAATGTATGAACAAAACCATAACAATTAGCAAACTTTTGAAACGTAAAAGACGAAAACTGAGGACCACCGTCAGATGGCAGCTCATTCGGAATGCCAAATTTAGCAAAGATTGATTTTAAATGAGAAATTACTTAATCAGCGGTAGTACCTTTGTCTAACAAAGCAAATTCGATCCAAAGCGAAAAATAATTAACAACTAACAAATACACAGCATTATTAAAATTAAACAAATCACACGCTACTTTTTGCCAAGGACGTTCAGGCAATTCAGAAGAAATTAAAGGTTCAGTTGGATTTGTGCGAAGTTGAGCACATACACTGCAGTTCATTACAAACGATTTAATGTCTCTAGACAGTCCTGGCCACCAAGCAGTTCTTGCACGGGCGCGGCTCTTAGTAATTCCTTGATGACCCTGATGCAATTTATTTAAGATCTCTTTTTGCAAAGCTAGAGGAATTACAATTCGATCACCTTTTAAAAGAAGTCCTTTTTGGTAAGCACGGTCGTCTCGAACTCGATAAAATGTTTGTAAATCATGACACACAGATCGACTTGAAGGCCAACCACCTTCACAATACTTAATCACAGTTGAGCAGATAGGATCAGCCAGCAGTTCGTCACGAATAGTTTGAAGCATCTTGTCGGACGCAAGAAAATTTGTAACAACATTGTTCACATGATCTTCAACTTCGGAAATGAGGTCGTCTTCAGCAGTTGCAACAAAGCAAATCGGCGATCTGGAAAGCGCAACTGCAATTGACAGTAACTACCCTGGAATATAAACAACTTTATAATCAAACCACATCATTCGCATGCGGAATCGTCGAATTCGCGGCGAGAGTTCATCTAAGTTTTTTGTACCAAACAAAGCAACCAAAGGTTTATGATCGGTTTGTAGATGAAAGGAAAGGCCAATTAAGTAAATTCGAAATTTTTCACAGGCCCATGTCAGAGCTAAAGCTTCTTTTTCGATCTGAGCGTACCTTTGCTCAATCGCTATTAAAGAGCGTGAAGCAAAACATGTTGGCTTTAAAACTCCATTAAATTTCTGCATTAAAACCGCACCTAAACCATAAAAGGACGAATCGGCAGCTACAACAGTTTCTTGGTTAGGATCATAGAACGACAACACAGATAAATTAACAAGACTGTTCTGAATTTGCGTAACAGCTTGTTGTTGTGCTGTATCTCAACACCACAGTTTATTCTTTTGCAACAGTTCTCTTAAAGCATTAGTAGCTTCGGCTAAATTTGGTAAAAATTTTGAAAGTTGATTAACCATTCCTAAAATTCTTCTTACATCAGCGACATCGGTCGGAGGGTTCATCTTTTGAATTGCAGCAATTTTTTCAGGATCTGCTTTTATTCCTTGGGGAGAAATGATATGACCCAAATATTTTATGCGGGATGTTGAAAACTCGCACTTATTGCTCAAAGTTACCCCAGCTTGGCTCAATCGTTGAAGCACATCCATCAGACGTTCGTCATGTTGCTGCTGTGATTCCCCGAACACAATGACGTCGTCCATATTGCAAAGAACTCCGGAAAGGTTTGCGACAATGGAAGACATTCTCCTTTGAAAGTGTTCCAGCGCAGAGCATATTCCGAACGGAAGTCTGTTAAAGCAAAACCTTCCAACTGATGTTATAAACGTTGTTAATTCCTTCAAGTCGTTAGGTAACGGAATCTGCCAAAAACCCGAGTTAGCATCCAACTTAGAGAATACTTTAGCACCGGATAATTTGGACAAAGTCTCATTAACAGTTGGCAACGTATGTAGTTCTCGGCAAACATACTTATTTAGCTTAGTGTAATCAACACATATACGAACTTTACCGTTTGCTTTCGGAACTACTACCATGCCACTGCACCAATCGGTCGGTCTGGTAACTTTAGAAATGACTCCTTGTTCCTCCTTATTTTTGAGTTCGAGTTTCACTGCTTCCTCCAGAGGCAAAGGAATTCTTTTCGGAGTCGCTACACAAAACCGCTTCGCACCAAGATTTAATTTAATTTGATAAGGATCTCCCAGCTTTCCCAAACCAGAAAACACTTTCGGAAACCGCAGTTTAACAGATTCTTTAGCATTGGCAACAGAATTTACATTAGAGAAAATATTCAAAGCTTTGATAGCAGGCTAGCCCAGCAACGATTGTGTTAGCTTCTCAGCAACATAAACACATTGCTCCGATACGAAATTATCAGTCTCAAGTTTCGCATTAAATTTTCCAGTAACAACAAGATTATCGCGTTGAGGACCAGTGAGAATTTGTTCAAAAGGGAAAAGTTTTGTTAATTAAATCAAAAGTCTCATCGGAAATAACAGTTACATCAGCCCCAGTGTCTATTCGAAAATTAATTCAGTTTCACGCCATTAACATAAACATCAATCGTAGGCTTGTCCGAAAAGTTTGGTTGCGTTACAGTTCCCAAAAAACAATTTTCTTCAGTGGCCTCATGTGAAACAGCAGAGTTAGTTTCAATCGATTTAAAGCAAAGACTTCGGCACACTTTTTTAAAGTGCCCTAATTTACCACACTTATGGCAGCGATTATTATTAGCTGGACATCGTGATCTCTCATGAGATGTATTACTGCCATACCAAGAACACAATTTACTTCCCTTTTTATGATGTTGGTCTTTCTGCTTCCGCTTGACGAAGTCAACCTCACGACATTGTTCCGGTTCCCTAATGACCGCTTGCTGTTTCTTCACGAGCTCGGAATTACGAACCATTTGTACTGCTTGTGTCAGCGTTAGGTCTGGACGCATCTGTAGACGCTCTGACAACGTATTATCAGTGAGACCAACAACTAATCGATCTCGAATCATCCCTTCTTTAAGTGTGCCATAGTTGCAATGTTCTACTAAGCGATACAAAGATACGATAAATTCGTCCACTGGCTCGTTTGGTGATTGAACTCGTTTATTGAAAAGAGCTCGCTCAAAGATGACGTTTTTTCTCAGCGCGAAATATTCGTTGAATCTGTTTTTGACAATGTCGTATTCTGCCGCTTGTTCTTCAGTTAACCCAAATGAAGTAAATATGTCGTCAGCCTTGTCGCCCAACAGGTACATTAACGTGTTTACCTGATTTTTCTGAGATTCCTCTACTAACTTAGAAGCTAGACGATAGCGTTCGAAACGCCTAATCCAGTTCGACCATTCACTCGGATTATTAAAATTGAAAGGCTCGGGTGACTTAATCGAGTAAGACATTTTTCCTTTCAATTCCTCTCAGAATTAGACTAAATTAATACACAAACCAGGGCAATTTTTAATTTTTTTTTCAAAGCTTATTCAACCACGTGGTATACTCTTGAATCTTCTGACACCATGTCGCGTTGGTCTGTGCTAACTATCAGGTAAGCTTAACACGCCTTTATTCCAAGCAGTCATATCAAGAATGTATGCAGCACGCAACTGTCATATAGAAACGTGGCTGTTACATGATTGCACAAAGTGTAGAGGCGTATCGAGTGAACTACTAATTACAGTGCATTTCACCGCAAGCGCATTAACGTTGTATCGAACACAGTACACAGATCATGCTACATTTACTATCGCTTTAATATGTTGTCATCATATTGCACTCTTTATCGTGTTGACAGTGTGAAAATAAAAGACAAAATCTAGAAAATAAAAGAAAAATAATATTTACTACCGATACCTGCAAAAAATAATTAAGATTATAATTCTCTATTTTGCTCTTAGGTATTTTAAGGTTAATGTTAGATTTCACAGAGTGTATTCATTCACTAAATGTGTCACTGAGTAAAAAAAACATTGGTTATGTTCTTGATTAGTATTTGATTTAATTTCAGAAACAACACAATGATGCTAGGTTATAAGCCAAAACACACTAACATGTCAGGAAAAAATAACATGCTTTTCGTAAAAAAAAAAGTATGTTTTACCCAATATCGTAATTGTTTTCGCTTTTCATCTAACTCTTGACGAGCAGCAGAAAGAAAAACCATATAATTACACCAGCAAAAATTTCCCAGCATTACCAGCTAAAAACTTGTTGTTTTTAACCAACTCAATCACTTAATGGCAATAATTAGGAAAATACAAATTTATATGTTGGTCCATTCTATACACAATTAATACTGATCTAGCAAGAAAAACCAACCTTCTCTTTTTGTGTCAAGTTCTGAAATATACTGGCAACTGTCCAAAATCATACACTGTTTTTGCACATAAGACTTAGGTGCTGGAGTTCCATACATGCAGATGAATTGGTTAACCTGGTTGACATCTGGACAACGGAGCACAGTGAGCAAAATATAGCTTTGCGAACCTCATGCTCCATAGCATTATTGCAATACTATCTACATTGGCTAGTTGGTTAGTCCAGGGTAAGTTTGTCATTACGGTACCAATAATACATCGCAAAATTATTCGTAGGCTTGTAGACCTAATCTGCCTGAAAAAACACATTAGCATGATCATGCTACAGTGCAATGTATAATTACAGTTTGCTATAGGCCTATATTAAGTAAGCTGAGCAAGTAAAAATGTTAAATTTAGCCGAGACTAGGATTAGACTATCAAGCAACACATCAAACTGCTTGAAAAATTCCTTTGTTTTAGACTTTGAGTGAAATATAAACCTACAGCTTACAAAACCAATTTTCAGTTAATTGTGGGCATTTTGATTATGATACTGCTGAAAAGCTAGACTGGAAATCTTTGTACAGGCTAAACTCAAATGGATGATGGAATTTCTAAACCAATCCCTTATCATATTCAAAAAGAATCGTTAATGCAATTTTATTACTAATTAAGAGGGTTGAAACAAAGTTCGGCTTACTTCCAAAAAATAGGCTACTAGGCTGATTGGAAACAAGCCCTTATTTTGCTAAAAAATTCTTGCAGGAACTCAATAATGCTTCCAAAACAATCTCTAGGTCTAGCAAATCGCTTTTGCCTTAAAACACCTCGTCAAAAACTCCTTATTTCAACTTTATTGAAAGGGAAAAGCCTAGGTACCTAGCTTAAACCAATTTTCAGCGACGGACCTGCGCAACGCCATTGTGAAAATTCTCACGATTTTGGTCTCAACGATTATGATCATTGGAAAATATCGATCATTGCGCTTCTTGTCTCACGGGTTTTGAGACAAAATTTACCGTCTCAATGCTGTGTGAACATCACAATTGGAACAAAGGTGATTGTAATCCGCACAATGACTCAATGCAAAATTTGTCTCAGTGTGATCGCGTTTTCGCAATTGTGTGAAAAGTTTGCTTGAGCCATTTTTGACGTAAAAAGTAAGCAATTTTATACAGTACATATTTACACAAAAAAGTTCTAGTAGACTAGCGTAACTCATTTCTTTTCCACTTCCAAGTCCACATCATTATTAAATGGTGCATAACAAAATTTAGTGAAATCGATATCAATCCCTATTTTGAACAGACCGTAGGGAGAAGATGCGGTAAGCCAGTCACCTATGCCTGAATATCTGCCGTATTCATCTAGTGGTAGCCTTCTTTAACTGCTGATTTTTTAAACCTGATTTTGCCATTGAAGGTGTGTAAGTGCGCAAAGTTATTGTCACAATCTTGTTTTAGATATCTAAGCAGATTGGCTCAAATTGGAGTTAAATCTTCTGCAATAAAAACGTCCTTAAGTTTGTTGTGGCTATTCAAATGGGATTTTCTGTGCAAAAAGTCGTTGCTTTTTCGTAGGATTGGAAACGAACGATAATGGGACGCGGTTTGACATTCCTTCTCTTTTTGCCCAAGCAATCGATGCGCTCGTTGAATCTCAGAGTCAATTAAATTGTTATTCAGAGCTTTGACAATCTGAAGCGCTGTTGCTTCACCATTTTCTCTGTTAGTTAAGGACTCTGGCACATTGTGGATTTGTATGTTTTCACGCCTCCCATCTTGCTGTAAGCTGTCCAACTTGAAATTAGTCAAATTCAAAGCTTGTTTTAATAGGGCGTTTTCAGATTGAATAGTGGTGATGTGGTTGTATTCTTTTCTATGGAACACACTACTAACACATTGTATTATAATAACTTTGGGCAGTTGATTGTAATTTTTTGTTTGTATGGGCAAACTATACTACGTAAAGGTGTAAAAACTGGCAAATTCCTGATGACAGATTTGACAGTCTTTTGCTGTCTTCGTCTAGATTATTTACATTATTTTGGGCTATGTTTGATTCTTATGTCTATTTGTGTGCACTGTGCATGTGATTGCGCAACTATGTGTGAACAAATTAATGTTTCGACTATAACCAAAGTCTCGTCAGCCTTGCTACGCACAGCCAATCCGGGCTAAACTCATTCTAAAATCATATGTGTGAACAATATTTCAATGGTCATTTGTTCTGCACGTGATTTTAAACCACTGAAATGTCAGCTCCCCAGAAGACGAAATGTGATCATATACAGTGAATTTTACAAATTTTTTGTATTTAGACTGTGTATGGTGATATTAAGCTGTTCAAAATGGTATGTTTTGATCCAAAATTACACTTTTTTGAAAATAATCGTAAAAATACTGAAATTAGGATAAAAAGTTCTCTTACGTTAGATAGGAAAGTGCACATTCTGCTTCTTTTGACACCAAAATTAGCTCTCTAGCTCCACTGGTTAATGAGTTACGGCATATTTACAAAATTTGACCTCCGCATGACCTTTACGCCTGGGTAGCCACCTATATTTTGAAAAAAAAACTTTGGAAAGCCGCTTTTAAGCATAGTTTTGGGACTAAAGGCAACTTTTGGGAGGGGACGTTTTTTGAATTTTTGATTTTCATTTTTTTCACCCCACCCTACTGAGCATCCCACTCCGTTACACAACGGGTAATGTCCGAGCAACATAACTTCAATTTTGTATACATGGGCGACCACCAAGACAAAGGATCAAACAAACGATGGCACCAGCTTACTGTCTGACACTTTGTGAACTTTCCTTCTGTCTCCTGCTTGAAGGAAAGCTCTCTTACATACAATTCGTCTGTCTCAGTATTCCAGTTAATCCCCAACGTAGATTGCATGAGAGATGCTTCAGAATCTTCCTTAGCCTGTACATTTCAAACAGAAAGAGCAAGATCCTCTTCGTTGACATTGGAAAGTATTGCAGGTGAACTTGCATTCCACTTAGTAAGCTTGAACCCCGTAGAACGCAGTAACAATGAGACTTCGGCAATCAGTTGTTGCCCCCTTCGGTGCTGTCGACAGCAGATATGAAATCATCGACGAACATGTCTCGTGGCACCTTGGTAGTAGCATTCGAGGAGACAATAGGAAGATTGCTTTTAGCTGTAAACACCATAGAGTACCAAGCAATACTTGAAATGCAGCGTAAGCCGTACGGAGCTACCTGGAATTGAAATGCAGGAGTGTTTCCTTTCATGTCTGAATCAGTAAACCATAAGATCCGAAGAAGGTCTCTATCTTCAGGAGCTATGCGTATTTGAAAAAACATATTTGCAATATCTCCGGCAACTCCAAACTGTCGCTCTCCAAAACGGATCAATATCGATCTTAACGTCTGCATAAAAATCGGTCCACGGTTAAGTAACTTATCAAGCGATACCCCTTGGTACTCTCTCGCTGCATCATACACCACTCGAAATTTCGATTGAAAAGTATCGAAATGTGGGATGTACTATTGCATTGTGTTGGAATCCCGGAGATTTTTCATTAACTATTCATCAGGTATGCGCAGAAGGTGACCTTGTCTTATGGCTATGTTGATCTTTTCATAATATTGGTCCCTCAGTTCCGGTTTATGAGAGAGTTAGCGCTGTAAGCTTAATAAGGCTTGTTTGGCTAGTTAATAGTTATTTGGCAACTTTGATGGATCTTGTGCCCATGGTAAAGAAAATTGCAAGTGATTCTCCTCATTTTCCGATTCAACAAGCTTGACTGTGTCCTTGTATGCTTCCCACACACTCTCATCGGCACGACTCATTGCAGGCTTGTCATCGTTTGGAGAACAATTGCATGGGTCAGTCTCCAGTTTATGCATATCCAACTGTCGATCAGCTGGGGTATAACGGATTTTTGAACTTAGTGTGATATTCAAATTTGATAACCTACCGGTATAAAGTAACTCTTCAAGAATACATTCTTCTACCTGATCAGCCGAACTTAACCACAATAGACCAAGCTCATGTGTTGCTGCTGTGCCACTATCATTCCAAGTCAGACTGGAATTGCTCAAGATGTGTTTCCATGCGAGATCACCACCGATCACTAAATCATTGTGAGGTGGAAGCTCATCAAACTTTGGCAAGTGTTCGGAAAAGGGTAATTCTTGATCCACAAAAGTTACTCCATCTACTGTAATTGCATTTCAGTTCCATCTACCCTACACAGTCTTAATTCACGAACCATGGAATTACAACTCATCTGAGAGCCATCAAACAACTTATATTTCTGACGAGAATCGACTACCCTTTCTCCAAAAAACTGCTCTACTACAGTAGCTCGCGAGGTCCAAGAGTTCGAGTTACACCGTTATCAATAGCAGCATAGATCTAACGGCTTTTACCAGCCGGTGACCATCTTGAGCTTATGGCTGCCTTCAGCAACATCACAGCTACTTTTTCATCGTTACGATGGGTTTCTTTGAGGTACAATAAGGCATTTTTATTATTGGTGCATGCAGCATTTTCAGGCTTACCCTCTACTTGCTTAGGCACTGTCGTATTGCCAGATGGGGAAGGTATCTTCACTCTCGACGGCATCTTTGATTGAGATATATAGCCCTCATCCTTATGCAACAAGCTATGGTGTGGTAGACTACAGTTCTCACATTGGTTGCTTTTGCAGGTCTTAGCTGTATGAGCATCATCAAAACCAACAAAACATAAGTGATGCTTTTTGACAACTTTCCACCTGTCATCCAACGTCATTTTACGAAAGCTCCGACAGTGGTTGAGAGTATGTGATGTGGTGTCAGGATGTAAGCGACAAGATCTCTTCTCAGCGTGTTCACTGGTAGAGAGCTCTTTATCTTTATTTACAGCAGATGCTGTTCTAGGCAGAGGCTGTTAACGCTTGGAGGGATACTTTCTCCCGCCAAAGAGCTTCTCTCCATAATCAGACCTCATGTTAACATGCATTAAAAGCATAGAGTCCACATATGATATTTCTGTAGTTAATAAATCAAGAAAATTGTCATACCTCCAGCTCTTGGCAGGATAGCGAGCATCAAACCTTGTACGAAACTTTTCATTGAAAGTAGAATAAACCTGGCCTAAAAAATATGGCTTATTTAATTCTGCACCTTGGCCAACTGACGTTGCAACTCCTTATAGGTTTCTCATGTCCGCTTTGAGTTTCAGAAGAATTTTACGATCGTGTTTTATGGACATGCGTGGACGCTTCACTCGTTGCCTGGCATGCTCTAGTATAATGTCTCTCCTGCCGTAAATCTCATCTTCTAAGGTTGACCAAATAATGTCGCATGCTTCTCCTGGGTCTAAAATTGTAAACGCACTACGGATATATCCCTTCGTTTTTCCATCCAACGTGCTTTCAACCCAGTGTAAAAGCAGATCAGGTCTAGTGTTGCATAACTCGTTTCGTCGCACAAGAAAACGGTGTAGATATGCAGGATATTCCGCCGCATCACATCCCGAAAATTGTTGTTCCCACTTCCTCAAGCAAGCTGCCTTTAGGTACCCAATAGAGCTTTGGTGCTATATTTACTGGCATTGCTGAGCCGGAAACTGTGAGCCCTCCGGGAGAATTACTAGCAGAAAGGAGTGTGAGTGCAGGTTCCTGTATTTGCAAATGCTGACACCATATGTACGGATTTAAAGCCGGCTCTTTTTCTGGAATGAAATTATCCACATGAGGTGATTCTGGCCTAATCCACTTAACTTTACTCATATCCTGCTTTTGTTCCTCCGAACCATATTCAGAACGGTTAGGACCTAGTAGCGGCGCCCCCCATGGTGGCTTCGGTCTTCTAGAACCCCCGTGGAATTAGTTCCCGCATCAGGTCCTTCCAACCCTGCCACAGAACTGAGCAAATCTTTCGCTGCTGAAGCGTTTTCAAAATCATCAACCATTCTTTTGTGCGTACTTGATTCAAGTTTACTCTTCTTAAGTTTAATCTCATTTTGTTTTAATTCCACCTCTTTCTCTTCTAAAGCAAGTTCCTTCATTTTACTTCGCAGTTGAAGCTTTTCAATCTCCTATTGCTGGCCTCTGATGACTTCTAAAGACTTTTATGCATTGTGAGACGCATAACTATCAGTAGTAGTAACAGTACTTTTACAAGCAACTGATCTCTCATCTGGCTCCTTAGAGGCTCTGGCATGGTACCGTTGAAGATCCTCGGTCCCTTTTACCTCATACTCTTTGACCAAACGCTAGACCAGAAGTGACGAACATGCGGCCCGCGAAAGAATTTCCTGCGGCCCGCGAACATTTTGGCGAGACCAGTACTTTTAAACATTTTTTCCCCGTCTAATCTTCGCGATGCGATACCAAAAGCTGAGCCCCTGATTTAATCAAGCGCGTATCACACAATAGTTATATAAACGCTCAATACAAGTCATCTGTTTCAGGATTCAGCAGTTCATCCATTGTTATGAAATAATAATAACATAACTCGAGTCCGTTGCAGCTTCAGCATAGTGCAGCAGTTTACGAGTAACTATTCGAGTGAGAGCTTAGCTTGCCTTACAGTAGTAGGAATTATGTGAGTTTGCGGAAATGAATTGGTGAGGTGGCAGTACCTTTTATCATATGCAAATTTTACTGCTTTCTTAAGGTATTTGTTATTCTGTTTTTTAATCAATATTTAATTAGCCGCTTGTCTTCAGCGATGTCTTCAGCGAAAAAACGAAATATTGTAGATGTAAAAAGAGTATTTCAAAAAGATTGGACCGATATCCGATATGTTCATGATCAAGAGCGTATTCAGAGGGGGGCCATTATGTCATCCTTCCTCCTTTTTGACCCTGCCTTTTAGTAAAAAAAGAACAAAACTAATGGTGCCAAGTGACTGAAACATGCCAGACTCTTTTGATGGTTTCTGTAGCTTATGGCCAGTGGCTAATCCAAGGGTTAGGATGAGAGGTATGCATTCTCCCACCAGCCATTTTCAAAATAGTTTTTGATGTATACAATTTTTCCATAACTTCGAACCTCTTCGAGAGCGATAAGCCTTACGCCTTAAGCATGCATAATCGAAAATGTGCGCGCCAAATGCATCATATTTGGCAAAGCACTCAGAATCAGGGTCAAAAAATTTAAACAAAATTTGCCTGAGGATTATTCAAAAAGCACTACAAATAGCCATTACAGCATGTAAATTTTCAAAAATTTTCCGAGAAAGCATGCCACCGGACCCTCCAAGAGCTTTTCTTGTATCTCAATCATTTTCAAATTTGTTCTGCCGAAAAAAAACGCTTTAAAGAAATATGGAAATTATGGCTTCCCCCTTTTAAAATTTCTCGCTACGCCACTGTTCATGACTAAAAAGTTATGCGGCCCGCTTGCTTATTGGTAAGTAACAAATAGGTTCGTCACCCCTGCGACAGCAAATAGGTTCGTCACCCCTGCGCTAGACAATGGGGGCTGAGTGAGAATTTCTATTATTCTCCAACCACTGGTGAAGGGCTGTGCTATAAACTGAATGGGCGTCTACACAATATTGCAAGGTAGTGTCAAGCAAAGTTTAATCAATTTTAAAGCCATGACGCGAATAATCACGCATTACAAAAGTCAGCATCTTTAGTTCCCGAGCGTAACGGGTTATAAGGCTCTATGGTTTTTGAAATGCTCTGGGTTGTCGACCCAGGGCAATCGTATGTCAGACAGCATATCATTATCGTCTACATACAGGTAACTAGTTTGACCAGTTGCTGCAAAATTCCTCCACAAACTGGTCACATGATCTGATGACCCAGGAGATTTTAACTGTGACATGTTGCTAAATGCTAAGCCTACCGTTTACTTACACAAAGTCAGTAGACTATTGATTGATTGATTTCTTCATCTTTATCCTCCTATCACGAGAAAGCGACGGAGGCGCTATGCGTAGGACGAATCCAGACTCGCTTAGGAGTTGCCTTTGTTTTCAAGTTTTCCGCTTGAATTTTCTTCTGACTTCTTTAATTTGCTGCTTGCCAGATTCCACCAAGCAGAGATAATCATCGTGAAGCATCTTATCCAAGGGCGCAACAACGAGACTAGGTTGGGAGGTGAACCATCAACCTTGCGATCATGGTCGTCGTAAAAACGACGCTCCGAACCACTACGCCACGCTGCCGACAATTTTTTTTTCATTTTTTTTTACAAGATTTTTCATCTCAACGTAATGACGGAAGGAAAGAGAACTGATTTTGAGCTATGTGAGTGGGCAAAATGCAGTACAAGTGTACTTGTTGTGGCATAATTGCTTCGTATTGGCAATTTTTTAAGGTTTCGAGGATTGTAATTTTGCTCAAAATGTGCGCTAAGCAACAAAAGAAGCATTGGTAGGCTACGGTAGTAACCGGTATTCAGTAACCATAGCCTAGTAGACTACAGTATGGTAGGTTACTACTGTACATTTCATGAGTGAATTGTAGTACCGGTAACTCTACGATGCTGTAGGCTATGGTTACTAAGCAGTAGTCTATAGCTTGGTAGGCCGTAAAATAAAAGGCCTGTATGTATGTGCCTCCGCCAGTCTGTCCTACCATTCCAGAGTAGTATCACATACCGGTAGCCTAAAAAGCCTGCCTGCAGTCTGTTATTGGTGATAGCCTACGCATACAGTTTTCTTTCACTGGTACATAGTACCAGTAGTAGCCCATATTAGCTGGTCAACTGGTGCAACTCCATGACTGTGCAGTGTCTAAGTGAGTAGAGTGGGCTACAATGGTTGCCAACTTGCCATTGAAATCATCGCATACATGGTTACTAGCATGAGTTAAAATAAGGGTTAGGGCAGTGGTTCTTAAACTGGGTTCGACCGAACCCCAGGGGTTCGGTGAGGCTGTAGCAGGGGTTCGGCTAAGATCAGAATAAGTTTTTGCAAAAAGGCATGCAGTTGTAGTAAATGACTATCTCTGCGTGGAATGATGCATCCCCCCACCATACTCTTTCAACGCTGTTTTTGATGAATACAATTTTTCCATAATTTCAAACCTCTTTGATAACAATCATCTTTACGCCTTAAGCACGTACGCATCAATCGAAAATGTGCGAACAAAATGTATCATATTTGGTGAAGGACTTAGAGTTAGAGGCAAAAAAATTAAACAGAATTTGCCATAAAAATTGTTCAAAAAGCTCTAAAATGGCCATTACAGTGTCTAAATTTTTGAAAACTTTCCGGGGAAGCGTACCCCCGGACCCCCCTAGAGCCATATTTTTGTTCCTCAATTTGCTTCAAATTAACTTTCCGGAAAAAAAATACGCTTAAAAAATGTACAAATTTTATGCCACCCTCCACCGCCTTAAGAATATTCTGAATACGCCCCTGACGTGAAACATTTTCAAAGAGCTTATGCTCTTTTCCGGTTTAGACGTCTAACGTCTTTGCACTCATTTAACATTCAGCCTAATTCAAAACTGCATCCCCCTCTAAAATTTTCTGGATCCGCTCCTGGTTATAATTAAGGGTTCGATGTATGCTTGCATGACACCTGTTGGGTTCGATACTTCCGACAAGTTTGAGAACCACTGGGTTAGGGGGTACCGGTAGGTCAGGCCCTAACCTTAACCATAAAGATAAACCTAACCCTAACTTTGACCCTATAATTTTCGTGGGCTGATTCTTTTATCCATTGTACCCACTGACAGTGTTCTCTAGTCTAGCCCAAACAAAATGTTTGCTATATCAGTACCGGTAATTTGCCCAAACATTTTTTGCTAGCCTATTTCACAACTTTTGCCCAAAATCTTGCTTTAAAACTGGTTTATAAAAAAAGACTGAATTAGCAATTGTTTGCAGACAGAAGTTTTCAGGTGGCCTACATTCAATATGATTTGCCCAGTATTTATTTTTTTTTCTATCTTTATAATATTTTCCCAAAACCTGCTCGAATTTTTCGTTTTTGCACCTTATAGGGAACACTGTTCACCATGTGATCTGGTACCATAATGTTTCTTCACTGTTTATGTGCTGGTGTGTGCGTCCTACACTGCACAATTTTACGTATTTGTGATTAGCAGATCAGGCAATAAGCATGGCATTTAATGAGATTTTAATTGAGCAAGTTAAGCAACATCCTTGCTTGTATAGTGCATCATAAAAATAAAAGATTTCAAGAGTAGAAACATTAAAGACCAAGCTTGGATTGTTATTGGCAATGAATTAAAAGAGAGTGGTAAGTTTGTGAGCAAAAGAAAAACTTTGTGTCTAATATACCAATAAACTCTGTACTGATGCAGTAGGATTCTTGTGTACTTGACTGGGAAAACCCCATACTACCGGTCAACAAATGAATCTAAACGAATATCTAATCCTTGAGTTGTCAGCTGAGGTGGTGGTGTTGGAATGTACATCAAACAGAGCATAATTTTTACCCCCTTTGCCGAACTTTTAATCATGAATGAACAATTGTTTGAATCTCTATTTGTCACTATACATTTTGAAGGTAAAAGGCTGATTTGTGGCACTGTTTATAGACCTCCTCGTAATGATAATATGGGACTAAGAGGCTTCTTCGATTCTATTAATCTGGTATTACCGTATTAGGTGAATTAAATAAAACCAAAAGTAAATGTTTTCCGATAGGAGACTTCAACTTTAATTGATTAGACCTCTCTGATAAGAAAGACTGAACAATTCACAGATATCATGCTTAATTATAACTTCTACCCCTTGATCAACAAACCTACTAGAATCACTGACTCGAGCTCTTCCACCATTGATCATATAATGGACCAACGTCTCAAATACTAGTATCAAAAGTGGTGTAATTGCACATTGTGTGACTGATCACCTACCAGTCATACAAGTATCAAATCTTGGAAAAATTAAAACCAACTGGTTTCTAAAGTAAGGTGATATGCTCTAAGTAACCTTAGAAAATTTAATGCTTCCTTAGAAAATGCTGTCCTTTGCAATGTAGAAAATCAAGATAATCCTGATAACTGTTTTCAGAATTTATATGATTTGCTACTTGATGAGTGTTTTAAGAATTTATATGATTTGCTAATTGATGAATTTAAGAAATTCATTCCTCTAAAAGAATCTTCTAAAACAACCAATTATTTTGAGTGGTATGATCGTGAACTAAGACGTCTAATGCTCAAAACAAATAGACTATATAAAAAATATTTTCCACGGCGTGACCACACTTCCAAGAAGCAATATCATAAGATTAGAAATATGTATTTTCATCTTACCAAGTTAAAAAAAATGTTTTATCAAAAGAAACTTAAGAACTTCTATAATAATGTAAAGACAACGTGGCAGTATATAACCAGTCTTCTTGGTAGAACGTCATTAAACAGTGCCACTTCATCCTTTTTTATCAATGGGAAAAAAACTTGTGAACCTTTACTGATAGCAAATGAGTTTAATGACTATTTCTCTAACATTGCTATTAATCTGGTAAACCAACTTCCTAAACTATCTATACCAGACATGGGCAAACTACGGACCGCGGGCCAAATCCGGCCTGCCAACCCTTTTATTCTGGCTCGCCGGCACTTACACAAACTTAAACTCCCACCGTGAATTAAGCGGAAGACCTTTTTTCCTTTAGAGATCATGGATGGTGTCACAAATTCTGTGTTATCGAAGCAATTCTTGTTGTTTGCGTACATCAGGGGTGACGAACCTATTTGCTGTCGCGGGCCACTTTGTTGCTTACCAATAAGCAAGCGGGCCGCATAACTTTTTAGTCAGGAACAGTGGCGTAGCGAGAAATTTTAAAAGGGGGAAGCCATAATTTCCATATTTCTTTAAAGCGTTTTTTTTTCGGCAGAACAAATTTGAAAATGATTGAGATACAAGAAAAGCTCCTGGAGGGTCCGGTGGCATGCTTTCTCGGAAAATTTTTGAAAATTTACATGCTGTAATGGCTATTTGTAGTGCTTTTTGAATAATCCTCAGGCAAATTTTGTTTAAATTTTTTGACCCTGATTCTGAGTGCTTTGCCAAATATGATGCATTTGGCGCGCACATTTTCGATTATGCATGCTTAAGGCGTAAGGCTTATCGCTCTCGAAGAGGTTCGAAGTTATGGAAAAATTGTATACATCAAAAACTATTTTGAAAATGGCTGGTGGGAGAATGCATACCTCTCATCCTAACCCTTGGATTAGCCACTGGCCATAAGCTACAGAAACCATCAAAAGAGTCTGGCATGTTTCAGTCACTTGGCACCATTAGTTTTGTTCTTTTTTTACTAAAAGGCAGGGTCAAAAAGGAGGAAGGATGGCATAATGGCCCCCCTCTGAATACGCTCTTGATCATGAACATATCGGATATCGGTCCAATCTTTTTGAAATACTCTTTTTACATCTACAATATTTCGTTTTTTCGCTGAAGACATCGCTGAAGACAAGCGGCTAATTAAATATTGATTAAAAAACAGAATAACAAATACCTTAAGAAAGCAGTAAAATTTGCATATGATAAAAGGTACTGCCACCTCACCAATTCATTTCCGCAAACTCACATAATTCCTACTACTGTAAGGCAAGCTAAGCTCTCACTCGAATAGTTACTCGTAAACTGCTGCACTATGCTGAAGCTGCAACGGACTCGAGTTATGTTATTATTATTTCATAACAATGGATGAACTGCTGAATCCTGAAACAGATGACTTGTATTGAGCGTTTATATAACTACTGTGTGATACGCGCTTGATTAAATCAGGGGCTCAGCTTTTGGTATCGCATCGCGAAGATTAGACGGGGAAAAAATGTTTAAAAGTACTGGTCTCGCCAAAATGTTCGCGGGCCGCAGGAAATTCTTTCGCGGGCCGCATGTTCGTCACCTCTGGCGTACATCCATCATTCCTGTTGACACTTTCTTTACCGATTCATTAACGACCGGAATGCGCTTGCTGTGAATTTGCGCTTCATTAACTTTGAACTGTTTGGCCAAAGTGTTTTTCTTTCTGTTACCCTTGGGAGTTAATGTCTAGCATGTATTTATAGCAGTCAGCACGTGTGGAAATCTTAGAGTCTAGATTTAGAGAATGCAGTGATGTTTTTTTTGTTAACAACTTTCTACTAAAATAAGGTAGTTGCATTTTTGTGATGGCTTGTGTTCCAATTCTTGTTTTGTTTTTTTTTATGTTTGATTCTATTTGAATAAGTTACTGTAATATATAAATTTTGAGTGAAGTTTTAAAGAGTACAGTTGGCGTGGGCCAGCGGAACCTTTGATCGCAAACAAAAAATCTTCCTAAGTTACTTTTACCGCGCCAGTAGGCCCTACTCCGTGACAGATGGCAGTGATTTTCTAAAAAATATGCCTCAACGCGTCAAAGGTGCAAAATTTTGTGTTTTGTTGCATATTTATCCTTCTATCACGAGAAAGCGATCAATGCGCTATACGAGCTCGCGAAGAAGTTACCGGCCACCTATCTACCACACCAAGATGGGGGTATCCCGCTATGTGCTTTCCCAACGGCACAACAAGCAAACTTGTCGGCTTGTTCTCCACACTCTCCCTTCAATGCTGAGCGTCAAGCAGGGAAGCTGTGAATACCAATTTTAAAGTCATTGGTTTGACCGGACTCGGAATCAAACCCAAGTCTACAGCTCCCGAGGCGGACGCTCTACCACTCGGCCATCTGAGCTGTTAAATAAAAAACGAGGTGAAAATCTTTTGTTTTGGAGATCACATTCGCACGTGGACCTTGATCCCCAAAAAAGATCTTCACCTTGTTTTTCAATCAGGGTGCGGCCTGCTTCAACAGTTTTTCCAAATCTGGCCCTTCGTGTGAAAAGCTTGCCCACCCCTGATCTACACCCTTTCAAGAATACCTAGCACCAGCCAATCCTTCTTCCATATCTTCTTTTATCCCACCTCTCCCTATTAAGTAAAGGAGATTATTAACAAAACATTCCCGTAGCATAGCTCAAGTTGGGATGAAATACCACCACTTGTACTAAAGCATTTGCCTGATAATATCATTAACGCTTTAACATATATCTGTAATTTATCTCTTTGTCTGGCTAAATTCATCACCGCTTTTAGACATGCTAAAGTAGTACCAATCCATAAAAAGGGTGATGTTCAGAATTTAAACAATTATAGGCCAATTAGTTTGCTGTCTAGCTTCTCCAAAATTCTCGAAAAAATCGTTTATAAGAGGCAATATTCATTGTTTGACCGCTTCAACTTGTTTTCAAATTCTCAGTTTGGGTTCAGGAGAGGTCACTCTACTTTCCACGCTATTTGTCTGGTTGTTGACAAAGTTGCTGCAGCATTCTCAAAAAAGCTTTGTACTCTCGGAATTTTTCTTGACCTCTCGAAAGTCCTTAAGTTATTGACCATAATTCTCTTGCACAAACTTAATCATTATGCCATTAGAGGCACAGCCTTGAACTGGTTTATAAGTTACCTGACTGGACGCACTCAACAGGTTTGCTATAACGGTGTTGCTTCTTCCAATATAAATGCGATAAATTTATCGGTGCTTCAGGGCTCGATTCTTGGCTCTTCATTATTTACGTTAATGACTTTCCAAATTGCTTGAAACATGGAACTAGTTTACCGTTTGCGGATGATACGAGTATTTTTATCAGTGGCAAAACGGTCTAAATGCTTTTCGATGAAGGGAACAATGAACTCTGTAATATCGGTATTGGCTGGTTGCCAACAAACTCTCGCTAAATGCAAACAAAACGAAGTGCGTATATTTCAAGACTGCTAACTAAAAGACTCCCCCCAGCGATCTAAATTTAGTAATCAGAAACATTCCAATTGAAAGAGTGCCGTCAGTGCGAGTGTTAGGAACAATAGTTCATGAAAATCTATCTTGGAAGGAGTATATGCTAGCTCTTAAGAGTAAACTACGAGCCACTTTGGGTGTCGTGATTCGAGTCCAATCTTATCTCAGTAAACATTCCTTAATATCGATTTATCATTCTCTGGTAATATAAGTCGTGTTCGCTATTGTATGATCAATTGGAACCATGGCAATTCGACAATCCGAAATCAACTTCGGAGTAGGCTATTTGTAATAAATTTATTCGACTGACTTTAAAACTAACTCGTAATGAAGACGTCTTGCCACAGATGAAACAGCATAACTTACGAACGATTAACGATATATTTAAATATGAAATTGCTGTACTTATGTTTAGATTCCATAACCGTTCTCTACCATTAGCTTCCGATCCTATTTTTCAATCCAAGACTACTTCAAATACAACTCGAAGCAATAGTCGCGTAATCCCAATAAGCAGTCGTAGTGCTGTCAGTCAGCAATCAATGAGATATATCGGTCCTAAAACATGGAATAATATTCCGCTACCTGTAAGTAGGGGGAGGGGGGGGATAAATGAAAAATTTTGGAAATCGCTTATAAACCCCCCCCCTTAAAATATGCTATCCTGTGACAGAATGATGATACAAAAATTTTTTTTGACCACATGTGTTGCTAACCCCCTGTACATACCCCTTAAAGTTTGCGAGTTCCCCCAAATAGCAAAATTAACATATCTTGCTTATCGTATTACTAAGATACGAGGTGCGACCATTCATTTTTAATGATTTTTCATCAGAAAGATAATTATGCCTCTTAATACGTTATTTTACGTAAAACAATTTTCAACATCTTTTTTCTAAAGCTGCAGGAAAATTCAGTATCATGCTATTTGAGCATCTGTCGATCAAATATAGCAAAAAAAACAAACAAACTTTAGATTGAAAAGAGATATTGCTGCCATACGAAACAACTGCGTAATCACCAGACTTAAACAAAAAGCAGTGCAGCGGAGGAATAATTACACCTCAAACGAAGGCTTTAGTTGAAAAATTTCGCTACAATTGGGCGTTGAAAGGCAAGTGTCATGCGCATACGAAACTTCGTAGTAAAGTCGGATAAACTTCATTAAAGGTAATATCAGTGCAAGCCACGTTTATGTATAATATATGCTAATTCTGCAGCACAAACAAAGAGTCCACCAATGCTTTTCAGAGGAGTTAGATCCTCATTACGACGTTGGTCAGTCCTCATCAGCTTTCTCCGAGATTCCGTCTTGTTAAAGCTGACGTCGAAACTTATTCCAAATCTTAATGAATGCACTTGTTTTGGCAGAAACCTTGCTATGATCTTAACTCTGATTGCTCTGCCAAGTTGAAGCTTTTAAGCGTTGACATTCGATGAAGACGCACAGTCAGGGCCCTCGAGAGAAAATCCAGGCCCCGGGGCAGAGATATATTGCGGGCCACCTCGGTACCAAAATTTAATTCTCTAAAAAAGAAAATAACTTAACATTGCGCAGACGTAGGTAGTATGCGAAGTAGAAAATTTTTACTGGGGGGCAGTGCCGTAACTTCGTCATTTGGGGCCCCGGTGCAAACATCCATTATGGGGCCCCTCATTTTTTACTACAAAGCGTTCAACTGGGCTACTTTTTGCAGTACAGGATTCATTGCGTTTATTTGGGATTTTTCGACGACTCCGTGCTATAGAAACATTTTAATCGAGTCATTTGCTATTTTGCAACATAGCTAGAAGTTACAGTAATTATTAAGTAAATCTGTGGCGTAGAAATCAAAGTCGCATGCAATCTTTGTGCCTATACAAAACGAAACTCAGCAGTGAAAATCTGATAGGCTACCGTAAATGTGTAACGATCGATGAATGACGAGTCAAATAAGCATGTTGTGCAACCTATTGGGGCAAGCTGCTAAGCATAAACAATATTTCAGTCAAGTTGAGCTCAATAAAAAGTGCCCTGACAATTGCCCGTAAGAGTAAGACATAAAATAATAAAAACTACAGCACTCTCATGAAAATAGAGCAATTTACTTGCAGGAGTAGTCGCGGTGGTAATACAGACTAAAAATTCTTCCGTCTCGCTTTTGCACTAGCAAACTGCTTGATGGTTTTTCTAAAATCCAAAGTTTTAGCTCGTTCGTGTTCTATCGATAACAGAGACAATCCACTAAGTCGCTCTTGTGACATGGAGCTTCGAAGAAAGTTCTTGATGAGTTTCAGTTTTGAAAAAGATCTCTCCGCTGTTGCAACTGTTACAGGTACTGTCAGATACATCATATAAGCTGTACAGACATCAGGGTAAGATGTTGCAAGTGATGCATTCTCTATAATTAAAATAGAAGCCATTTCCTTGGCAGATTTTAAATGCGCAATCTTTTATTTAAACGACGTTTCAACGGAAAGCATTTGGCTGGGAAACAAGGGAGAGACGTTATCAGCAAATTTCTTAGAAAACCTTTTTGTTTCCTCCTTGATATTAAAATGAGAAGCACTTGATAGAAAACTTGGCTCTAAAACTTGATATGCCATCACCAATGCATTCATTCCTTCAAAGCGTTTAATAAGTTGACGGGAAACCATGTCCATGAAAGACATTTACGCGAAATCGCTTCACAGGATCACTTAATGCCATCCCTTCGGATAGTTCATCAAAATATGTTTTTGTTTTCTTTGTTCTCTTGTTTAAAAACTGTCTTGGGAAAACCCATTGTGACGAAATACTGGAAGCTTCGTTCATTACCGCGTCAAAACTCGTTCTGAGTTCAGCAATGTTCTGAGCAGCATTTTGCAAAAGTTTATGCGCAGAAATTAAGTCAACTGTTTTACATTGCACAGCTTTTGAAGGAATATTGACGATCTCCAAAATCTTACACTGGACAACCAGCATAAACACAAAGTCAAAGTTTTCTATCTGCTTCTTTATTGCCATAGCTTCATCTCTTTCTATAGGTTTCGTGCTGATAAGTATTATGTGAGTCAAGCATTTCATAATGTCAGAAAATCTTTCCTTCAACGCATAGACAGCATCATATCGACCGGACCACCGAGTTGGATTTAAGACTTTCAATGTAGGATTTAAGGAAGAACGATCATGGATATTCTGAAGCTTTTGCCACCGCACAATGCTGTGTCCGAAAAAAGTATATACTGACTCAATCGTGTCGTAAAAATGACGGGTCTCAGTCACCCCTTCCATGGAATCTTTTAACACCAAATTTAAATTGTGCGAAGCACAATGCAAGTAGTAAGCATGTGGAGCAACATCTTGGATCTTCTTTTGCAAGTCGGAGTACTTCCCGCTCATCACTGCAGCGCCGTCATATCCTTGTCCGCGGCAGTTTTTTATATCAAGCCCTTTTTTCTGAATGGAGTTTGTTATTAGTTTGTGTAATCCGATCGCAGATGAATCTTCGACTTCGGTAAACGCTTCAATAACTTGCAATTCGCGTGGTGTTCCATCATCATGGTAAGCGATCTTGACGTAACGAGATACTTCACTTAGGCCTAATTGGTCTTTTTTGCTGACATCCTGCGTGGTATCAAGAATGATAGCAAAAAACGGAGCGCTTTGGAGTTCGACTTTAATACCTTGGAGGACTTGTCCAGTCAGTAATGAGATTAGTTCGTTTTGTATCGACGGACTTAGATATTTTGGAGAACCTTTAGGAAGTTGTAAAAGTTTGTCTAATACACTGTCATATTTGGCGATGAGCTGAATGATAGAGAGAAAGTTGCCCTTGTTTTCGTTCGGCAGTTCTTCAGTGGACCCACGAAAGGGTAAATTACACATTGTAAGCATCAAAGTAACATTTAATAATCTTTCCAAAACCTTTTGCCAAAAATTTATTTTTTTTAGTAAGGACACGTGCAATGTTTCTTCGATTGTCTTGTTGTTTTGCCATTGCTCGTATACGACACATGCCTCCGCATGACTTGCGGAGGTTTCGTGACTTCGAATCCGCTGCGATAAATGCCCCCAGTCATTCAAACCCGTTGTGCCCCATGGGTTTTGGAGAGAAAAAGAAGTCCCTGGACGGCTTTGAGGGGCAGTTTTACACGAAAATAACCAACAGAGCTGACAATACACAAGATTGATGCTTCGTGAATAACACAACCAAAATCTCCGTAATGTTACACCGGATTGCGTTATAAAGCTGTAGTAAGAATTAGAAAATGAACGACCGGTTTCGGGTGGATCTTTTGGGAAAGGTCCTTCAGGTTGCGTCGGACCTACCGCAACCATCGCTCTTTTGATTTCCGGGTTTGTAATAGTGGTAGGAAAGTCACTGTCATTAAGACTCACTAAAGCTTCATGAATACAACTTTTTTGTGGAACAGTTTCTGATTCTGTGCTTTGCGTTGCTGTTATGCTTATATCTTCGTTACCCGGCTCGGCCTCCGCTGTTGCCGAACTAACTTGCTCGGCCTCTGCTGTTGCCGAACTAACCCAATCTGCCTCTGCTGTTGCCAAACTAACCCAATCGGCCTCCGCTGTTGTCGAACAGTCTCTATTACGCGCAGCTTTTTTGGATGTTTCTGATAGAATGCGGCGACTCTGATGTCCTAACCACGAGCTCAAGCTCCGAGAACCTCTGGCAGCCTCAGCTAATTTCTTCTTCTTATCACGCTGTTTTTGTGCGCCACTTTTGTAAGTTCTTTTCATAACTAGAGTTTTCTAATACAGTATTTTATGTTACTCAAAATCTAAAAAGTTTAATGAAATTTAGTCAATAATTAGTAAAGTCTTGAAACTTCATGAACTTCATTCATGCAGCGTCACTTTGCTGGTCTATACGCTGCGACCTGCACTAACTCAAAATGAAAACGTAGCCTACGCGTGTTGCAACTGATTCTTGTGATCGTTTATTTCGTCACAAAGTATTAATCGCAATATTGTTAAGTACGTATTACAGTAATGGCAAACAATCTAACGTTCCAAGGGGCCCCGTAAGAAGGCAACGAGTCGATTAATGGCATTACGCAAGACGCAATAAACTCAAATGCTGGGCGAAAAAATTACACGTGCAAACTAAATGAAAAATAAGTTTTACTTAAATAAAAAAGAATAGATGAAAAAAATAAGTTTTACTTTTTCAACGTAATATTATTGTTGCAGTAAGGGGCCCCTTGAGGCGCCCCGTTGCTCCGGGGCCCCGGTGCGCTGCACCGCCTGCACCGGTGGTAGTTACGGCCCTGGTGGGGGGATGTTTTTGTCTACAATTTTGCTTGAATTCTGAACCCAAATAACAAGACAATGTTGCGAAAATGGTATTTATTGTTCATGGGGTGATGCAGTGGCGCAGCAAGAAATTTTAAAATGAGGAGGGGGGCAGCATAATTTCACCATTTTTTTTTTCAAGCGCAGTTTTTTCAGCAGAGCTAATTGAAGCAGATTGAAAAACAGAAAAACTTTAGGGGGGTACGGAGATTTGCTCCCCCAGGAAATTTTTGAAATATCACATGCTGTAATGGCTATTTATTTTAATGCTTTTTGAAGATATTTCAGGCAAACTCTGTTTAAATTTTTTGACCCTAATTCTGAGTACTTCACCAAATATGGTGCATTTTGTTCGCACATTTTCAATTGTGCGTGCTTAAGGCGTAAGGTTTATTGCTACCGAAGAAATTCGAAATTATGGAAAATTTGTATTTATCAAAAACATAGTTGAAAAAGGCTGGTGAGGTGAATAAATTCCTTCATCCCATTCCCACCCCACTGGATTTGCCCCCAGCCATAAGCTACAAAAGCCATCGAAAGGGTCTGGCGTATTTCAGTCACTTGGCACCATGCATTTGTTCTTTTTTACTAAAAGGCAAAGTCAAAAGGGGAAGGGGCCATGGCACAATGCCCATCTGGGGCGATGTCATTGGTCAATGACCAAATTAAAACAGTGGTGGAGGGCGTACTGATGATAGGCATTGCTATTGGCGCGGGAGGTTTAAATTCAATTTCCGGGCCTACCAAAGTGGACAAGATAAACAACTAAATATATCCAATTAGGTAGGCCTGGAAATTGAACTCTAAACCTCCCGCGCTGATAGCAATGTCTATAATCACTCAGCCAAACGGCTGAAATAGTCTTTTTTGTTTGGCGGAATTGAACCAGCGATAATTTTTTTTAAGTGGACCGACCTTGATTATAGTTAAGCACTTAAGCAGCCCTGGTTTAAAGTATCAAGTGGCGTGCTAGAAAAAACCTGCGTCGTGCCACATCTGGCACGCAGTGGCGTACGGTGAGCATTTTTTAGAGGTGTGCCCCTCTACAATATTTGCTGCCGCATGTAGCCATTTATTAAACAAATGTGTGGAAGTGCTCGAAAGTTTAATGCAAATACGCGAACCAACATCAAGCACCTTTTCAAGCAGCCTAATTTGCTACTTAATATATTTAATTTTGGTGTCGGCTTTTTAGCTTTTGCTATTTCCAATTTTTCGTCGTAATTTCTGCTACAAAACGGCTTTTCTATCATACTGTCAACACTTACTTCCATTCCACTAATTTAACCTACAACTTGAATTTGACCAACAACTTTAAAATGTATATATTGACCGCCACACTTTCAAATAATCACAAGCAATTACTCGCAACCGCATCCTAATACGATGTAGAATACAATGGAAAAGGTCTGGCTTGCTTGTGTTGAACGATACCTGTTGAACCTGTCGTAAGAGAGAGCCATTGCATCATTCTTCTGCGATGAAAAAAGCAATTTGCTGTGGCGTGATTGAGCATGTATTGTGACGTTGCGTCTGGGTTCAACTTTCAAATGGGACATTTTTTGCCTTTATATCGAGTGGAAAGAGAAAAAGTCACTCTCCGCTATATAATATGATTCAGAATACCATAAAGCTGCAAGATACAGCAACCATACTACCGGTATCAGATGCATTCTTTATTTACATATTTACAAAATTACATTACCACGAACGTTTTCGGCACAACTTTTGACCCTCTTCAGGTATATCTAAATTAGTTAAGTAACTTTAAGTATTAACAAAACTGACTGAAAAGAAATTAGTGTTAAACTCAAGCTGAGAACATTACTAGGCTAGGCTAACTCGTCTAAGAGGTGCTGATAAATTGATGCGGTACATGGATCGAATAGAGATATTATGACGGAAAAATAGGGAGCAATTGTTACGCAACATAAAATGTTTTCGGTATGCACAAATACGAAGACATTATAGTGAATTAATTCAATTTGCAAAATTTAAAACACTTGTAACAACAAAGATGCACCACTGGCGTAAAGTTGACGATTGAGACCGGGTGAATGTTTCTTTATTAACAGAGCTTCATGAATCTTAGTGTCATAATCTGAACGGCATTTTCGGATAATTTTGAAAGAGTCAATTCCAATTTTCGTTTTTGAGCAGAAGTTGCATGCTGCGATGTTTTATTGAACTTTTTTGCTTGCTATTCAAGTTGAGGTGCTCTCTAACTCTTGTGCTCAGATGTAGTGAGAACATACCAATGTATGTAAGGTTCGTATCACACGAACAAGTGAATTTATAGACCACATTTGAGCACAGAGCGAGAGGGGTGCACGATTTTAGTTGGAAATAAGAGTTGATTTTAAATGATTTGAATATGGGATTAATTTTAACATCTTGATGTAATTGCTTATTGATGATTTTGGAAAATTGGTTGACGAATCTTTGAGAAGCTTTACCCAAATATGGAAGACTAATTGGATATTCGTATGCAGACTGGGAAGGTTGAGTAGAATTGGAAGATTGGTTCTTGTCAGACTTCAAGAATTGTAGCAGAATTTTATCAAAAAACCTACCAGGATAATCGTTAGCTTTGAACATAGTTTTGAGCTTTTCAATTTCTTGTTCGAATAAGGAGATGTTAGAGCAGATGAGTTTGGCTCGGTTTAGGAAGCATAGGATCAAACCTGATTTCCACTTTAGTGGGCAAAACGCGTTGAAATTAAGCAAAAGGTTTGTATGTGTCGGTTTTCTCCAAACCCATGTGTCCAAACCAGAATCATTTAACTTTATTTCGACATCGAGAAAAGGAATGGTTTCAGCAGCATGCTCTGCAGTGAATTTAATATTTTTGTGCTGGGAATTTAACAAATCAAGAAAGCTGGTGCAGGATTTATCGTCGGGAAAAACGGCAAAAATATCATCAACATATCGCAAGTACAATTTGGGAAGGAAGTGAAGACCTGAACTGAGTACTTTGTTTTCCATGTGAGCTAAAAAGAAATTCGCAATGGTCGGTCCCAAGGGAGAGCCCATACTGACCCCATCATGTTGTTGGTAAAATTTACCTTTGTGCATAAAAATGCTTTTTGTTGCCAATTGTAGTAATTTAATAAATATCCTTTTTTCGAAGATAGGTCTGTTTGGATTTTGCTGTTCAGAGTATATGGTATTGGCTATAATTTGGATGGTGTCGTCTAACGGAACATTAGTAAATAGAGATGATACATCGAAAGTAATGAATGTAAATAAAGAATGCATCTGATACCGGTAGTATGGTTGCTGTATCTTGCAGCTTTATGGTATAAAAAATCAACCTCTCTTCCGAAACTATAGATTCAGAATACAATGAAGAAGGTCTGGCTCGCTTGTGTTCAACGATATCTGTTGAACCTACCATACAGGAGAATGCTTGCGTCATCGGTCAGCGTTGAAAAAAAAAGCAATTTGTCGTTCATCAAAGCAAAAAGAACTCAGATTGCGCTGATATTACAAAGATTAAAGAAGAGAAAATTGAAATTTTTAGTTAAACGTAATTAACGTGTGCGCCTGAGATATCGCAGGGTGTGCGCTGAACACCTTGTACCTCTGGAGAATACGCCCCTGCTGGCACGCGTGCCATAGGTTCGCCACCCCTGCTCTAGGCTATTTCCATTTTTTCCACTAGAAATCGGTGAAGACCAAAAAAAAGGTCATGATGTCCGCAGATGTCGTGTTTTCCCTGAAAATATCGGTGAAGACCAAAAAAAAAAATGGGTCTTCGTTGTTCGTGATGAGACTCCTCATTTCCTCCCAGGTCCCAGGCTTCAGCCTGCACGTAAATCCGGTCCAGGGTCTGGGTTTCCATTACCGGGTCGGTCAAATCGGACATTGTCGCTAACGGCTCGCCACCGCTGCATGTTTCTTTGGAGCGGTGTTGCCCAGGCGGAAATAACCTCACCACTAGTCATACGCTTCAGCGAGATACCGCGAGTATAATGAAGATTTGATTTTTTTATGGTGAAAGAGTGATCCTGCTATCTTAGCGCCACTGATTACTAATTTTTTTTTTTCCAGGCAAGGCGGATACAGTGCCGCAGTCTTCATTGACCCTTCATTAAAGACGGACATTTTTTCACTCCACAGTATTCATTTGCAAGCAGAGGATGATCAAGGATCAACCAATACGACTTCCGCTCCTTTGCATGTCAAACATTTTTCTTTTAAAGGCACAACACTCACTGCCAAATGGAGTTAATTTTATTTGAACTACACAAAAGTCTATCCACAACAAGTGAGCAAGAGCTTCTGACAATACCAAACATTGCACAAAGTCGCTAATACACATCTACCTTCAATTTACGAACATCAGCATAATGATGAAGCGACCGATCAACTAGCAAGGCTTGGACGAGTTTTAACAGTTTATGAAACAAAACTGAGATGGAATTGATGACATGTTGGCAGATCTTGATTCGCTAACCAGACACATTTATAGAAATGCTTGGTTTGTAAAATTTTAGCCGTAACAGAGTAAAAGCCAAATGCAGTTTATGATTTTCGCCACGCAGCTTACCTTCATAAAACGATGAGGTGATAGCATCACGATACAAAACAATATCAAGGAATCAAACAGTAGCGAAACAAGACCATAATTTTTTGAAATAACTTTGTACCGAAAATTGGACTTGCAGTACCGTAACTGGTTCAATCTCGTCCACACTAAAAATATGAACTGTAGACCTACAAGTTTGTGATTACATAGACGGCCACTAGATTTTACACCAAGTCCAAGACTTTTCTCGGGATACTGATCAGAATCCAGCGTTGGAGCGTAACAAGTGATAAAAGTTCAAGCTCGGCATCAACCTTTCAACAATAGGCTTCCAATCAGGTGACAAAGCGGCTTAAAAATTGCAGCAGGCTACTTTAAATTCAATAACGTTAAGTACTGAAATTTCCTATCAGCCACGAACATCAATATAGTAATAATAAGAAGATATGCAGTTGCGCGAAATAAGAACGTTTCGACCACTTTAAAACAAGATTTTCACAAGGAATTTTACAAATCGATTACAATTCTCCCAACGACGTCGCCATGACCTTGCACATAAAAACATGCAAGACATTACGACATGGTTTAATTTATATTCGTAACCTGACTTCGTAAGTATAAGAATTTGAAATAGAAGCAATTTTACAGGATTTAATTAAGCAAAAAACATAGCAAGGCCTAGTTATATGCGAACTGTAATTGCTTCCAAACGTGCTATGTTAACATATCACTTTGCATCCAGAACGAATCAAATTAGCTAATCACTCTTCAAATTCTTAATTGGGGATTATCTGCCTATAAGATCTAACCTTGAACTAAAAGCGCTCAGATAAAACACTAGCAAAACTTAAGATTTAACAAGAAAAAATATGGCGTCACTGCTGACATTATAGATTGTTAGCAGACAAATAGATAATGAATTAAGTAGTAGGAAATTGTTCAACATTATCTACAAGTGACGATTATACAAAACAAATATGAAATAAACACAAGTATGTGACGCTTAACTTCTTGTGCACAATCAGAAAGTTGACTTCAACACAGCTTACCGTAACACACATAAAAAGAAGCTGCAGTTAAATGTGATACATAATGCGCTGTAAAAAAATGCACGTTTGATACAATGTACAGTATATACACTACAATCATCTACCTGGGTTCCTAATTGACGTAATCAGAACTCGTACACAACGCCCACGATTACAAACTCAAATCACTACTACGCTAAGATATTTACCACAATGTAAAGTCAAATTTAGATCTGAAAAAATCAAATCATGACATGGGTTTATGTAGGTATTTAAAAATTAATTACGATTTATGCAATCGAATCTCGCCAACCTAGCAGCGCAGAAATAGTTCAGTATTTTGCAAAACTGGTCCGATTTTCACTGTAGACGGCTTCAGCAAAAATTTTGTTTTCTCTTCTACGACGAGTTATGATGATAGAGATGTTATATCGGTGCAAGTTAAATTTCATTCACTCACATCCAACAATCACACGTATATTTCCACATAAAGAGCACCATTTTCACAACCATTCGTTACCGTCGAGTAAAACCACCCATTAATGTTCAAGTAACACTCACGCAAAAATCTACATGTCATATCTGACAGTTATCTCAGACAGCATATATTTGTTAGCTACTAAATCATCGCAAATAATTAGAGCTGAGTGGTAAATTTTTCATTTACAACCTTTAAAACAGAATTCAAAATCTTGCTTAACAACAACTCTCACCAGAACGGCGTGCATTTGCTAAAGTAGTTTGATACAAAATCTAAAGATAGACCAAGTTAAAAACAAAAATCAGTAAGTTACTTGTCGTTAATAGCAAAAGGAGTATTTAAAAAGTAGTCGAGTAGTAAGCAACCAGGATCACACAGACCTCGTGCAATCGTATATATTAAAGTGGTTCTTAGTATTGCTCATGCTCGCTTTTTTGCACTATTACGCACACAGCACTGAAAACTGGTTCATGTTGTAACGGACCAGAAGTGATCGAATAATTTGCTGTCAATGAATTTACGCAAGTGTACTTATGATTACGCAGAAATGTCCAGTGACCATGGGTGCAAATCCAGGGGGGATGTATTCCCCCAATAATCCGACAACATTCCCCCCAATATTTTCATGGAAGTGGAAAATTCCCCATACGATGTTATTTTCATTATTTTTGTAGCGTGTTCATCCTCCTTTCACGAGAAAGCGATCAAAGCGCTATACGAGCTCGCGAAGGAGTTGCCAGCCATTTGTCTACCACACCAAGATGGGGGAATCCCGCTAAGTGCCTTTCCCAACGGCGCCAGTGAACTTTGTCGGCTTGTTCTCCACACTGTCCCTTCAATGCTGAGCGTCAAGCAGGGAAGCTGTGAATACCAAATTTAAAGTCATTGGTTTGACCCGACTCGGAATCAAACCCAAGTCTACAGCTCCAGAGGCAGACGCTCCACCATTCGACCATCTGAGCTGTTAAGATCAATTTTGAATTGCCAATTTACATCCCCCCCAATATCAAAAAACGATTAATTTTGATAAATTTAGCTAAGTTTCTAAGCGCATGTAATCGGTGTGGGAGGTCTAGGGTTTATTCCCGGGCCAGACAAATCGACACAGTGTCGCCAACGACTCGCCATCGTTGCGACGTTTCTTCGGAGCTATGCTGCCCAGGCGCAAAGCTGCGGAGATGGGCCTCACCACTCGTTTACACGCTTCGGCGTGATACCGCGAGTACAATGAAGATTTGATTTAATCCCCCCCAATATCGAAGAATGGTCAATTTTGCTAAATCATCCCCCAATGCTTAACATAGATTTTCACCCCTGCCAGTGACACTGAATCATCACTAGCGTACTATGCAGACTCGCAAGAAAACAGGTAGTAAGTGCCTTTCTTATGCTTATAGCAAGGCAATGAAAGTTAGAAAGAGAAAATCTGTGTTAATGTCACTTTAGCATTTCTGGATATGACGGACTTTTCAACAAAACAGCTAACCCAGCCATGCCAACACAAAGTGCAAGCATGCATCTAAAATCAAAATCTAAACCAGAACATTTTCTCTACTACTTTCAAAGTGCAAAATGATTGGCTCCATCAAAAATTAAGTCTCTAACTTCGTAATCACAAATCCAGCCACCGTTAGTTTACCTGATTCAGCAAATTTGCAGGTATGAGCAAATTTCCTACCCAAGTAAGTAATCAGTATGCACCAACGGTTCTTAATACTTTTGGTAGTGCGACTCCACTGAGCGACGAGTTTTCGGTATAGGCGCCCTGGCTTTTACAAATTGATAAGTAATGTTGTAGCGCCTATTATCTAATAATCGCATTCAGTTGCCAGAAGAGTAGGACACAATTACTCACACCAAAACCTTGCAGAGCTGACAACCTTAAATATGGAGGCAAAGTGTCACGCTCAAAATTAATTTGAAGAATGTGCTGTAAAACCATTAGGGTTAACGCCGTTTTCAGTATTTACGTACGCCTCCCAGTAGGCGTGACCCCGTTTAACAGGCACTGGCACAAACTGTATAAGGTACTAGCTGTTTCATATCTAAGTAAAACGGTCATGGCTGGAAAGCACAAAATTACATCATTTTTTCAAGATATTCCGGAAAAACACAATTGACCAATTCAACACCACCTCCTGCTGTATGATCTACTCAAGGGTCGAAATTATTCAGGAACCAGGTAGAAACCTAATACTTTAAATATATATAACACGATTACATGATCTTCATTGAACACCGATAACACTTGCCAAGTGTGAGAATCAAACCTACAATTATTGGCTCCAACGCAGTTGCTTCAACTCTAACATTTAAACGATTGTGGCTTTTTACCATTAACCTACTCTTTTGACTAAATATTTTGCCTTGGGTAATAAGAAAAAAACAACTCTGGGTTTATTTTAAAAATCAATGCTTTGAATCTTTTAGATTGAAAGCTCATTACCGTAAACCAGCCTCAAAAGATTACAACGTATTCCAATGAAATGAATTTACTGTACATGGTTGACAGTAAGAGCACTGCCGCTAATTCTTGTTTTACGTAACCTCAATATATTTGTGTGAATATATTACATCAACTCATTTTTGATAGAGCACAAAAAAAAACATAAATAAGAAGTCTAAAATGAAAAGAAAAGTTTGCGATAAAGAGATGATGTAAGGTGAAAACAGCAGAATACACGGTAGATTATACTAGAACATACACAACACTCCAGAACATGATTGCCAATGCCGTCTTGTCGTGAATCTGTTTTCGAACATCTCCCATCATCAATATTTCAAAGCAAATGAAAGCATGATTGCGTTTCAAAAAAATGGGTTGGCTGTGTTAGGCTGTGCAGTGTTTGCACTGCTCATGAAAGGGTTAGTAGTAGGGTTGGATTGCGATGCAAATGGTTGTTGGGATGATTGTTGCATCATGAAAGGATTTTGTGACTGCGGAACTGGTGCTGAAGATTGGGCCGATTGCATAAACGGGTTGGGGACAGCTGCAGGAGAGTTTCCTGTCATGAAACCTTGTTGTTGGGTCTTGGCATTAAAGCCAGCAGCTTGGCTTGCTCCTCCAAAATTTGAAGCTAATCCAAACGCAGCTGTTCCTGCTGTTGATTGCTGTGAAAATCCAAAAGCAGAAGTGCCAACTTGAATGGCGTTTGGTTGCTGCATGAAACCAAACCCAGAAGCTCCACCTTGAGCAGCAGGAAATGCAGAAGCTCCTTGAGCAGTATTAAACGTAGCAGTTCCACCTTGACTTGTATTTGCTTGCTGTGTGTAACTAAATGGTGATGAGCTTAACTGTGTGGAGTTGCCAAACGCATTTGACGATTGCTGCATACCAAATGTAGAGGGCGCTTGATTTTGTGAAGCCATCACATTATTTTGTGACACACCTACGAACACAGAGTTTTGCTGTGTGCCAAACACAGAAGATTGTTGGGCTTGAGAACTTCCAAATACCGAATTTTGATTGGAACCAAAAACAGATTTTTGTGGTTGGCTAGAGCTCATTGCCCCAAAAACTGAGCTACCTGCAATCGAATTATTTGAAGGTGACGAGCCAGACCAGCCGACAGCATCAGTTGAAGCTGGAGTAGGAATGCTGAATAAGTCACCTAAATCTGCATATTTGTCAACTGCTTTAGCTGGGGCTGGTTGAGCTTTTTGATTCTGATCAGAAGTCATCGGGGTCATTAAACTGGAAAAATTAGCAAATCCACTAGATGTTGTAGCTGCTGGAACATTACCAGAGATGGTCGAGGCATTGCTGGGAGTGCCAGATGTAAAATCGCCAAAACCATCGAAATTCGATCCAGCGAAAGCATTTCCAAAATCAGCAAAACCATCAACAGTGTTTGAGGATGGTTGAGACGCTGTGCTAGCTGGATTTGTCACAGGAGTACTGAAATCTGCAAAAATATTGCCGCCTTGGGCTGTTTCATGGGATGGCTTATTAATTTGTAACTGAGGTGCGGTATTGCCCAACAAAGAACTCAAAGGTTTAACAGCGTCTGTTTTGACTGCAGTTGGAGCAGCAGCCTGCTTTACTGTTTCAGTGGGTTTCTGGGCTTGCTCTGGGGGAATGTACCATCGTTTGTGCTCATATTTCTGCTCCATAAAATACCTTAACTTGGCATGGTCCTTTGAATCTGGCCTTGGCTTTGATTTAGAATCAAACTTACCTAAATATATGTTTTTACAATACTCGTTGCCTCGAGATTCTATAAACGTAATTTCGTTTGGAGTAAAAGTTGCCATTGACACAGACTTGACTCTATGAGGAGGATTGAGACCACGAAGAATTCCTCCACAAGATGTGCACACAAATGATCCAATTGTAACATTAATGTACGCAGGACCGCGCTGATCACATTCGAAACATCTTTTGTTACATTCTAATTGCTGCAGAGCTTTCAGTGATTTCAGATGCTTCTCTTCTTGTTTCTTTTTTGCAGACATATTTAACTAACGATTTTAATGGAATAGATGCTTCAAAAATAAGAACTGCTTATACTTTGATCAAAAATAATTACAACAAAACCAAACAAGGATCTAAATGAACTGCTGTAAAACAAAGAAGCAATTGTATTTTGAAGAGCTTAGATGGCCGAGTGGTAAGAGCGTCTGCCTCTAGAGCTGTAGACTCAGGTTTGATTCAGAATCGGATCAAACCAATGACTTTAATACTGACCTATTTACAGCTTCCCTGCATGACACTGAGCACTAAGGAGGCAGCATGGAAAACAAGCCGGCAAGTTCACTTGTTGTGCCATTGGGAAAGGCACTTGGCGGAATTTCCTCCTCTGAGAGTAGTAGACAGATGGTCGGCAACCCCCAAGTGACTTGTTACAGTGATTTGATCACTTTTTTGTGATAGGAGAATAAATATGCAACCATATTGTATACCGGTACATGAGTTTTCAACAGTTTTTTTGCACCAAATCTGAACCTTACAGCACTCTAACCAGTAGTTGCTAAAAATATGCTAATTCAAAGCTTAAAACAAGCTGAGCTAAAAATTCATGCAAAAAAAGAAGACTGAAGACGCTGATAAAATTTTAGAAAAAATTAGAGAAATTCTTCAAACCAATGCAATGATTCCCGAGCATGGTGGCCTAATTGCAGATGCAGGCCCACCTAGGGATCAACCGGGGCCCTGGCCCCAGTCGGGGATGCCACTTTTCGCCCCGGTTTGGCCTCAGCCGGGGGGGTAGGATTATAAAAATTGGCCGAGGCCGGAGTTGAATTTCAAATTTATTTACTGTATATTCCAGCATATAAGACGACCCTTAAAGTGCAAAAACCCACCCTTTAAATTGGAGTGGTCCCATACAACGAATATAAAAGTCATATCATAATTTTTACATGAAGATTATTTTTTATATGAAAAATGCGTTGGCGCGTAAAAATAAAGAACAGACATCTTAAAGTGTTTCTTAGGTTCGTCATGCACTAATGAAAAGCGTGTACAATTATATACGAAAGCATAGCATTACGTGACCGAAAGCATTACATAAAACCATGGATGGTATTTACATGAGGAGTGAGGACGCGAGTAGCCTACTTAGCTATGTATTCTAGACACAATATAAAGCATTGAATAAACCCCGGCCCTAGCCCCGACCAGGGCAGGCACAATTCCCTGGCCCCGGCCAAAATTGTTGCCCCAGTCGTTCCCTAGGCCCACCCGAGCAGGGTGGCCTAACTGCAGGTGCAGGCCTACTGAGAAAATTACTTGGGATTGAGATTGATCATGATTTAGAACTATATTCAAAATCACTTGAAAGTTTTGCTGCTCCTTTATTGCACCATTACGTCACGCACTAACAACATTGATAATTTGTCATCATTACCGCTAAAATTTATTACTGCATGCTTGTTGAAACTTCACTGCATAGATGCACAATGAAACAAAGGTATAGCTGCAAAAGGTTTTACAAAAATCTTCCTGAACGCCTAGTAACGTATTAAATATTTAACAAAGGACTATTTACCCATACCTTTCTTATGTAGCGTAGTTTTCATTGGAATACACCAAGCAAGGCACATATCTTAATGCATATTGATATTTTAGCTTGTGGTAATGTGCGTTGCTGAGTGTATTCCAATAAAAACGTTTCTGCTCAATTATTAAGAAATCCCCAAATGACGCAAAAACAAAATTGGTCTTCACCCTACGACTTACGTGCAAAACTCAGAATTACAGTGATCCTCACCATCATTGGCACAGACTTCCTAAAACTCAGAGAGGTGTTGTGTGACATGAAAAGTGCATATAAAACAACAAAAATCTTAATGCAGATTACTGCACTTACATCAATAAACGCAGTGCTTTCCAAAGCAGTAAGTTTTAACTTGGAACTGTGATAGGTACAGGTAAGTCTTTCATCCTGTTTAGCATTCAATGTTCTGCTAACAAAAGAGTAACTTGCAGTCAAACCTACGTTAGCAGTGACTTTAGTCAAGATGGATAATGACGCAAAAAACAGAAAATATGCGAACTGAACTTATGTTTTGCCAATGAAAGAAGTTATCCTCAGCCATCAACTTGAATAACAGTTTACAAAAATTTGCATGCTTATGCAGTAGCAATATGAATGTAGCCCAATGGCTGAGAAACAAAACTTTTTGATGATCCTCAGCCATCACCTTGAATAACAGTATACAAAATTTGCATGCTTATGCAGTGACAATATAAATGCAGCCCAATAGCTGTGAAATAAAACTTTTTGATGTTATGCAGATGCACTCATACATGTGTGCAAAGCACAAATCAACATTCACATACTATAAACCACAAAATGAACGAATAATATTTGTTGAATTTTACTCCACAATAAAAATTAAGCTGACATGTCCATCTAATACAATTTGAGCGTAGCAGACCTTGCACAACCATTAAATTTGATTCCACCATTTTGGATTTAATGTAAATTGTGATGCACGACTTTTTTCTTCCCAGCACAACTATTGCGATCATTATATATAATAAATTAATTACTGATTTTAGCTAGCCTACATGTCATTTCCTTAGTTAGTGTTACGGCAAGTTAAAAGTTTTAGTAATAATAGTGTCTTTTATTTCTGCACCATCAAAATAAATAAAACAGAGCAATTTAGGAGTTAAACTACAAATGAACACAGAAAAGGGAACAAGCAACAAAACGATTATCATTGTAACATGCTAGCAAGAATGAAACTTGAAGATGAGGGAATTAGTAGGCATGGTCGCAACACCCGATTAAACTAAGATAGGGTAAGAAAAGAAAAAACCAAAACCAAACAAATGACAGCAAGATAAAAAAAGACACTGGAGAGACCACAGCTCCAACACCGCTATGATATAGTGCAATGGTAGGAACCATAACAGTGTACGGCATTTTGACGTTACTCACAGTGCAACTGGAATAACACGAAGAAACCCAACCTAATCCCAGACCAAGTGCTGTTAAGACCATAGAGCAGTGCTTCTTAACCTTTTCACTTGCTGGCACCCCATTTGCATCACCAACCAATTCTCGCACCCCCATTTAGAATTGAAAAAAATTGATGAAGACCAAAAAAAAATTCATCAAGTCCGCAGATGTCCGATTTTCCACGCGAAATCAAGCATAGAGCAAAAAAATCTTCAGATGTCCTATAAAAGACTAGGTCTAATCAACCTCAATGTTCATTTCAACCCCGCACCTCGCACCCCCTAGCAACGTTTCTCGCACCGCCTGGGGGTGCGGGCACCCCTGGTTAAGAACCACTGCCATAGAGTAACCACACATGGCCAGACAAGCAAAGAAACCTACCAAAAGAAATCCTGTCCAGCATGACCGCAGATTTACATGTTCAACTATCACTAAAAAGGTAGAAAAAATATAAAAAAGATTTTATCTCTTAATTGAAAAACACATTGATAATGTATTTTTGTGCTATGTACGAAGAATGTACAAGCCTGGCAGGTTTAACCTACCCAATACCCATAGCTTGCAGCAAGAAAACCCTTCCCGTAAAAATCGCTTTCGTATAAGTCAAGGAATGATGCCATGTCTATTAAGTATAATATATTGAAAGCTAGAATCAATTATATACAGTAATTGTGTTAATTACGGATAAAAATAAATTTCCCTTAATTGTAATTTTCAAAGTTACGATAGTTAAGTGGTAAGTAGATCAACAACATAATCTGTTATTTTGACAGAAAAGAGATGAAGTTGCAGTTACAGAAGAAGCAACTAGTTACTGCCCACCACTCTGCACTAGTCACTCTGGATTCAGTGTTACTGCAAGCATTCTTACCCTATGAATAATTGAAATGAATGCTGGGAAACATTTATTTTAATGCAGTGTCTAGAGCACCAACGGCCCTATTCTTTTGAAATTGCTCTTACAGACACCAACCCCTAAGTTACATTAACTTTAGGTCTCTAACCCTATCCCCAATCTCCTCCCCCTCTAACTGTACTCTAATACCCCTAATACGTTACAAGTTACTGCTCATGATGTCATACCAGCGTAACACTAACATCTAGGGATGTGCTGGATAGCTGGATATCCGGCAAATCTAATTTACCGGATATCCGGTATCCGGCCGGATACTGGATAGTAGCACTAACACAAAATTAATACTTTAATGGTTTTCGTCCACGCTATCGTTTTGCTCGACTAGCGAGCCATGAAACTATTGCATGAGATCATGGGACACACAGAAAACTTCAAAAAGTATTGCGTCATTGAAAATGGATTTCACTACTCTATCTAAGTTGGCTGAATCGGCAACGTCGTCGAGCAGCAGGGGCAGTTGATATAATGACCATCTTGCTGATCGCTTTTGATTCAACTCCGATCCACGACGCTATGTTTGTGTAGCAACACGTTTTCAACACTGGGCTTTATTTTTTGGGCAAGGAGAATTAAGTTAAAAATCTGGATTTTGGCCATAAGCATGCCGAAAATCGGACGTCAAGTCGGTCGTTTGCCATAGGCAGTTATTTCGCGAGAGAAGGAGCAGTGCTTCCTCGGGTCTGATACTGAAGGGGGCGACACATTTCTGGCCTCTGGGGTGTTTTCATTATAATATTAAAAGTTGACTACATGCAGTGATGTGCGTTGATGCCTCTAACTTGACGCCGTCAACTTTTTTTCATGCCAATCAACGTGCCGTCAATTTTTAAAAAGTAGACACTGTCAAAATTTCAACTGTTTTAGTGCCAAGCGCCAATTTTCTTTTAGATTACAATACTTTTTTGCTTTTTCCAAAGCAAGCGAGGTATTCATTAAAACAAAAACGTCGAAATTGCGATCACTCAGTAAGGAAGGAGAAAATTAACTTCAGTTAATGGGTGCACAACCGGTTTTGAACGTAAAATATTTCAATTATTTTCTCCCATACCGCATAACTTATGTTCAGTTTTGTGCGTTTAGATGAATGGTTACAGAAGCAGGGTATAAAGTTGCGGTAAATTTTTCGCTTAAACCAAAATTAATTGTAGTTGCTACTTAAGTAAATTATCATATCGATATTCGATACAGGAATGAATACAAGGTTAAATATGCTTATAAGTAGCCAAGGTGCCCATTTGACCGGTGCTCAACTACTCATTTGCCCCAAGTGCCCATCAACAACACCACAAGAAGCCGCCACGACGAACATTACAACGCAGAGTGGTCAGTGCATTGGACTGCGAATCTACCGTACTTTCCCCCAGTCGATACTTGGCTAAGTCATCTACCATGATGCACATACGTCACTATAAAAAATAATATAAAAAAAAATATTTGCAGTAAGTTTTGACACTAGGTAAGAAAAGAACTATATGGTTTATCATTGCTATCAAATTTCAAAAAAATTGATACTGACGCCATCAATTTTAAAATTTTGACGATGACGCTGACGGCGCTACCGGTAACATTTTGGGCAATTGACTGACGCCGTCAGTTTTTTTGATGACTGACTACATGCACATTGCACATCACTGACCACATGCACATTGCTCAGAAGCTAAAACAGTTCCTAAATGTAACAGTGCAAAATCTTAGCATTGTTTTGATGAAATTTTGCGCTCATGCTATGCATAAAGTGAGAAGAAAACTCTGTCGAGCATGTGGCCTGCGTCAGCGGCGCGATTTTACAAGTATGAAGCAATCAAGTTAATTACCACGCATCGTTAATTTTTGCAGTTTTACGCTAGTGAGCAATTTGTGATACTCATCAAAAAGCCAACTTCAAAAAGATATGTTAAACCCTCATTATACTCGCAGTATTACGCGGAAGCATGTGACAAGTGGTGGAGCCCATTTCTGCGCCTGTGCAACACAGTTTCGAACCCCGAAAAAAACGTTGCAATGGTGGCGAACCTCCCGCATCGAAAGCGATGTCTTTAACCACTGTGGCAAACCTCCCGTCGGTAAAAAGCAAATTTGAATTTTCACATGTTTTGCGCTATCATCAAAGCTACTAAAAAATGCAAAGTTTGCAGTTTATAAATAACATATTACCATAAAATTACTGCAAAATATCGATCCTGCGGTAAGTCTGCAATGATGTCAAACTTTAACATAGAAGCTGTTTGATGAACTAAGGACGTTGAATCAAAGACTTCAACTTACATAACGTTACAAGACCACACAATATTTAAAAGTAGAAACACATCCATTACAATGCTGCTGGTACCTTGAAACACCGTTGTTTGAACGTAGAAAACAGAGTTTCTATAAAAATTCTCCCCCTGCTGTTTGCCTTCAAGAAAAATTGACACCTGTGTCGACCGCTTATTGTTTTTATTTTTCATTTTGAACAAAAGACGAACATCCAAGTTACAGAACAGAAGACAGGCTTTTAAACGTATCAGTATATTATTTTCATGGTCTTTGCGAATGAAACAACGATAGTGGTTATCAAACTTATTCTGTCTCGGTTTAAAGCCGATTGATTACTGCCTTACTGCTACAGCTACACCATCAAAGTGGCTTTCCTGATAAAACTCACAGAGCCAAACGAAAAAAAACTTCTAAACTAAATTTCAATCCACTAGATTTAAAAAATTACCAACATAATCTAAGGTTTGGACTCGGTTCTACTTTTCATAGAGAGTCTAAACAAAATTCAAGTTTTCAAACTTGCACCAAATTTTTTTACTAAGATCGAAAAGGCAAATTTTATTATTACCAAGTCTACTTTACGCAATTTCTCTGAACTATAAAAATATCCAGTATCTGGCCGGATAGAGAAGTACTATCCAGCCGGATACCGAACACCTCGAAAAGCGCCGGATAGTGCCAGATACTGGATTATATCCAGTATCCGGCACATCCCCACTAACATCATGCAAAGAAACAAACAAGCAGTGTGATGCAGCAGCGTTTTGATAATTGAAACCAGGTCGGTGCTCTTGCATGTCTACGGCCGAATAAATAATGTTGAAACAAAAAAAAAACAAGAAACATAAAGGGTATACCCCTGGCCAAGGTTGGCAGTACGGTACGTTACGTTCAAAATTTACGTACCCGTACTTCAAAATTTTAACCGTACCGTACTAACGTAACGTACTTCGAATACATTTAACAAGCGTACCGTACCACGTACCGTACCAATGAATGGTACGCTTAAAACGTACCGTACCTTAAAACGTACCGTACCTAAAATTACGTACCGTACCGTACCTTAAAACGTACCGTACCTAAAAATTACGTACCGTACCTACCTACCGCCATTCTTGGATGCACGCCAAATTAGCTAAGTGCTATTGCAATGCCTATAAATAGGTTAAAGTTTGCAATATGCGACCTGATCGGAAATTGAACCCTATACAAGTTTTCCAGCTACAATACGAACGTGGTGTCCTCGAAACTACCAAGTCGCCAGCGATGTTCTACCGTATGAATAGAATAGAACATATCGCATCCTACCTTGACTAGCGCGGTTATCATCAGTCTGAAAAAGTAATGTCCCAGGTCAGGAACGGATCTAGGGGGGGGGGGATGCATTCCCCCCACCTGCCAACAATGCTTTGGATAAATAAAATTTTTCCATAATTTCGAACCTCTTCATTACAATAAGCCTTAGTCTTAGTCGCCTTAAGCACGCATAATCAAAACTGTGCGTAGAATACAAAATGCATTGTATTTGGTGAAGCACTCAAAAGTAGGGACCAAAAATATGAACAACCTTTGTCTGAAAATTGTACAAAAAGCGCTAAAATGGCCATTGCAGTATGAAAATTTTCCGGGGGAGCATGTCCCCGGTCCCCCCTAGAGTTGTTTTTGTTACTTAAGTTGCTTAAAATTAACTCTGCCGGAAAAAAACTACGCTTGAAAAAGTGACGAAATTTGGTGCCCTTCCCTGAAATAGATTTTGAATACGCCCCTGATACAAAACATTTTCAGAGGGCTTATGTACGGCCGTTTTCGAATCTAAACGTCTTAGTATTTAGTTAACATTCAACTTAATATAAAATCACACCCCCCTCTAAAAAAATTTTTGGACGCCCCTGATCCCAGTCACACTGATCGATACAATTCGTGTGGGCGATCGGAACCGCAGCTAGCTCCTACGTTTTGTAAAAGCTGAGTAAACATTGGCCGAATTTTTCTTTTTTTTAATTGCTTTCCAAATACTGTAGGTTACGACAGAAAATAATGCTGCTCGGTGACAGTAGAACGTTATGAACAAGTCCAAACTTGTCCACTGAAATGCGCATTGCGTAAAATTTCTCTTATAAGCGTATTGGTAGTCTACACTCAGCACCCTACCGAGCCCTGTTTCAAGGAAGCCAGGACTACTAAAGGGACGCCAAAAGACCAAAAGAGATTTCTCCAATGACTTACCGGTAGCATCTTTTTTTGTGCTCATGAATCCTCTCTCAATGGAAATTCACGGTGGATGCATACCATGTATAATCGCGACCTGTTATTGTGAATTTGTAATGCCGCATATTAATATTCTAAATGAAAAATACTCTGTTTGTGCTAGGCCCCAGAGGAGTTCTCTGTCCACTGACTGCTGGCCATAACTATTTGTATATAACATAAAAGTTTTGCAAGAGCATTAACCTTTTTTTGTCACAACCTTTTTTTTATAACTACCAATTAATTTTCAGGGACAATCTAATTGTAACATTTAAAAATTGTATAATTGCATGCTTACGTGTTTTAATTCCTGCTTTGTGTTTCAATAACCTCGTCGGTTACTTTTATTTTTTTTTTTTACAAGTCCGTAGTTTCAAGGTCACCGCCAGGACCAGTGTTGCCAACTTATTATGACAAAAATCCGCTAAATGAGACTTCAAAATCCGCTAAAATCCGCTAAACGTATGGTTGAAATCCGCTAAAAAATCCGCTAACATTTAAATTCACTAAAAGTGCTGAATTTATTCTGTTGGTCACCAAATATTTTAAAACACTCACGACGAAGAGCATACCAGCAAGAATTTTTTTACTCTTGCTGTACAGATAGAAAAAAAAAATTGCAAGAACTTTTAAACGTGAAAAGCATAAACTAATAGGCAATATTGAATCATGATTGAACCAACATACTTGTAGAAACCACTGTAACCATAAACACAACAATTCTCAAGAGTGCATCAACTCTGAAGTCGGTAAACGCCGTTACAATTCTCACAGGTTTAAAAAAGCCTACCAACATTTTCGCAGAAATCCGCTAAAAAATCCGCTGTACGCCAAATGTAAAAATTTTCCGCTAAACAGAAGCAAAATCCGCCAAATCTAGCGGATTTTCCGCCAAGTTGGCAACACTGGCCAGGACTGATGGTGTACTACACCTTATCAATTCTGTATCGCTGTGAATATAATTCATCATTCAGTGTTTTTGTCCCATCGGTTTTTGATCTTCTGTACTTCAGGTGGCAGCGACCTAAATGAGCTCTGCTCCCTTCGCCTTCTCCTATGTGCATATTTCCGAAGCTACAGAGTGCAATGTTACCGTTTACTTATGTTTGTTTTTGGAAATGTTGTACGTCAATAAAATCTTTGTTCTTCTTGTTCACAAAATTTTTCAATACCAAGTTACGTACCGTACCACATGGTACGGTACGTAAGGTACGTTTAGTACGCATATTTATAACACGTACCAACGTACCGTACCCGTACCTTAGCAATAATTACGTACCGTACTAGCGTACCGTACTTTTTGCCGAAAAATGGAGCGTACCGTACCGTACTTGCGTACCGTACCGTACCGTACTGCCATCCCTGCCCCTGGCTCGAGTTTGTATTCGCAAATTTAATTTTCACTTTTTACTAGCCACGCATGTCGTCATAAGAGCTAAAGAATCGAGCCCACTTTTTACTAGCCACGCATGTCGTCATAAGAACTAAAGAATCAAAAGCTAGAAAAGCTTTAAAATACTGCGAAAAGCAGAATGTATCTAACGGCCGATCTAAATTTTTATGCAGACTTTTTACAAAGTTTAAAAAAAGCATTTTAATCTCTACAGCTACCAACTTTTTTCAAATTCTTCTTATATAAATACATTGTCAGGTCAAATTAAAACGGAAAACGACTGCATATATTTTACTTATTTCACCCACATATTTCTTATTGGAGTTTCGCATCTTTCACAATACTTCTTTACCACCTTTCTTTCGAAGCATATTTTACAGCACCAAATCGAAAAATTTTTTTCGTGGTTTTATGTCACACAAAGCTTGTTATAATCACACTTAAATTGTTTTTTTTTAACAATTAATAGACTTATTGTTCAGTAATATTTCATGCTGTGCTTTAAGCTTCGGAAATTCAATATTTCGCGTTTGTGAATTTTTGTGAATAATTAATTTGTTAACCGAAAATTGTTTCCAACTGTTTTGAACGTATTACCGCCTTTCATTTTTTGCAGTTGATATCGCTGGCGATGACACAACACCCCTCTCGCACTCACGCATTACATTTACATATGTCGTGCCGATACAAAGTGAACATCAGACGAACCTGAACTTGTCGCTATCGTGTTTACTACAACGGGAAGCAATACAAAATTACTTCACAAGCATGAAATTCGCTGAGTCAATTTCGCAATGACGTACGAAAGACGAAAGAATGATGCAACCATCCATGCTCAACGTCAGCATCTAGCAAGCAATTTGCTCATGCCAGCAATGCAATGATCGATTCAAGAAAAGAAGAAATTAAGAAGCAACGAGCAAGAATAGTTGTAAATACGAATCGATGATAAATACGAATCAAGTACCAAAAATGATTACAATTTTGGTCTCTCTTATGATAACAATATTGTGTTTTGTTATTTTTACTCTGCTGATATGCTTCAAGTTGATGCTTTCATCATTGATACAATCAGCAATTCCAATAACCATTTTAATCATAGAATCATTTCTATGGGAACTGTTGAATTTAGAACATAGCGACTAATCGCCTTCCATTTCTTCTATCGGACACGATATCACTAACAAACGCACTCACACACACACACACACACACACAATGTCATGACACAAACATTCACACCCGACACATCGCCTATTGATATAATTAATGCATCAGATAACATGTTTTTATTTTGCACCAGACGGGATACGTTTCGATTATTAAATAAAGTCTCTTCAGTGGTGCTTAAAACTTCAAATCCATGAAGTAAATCCATCAACATACAATGCATTCTACCTAGCACCTTTAAAGGTTACTTCTATATCAAACTCAAGTTTTTGGCCCCAAACAACGATACCCAATGAAAGAAAATATAACCACTAATCCACAACTAAGTTCCCGGTAGCCTAACTAGCCCACATCACTATAAGCCCTTATGGTAACCCACTCATTTGCAGCTGCAGACGCGTTTCGACCTTATTATGGTCTCATCAGTGCAGCATAGCAACCTCCCACCTTCAAGGGTTAGAATTTTTTTTTTTTTTTTCGGGAAGGTGGGAGGTTGCTATGCTGCACTGATGAGACCATAATAAGGTCGAAACGCGTCTGCAGCTGCAAATGAGTGGGTTACCATAAGGGCTTATAGTGATGTGGGCTAGTTAGGCTACCGGGAACTTAGTTGTGGATTAGTGGTTATATTTTCTTTCATTGGGTATCGTTGTTTGGGGCCAAAAACTTGAGTTTGATATAGAAGTAACCTTTAAAGGTGCTAAGTAGAATGCATTGTATGTTGATGGATTTACTTCATGGATTTGAAGTTTTAAGCACCACTGAAGAGACTTTATTTAACATGTTTTTGTTAGTCAATTAAGAATTTTTGCTCATTTTCTCGTTATAAGCCAACTGCATGAACCTTGCTGATTTTTTTTAATTGCAAACCGGTGATTCCTAAAATTGCCTAGTTGTTCCTGCCGATTCATTAATATGCGATTTTAGTATGAATGCTTAGTTTGCGTCGTGTATTGATCGAGCTAAGCCTTGAATTTTTGATTGTATGAACAAATTTATAATTTGCATGTTGATCTGACATGAGTTTGGAAAATTGCTTTCAATTGTTAGTGCTCTCAAATTGCATTCGTTAAGTTTGCGCAATAACTCTTGTGTTTTCACGGACATTCCCTGTTATTTGTCTGTGAGTCGTGAACATCTAAAATTTTTTCGCTACCCGGGGGAGAATGTAGTGATTGCAAAATATGCTTTGCATAGTTGCAATACTTTGTGTAGTCGCAATGCCTGATTATTCATCACATAATTATTCAGCTCATGACTACTGGATTCGACTTTAGAGCTTAAGCCTATTCGCTATACAATCTCGTAGTTGATAATTTGTTCTATTGGATGACTTTGTATTATCCGCTTTAGTTTAATGGTTTGTTTTGATGATTATTATTTACCGCTCTTGCATAACAGACAGGAAATAAGCTTATATATTTATGGATTCTGATTCTGCCAAAATAGATGGTTTTAAAAAGATAGTTCAGAGACGTAAAGCAAATGCACCCCGTGTTTGTTCAATGTTGTTTGTTGTATCTCAATAAACGGACAAAAAACCGTCACACACTTTTGGAGTCAGATCGCGTCCTACACTCTACACACTTCCTTATTAAGGCAGTGGGTGCCCATTAAAATAACTACCGGTACTTTGTTTCTTTTATCATCCCTTCACACCATCCCCACTTGTACCGGAGTGTGATGAAGTAACAAACTAAACCAAAGAAACAAATGTTACAGTCACGTAACCTCAGCCACTTAGTATTTTTAAACCTATTATTAAATTATTGCTGTATTTTACATGCTTTACTATTGCACAATCAATCATGTTTAGAGTAACATAGGTTAAAACTTCGAAAATGAGATGTACCGTAATTTGTCACACAATTTCTGACTTCTGGACTGGTCCTGGATCTATTGCATTGCCTATCTTTTTTGTTCTAAGAATTCTACGATTTTCAACTAAAAATTTGTTAGTATCACACGAATAATTTATGATACCAGTACCGGACATTATCATAAGTTTTGACTTTTGTTGTTCCGTTAAGCGCTTTCAATCTGATTTTTCATTCAGAGCAAATTGCTATACTGTACTCATGAGAAATTATTATACTGCATTAATGAAATGTAGTGTATTTTTTTAGCGACATGGCCTAGCGGTATCGCACGTAGGTTTCAGCTCTCCTACATAACTGCATAACCTGATAACGAGTTTGATTTGTGCCTGGAGCTGATTGCATCAGACATAATATATCGGTAATGGGTGACTGACTCGAAGAACGCAAGCTCACTCCACAGTGTCCCTCTGCCCACCGGCGCAGCCAGGGGAGGGGATTAGGGGGACCAGTCACTCCTTTTAAGGCACAGATCTATGGTATCTCACTTAAAAATATTTTTAGTCTGAGCATGATCAAATTGCCAGAAATGCAGAGGGAGATGAATAATTTGTTTATTGATCAATTTAATTATAATTTTTGTACAAAAACATGAATTGTAGTAAGAATAATGCACTGTGTCAGTAACTTGCCATATTGCATTGCCATTGCGTTAAACTGACTGCCCCCAATACTTCAGATAACCTACAGCAACATATGATCAATCGCTGTTACATTCTTTGTACTTGATCTTAAAGAGTGCAATAGCCAGGGATGTGGAAGCGATATATTTGCAAACAGCTTCCGCTTCCACATCTATCGCTTCCGCTTCCAAAAAAATTCACCAAAATTTTGCTAGTAAAGTACGACCAGTGCGTTGGTAGCCGATGGCATAAACCGTAGCTTTTTTTTAACACACAATGCCCCCCTCCTAAATACGCTCCTGACAGCACTCCATTTAGTTCGTGATATGATTATAATTGGAAAAGAGTCAACTATTGTTTTTAGTGCTATTGCAAAATTATATGCTTTATTTTAAAACTTGGAGAAAGCTGAAAGAAAAAGCGATTTTACGTTAGTAGACCTACTATCTGAAAATTAAGCGAAGAGTAATGGCCAATAGTGAGATCTGACATCCATGCGAATTTAGCATTGCAAAATAATGTCTAATAAATTGAATAAAATACGGTATAATATTTAATAAGTTATGTACAGGGTACTTTTTTGAATGATGTGGAAGCGGCATATTTTTTGCGCTTTTGCTTTCATTAAAATAAGACCGTTTCCACTTCCACATCCCTGGCAGTAGCACTCTGCCCCCGAAAAGTGTGCCATCAAAAAACTTTCTTAGTAGTGGTCTGGTAGTACGATAATTTAATGAAAAAAATTGTTCCCCTCCTTTTTTTATTTCTGGCTGCGCCGGTGCTTCTGCCCATAATCACTGCTGAATTTTCTGTTCAATAATTTGAAAACAACCTCAGTTATTTATCATTATAGACAGCTAGCGAATTTCATCAAAGTCATCATCGCTGTTCCCTCTAAGATGCAAAATTTGAGAAAAATGAAGAATTTTGCTGTTTTTCTCTAAGCTTGCAGACTGGAATGGTACGGCAACTTTTGGCCAAATCCGAATCAACGTGTTCCATGCCTTGATGCAAAACAAATGTTTGATACCGATACTCAAATACTCAACGTTTGATACCGTAACTCAAATTTGAGGCAAAAATTGAATTAAACTTTCTCTGTTTCTTTTTTGACCTCCTAAATTTTTGGGCAAGTTTTATATTAAAATTCATGTTTGAGCTAGGCTAATTGGCACTAGCAAAAAACTAAGAAGAAACAGTGATTGATTGGGAAGACATTTTGCATTTTCTTCTCAGTTCTAGTGCATAATGGTTTATTAAGTAAAGCAGCTAATTTTCTTCAGTCACCCCCTCCTCTCCCCCCCCCTTTCTTGAAAAATGCCTGTATCCAGTCTAATTAAATTAGTAACCTTTGTCTAGATTTGATTTGTCTCAAAAACTTAGTAGAAAGTTATTATTATTATGAAGTGGTTTTACCACTTTTACGGCGCTTTAACTAAGAAGTCTTTTAGCGCCAGGATTTAAACAATATAGCCTACGATACGTACAAACAATAAACTATAAAGACACACCAAACAAAATAATCAAACGAATAGTAATTTTACAATTTTGGTCACATAAAGCAAGTTAATAAATTTGGTTAACCCAATCCCCAATTAGCACAAAGTGGTTTGGTGAAGGCCTGCACCAGTAGTATCAATATGCCATAAAAAAAAATCTATATACAGTAAATCACACAATAAAATTATTAAAGTCTGTAAGCCCACACAAGAATATAAAGAGTTAATGACACAATGAAGGCAAACAAGTGAATAGGCCAATACATCAACTAACGCACGACAAGATTGATTTAAATCAAACGATTGCTCCGAAGTTTTCACAAAATTTATTAAACTTGAAAAGGCTTGTGTTTGCATTGTGAGACGCAAACCCATGGAATTTAGATGTGAATGTAAAACAGATCTTGAATGTTTGTATTTCGGACAGATTAACAAGAAATGGTTGACATCCTGTGGAACCGAACAGGTTGAGCATAATCCTGTGCTGTGTAATCCAATACAATGCATGTGAGCATTTAATTTGCAATGATCAGTTTGTAAACGAAAGAGAAATGGAGAACTTGCCGAATTTCAATAAAGTACTGGCATACTTTTGCTCTGCTTGCCCAAGTCACCATTTCTGTCCACTTTTGTGCGTAACTTGATTACCTGCTTTTTTTTTTCACTGTGCCCCTTTGGCATTTCCAGCATTTATCTTAAGGGGTTCATAAATACCATTTTTTGGAAGCTGGTAGACTGGGTTCTACACTCAGTCAAGTCAAACCAAAGACTTTAAAACTGGTATCTGCTGTTACACTTGCTAAACGCTCAGCAATTAAGTGTAGCGCGGAAGATGAAATGAACAGAGAATAAAAATGCGTCGGTGAATTCTTGAGAAAATTTATGCCTGGCGCTAAAGGACCTTGGTAGTTATAAAGCGCCATAAAACCACACATTTCATTTGATTTGGTAGCGTCTATTTTGCTGTTGACGGCAAAATAGCTTTTAGGTCTGATAGTGCTTATTTTGCCGTCAACGGCAAAATAGCTTTTAGGTCTATTTTGCCGTAAGTGACGTAGTGGGTTTTTAAGCGCCGTTTTGTGCTCAATTGCCACGACTTTTCGATAGCTCAGTGGATAGAGCACCGCGTATGATGGGAAACGCTGCACTAGTTTTGGGTTTGATTCTCGTCGTGGCTTTGGTTCGTTTCAGTTCAGTGGCTTTGGTTCGGATCGCTTCGGATTCGTGTGACCTGGGGTTAACAATCGGGTTCGTGAAGACAGTAGAATAGGATAAGATGTAATCCCACGGTTGACTTCGTCTGACCTGGGGTAAATAATCGAGTTCGGCTCGGCTTCGTGTGACCTGCGGTTAACTGGTTGCCAGAAGATTCGCCACGTGGTAGATTCGCCACACAACGGGTAAACTGGGCATGCAGATCCGAAAATTCGAGCGTAAATGTCGGACAAACGTTTGCTAAAGTGCCGAAGTGGATTGGAATATTCGCCACACAACGGGTAAACTGGGCATGCAGATTCGAAAATTCGAGCGTAAATGCCTGATAAACGTTTGCTAAAGTGCCGAAGTGGATTGGAATATTCGCCACATGGTAGATTCGCCACACAACGAAAACTCGAGCGGTCACGCATTATGAACTTTGATTGAACTTAATAAACTTTAAAAACGTGAATTCAACCTTAGACTTGCAAAATGATGACGATTTGAGCATCTGGTGTCCATAACCATTCTGCAAATCGTTTTCTTTCATGTACTCAACGGTGTGAATTAAATTGGAAACAGCGCAAAATGAGAAGGTACGAAACAATATGCAAACTGATTGTTATTATCTGAACTAGGCTTGAAATTCGCTCTGTAACGGAAGTTTTGAAACTGTTTTGGTGGAAGTTAATTCAAAGTTTTTCGCCGTGGGAAATGCCGAGCCAACTTGCAACATCCTTTCACGCAGACGACTCCTGCTGCGCGGTGCAATTCTCCTTACGATTTTTCGCACTTTTCATCTAAGAAAAATTTAAAAGGCTCGAAAGTATAAAATTTAATTGTAAATTTTGGGTGAAAAAAATCAGCACTTAAAACTTTTTCCGCAACTGAAATCAGGTGCTTCATTTAAAAGTTTTATCATTTTGAAATACGTTCAATGAGATTGGTTGCGGGAGAAAGTTGTGGAAATATATGATAGTAACTTTGCCGAAGGGCTCAATCGCAATATGGAGAAATCAAAGCAACTGCTGCGTGGTTTGTAGCGTAACCGTTCGAAAGCGTCAAGAGGGTATGCAGTGCGACAGTTGTAATCGCTGGCAACAACGAATATGCAACAGTGGTATAAGTCGAGCGCTATATCGCAAACTGTTGAAAGGAAGTGAAGAAAATAGACGAATGGTTGTGCCACGATTGCAAGAAGGTAAGTACAAGTAGCGTTTTTTGCACGCTAACCCCCTTTCCGCAGAATTTTCTTAAACAGAGGTTTTCGCAACCCCAGGGTGTGCGAGAACTGTACCTAGGGGGTGAGCGGATGTTGAATCATTCACATGGGTCATGTCTTTGCCCAGTTAAATGTCATCAGTTAATTGAATAAAAATCAAATTAAAATGGCTTTGTTATTCAAGCAATTCTGAAGAGGGGTGCGAGAAATGGTCGGTGATTTGAAAGGGGCGCCACAAGAAAAAAGGTTAAGAACAATTGCTTTTGTAGTTATAAAATTCTGAAGTATAAAATTCACCGCCATGGGTAAATCATCAGGGGCGGATGCAAATCATTTCGTATTCAAATCTCTTACGTCGACAGCGGTTAAAATCATCGGGTATTGGTAATACCGTTGTGTTTCGTTTCCGTGTTTGTATAATTATCTCTCAAATACAAACAGAAGAACACGATTTTGAAAACCTAAAAAATGTGTATATGTTACTTTATTTTCACAAAAAATGTAACCAAAACTTCAGAAAATCAGAAATACCCGGTAATATAATTTTTTTCAAAAAGAATCTGCATTTTTCAAAGAAAATGTTTTCTTTTGAGCGAAAACCAATAGGTAGCGTTTAAAATTTTGAAATTTTGACATCGCTAAGACGCTGTTGCATTACTGGAACATGTAGCGCTTTCATTTAGTAGGCCTATGCATAAGCATCTTGATAAATTATGCAATGATTATGGAAATAGCAAAAATGCAGAAAAATTTAGCAAAAAATAGGACGAAGTAGGCGTACTATATGTTGCCTAAAAGATTTAAATGTGGCCTAGAAACACAAAGTGTAGCTTTTTGTTACCATATTGACCCTACACCTGTGAAATTTTGATTCCAAGCTTTTTGTGTGAATTGGAGTCCGCAAGAGAATTAACTTTTGTGACCCTGGGCCTAAATCGCCTTAAGTGTACTAACAAAAAGGTTGAATCCACAGCAATTTTGAGCAAAAAATATTCCTCAACTTCGAGTCAAATCTTTGACAAATACTGGTACAAATATTTACTTAACACCACTAACAATCGAGTGGCAGGTGGGCATCTCCGCGGCTGAGCGACTGGGCAGCATAACTCCAAAGAAACGTGGCAGCGGTGCCAAGCCGTTGACGACACTGCGTCCGATTTGACCGGGGGAAAGAGTCGAACCAAACAATTATAAACATAGGCCACGTTAAGTGAATCGAGCCCGTCAAAACAATTTTTGATCAATGTCACAAAGCAAAAGTTCATCCTGCTCTCGCCTTAATTCTAGAACATTTTTAGAACCACGACTCCATCAGCGAAGATTTTCCAAATCATGACAATTTGCTAACAAATTATGAAGCAACAGCAGTGGGACAGTCAACGCCTATAAAAGTGAGTTTTTTTGCATCATTAAAAGCTGCAAAGTTGTTGTCTCCTTTGCATAGTCATAAATTTATAATGATTTTTATGTTAAGTTGAAACTTTTTGAACTGGCAGAAAAAAATCGTAGCTTTATTTTGTAAACAAACAATTCAGAGAATTCGTTTTCACTTGTGTAATTCTTCAGAAAATTTGTCACATCCAGTCCAGTTCAATCGTACTCAGCTTATCCATGTGTATAACGATTATTTTTCAGGAAAGTATGGGCAATTCTCTTTTTGATAGTCTCTCCCCAGTTCAAGGAAGCGTTTTAGACGCTACGACATCTACTCCACAGCCCAACAAGTCACTTCTTCAGCATTCTGCCTCGTCCGTTTCTCTGCCTGATAGCCTTCAACAAGACAATACCAGGAGATCGTATTCCTCCACGCATTCGTCGCTAGATGGGGAAGAAGTGAAAGTGAGTTCTGTTTTTTCACTAACGAGCATATCTCACAACAATATTTTCCCACATAAAAGTTAGGCAAAATACGAGTATTAAAAGAAGTAATCTAATGTAACTTTGATTGATTTTTCGAATTATTTGTAGGCATAGGGTGCCTGGGTTGATTATGGGAAAGATACGAACTATTGCAGAAACTGTAGCCTAGCTACCCTATGCACAATTTAGCGTTTTTGAGGCACATCTTTAAGAAAGGGGCATAGCAAGAAGAGCAACGAGGCACTGACCCACCGCGCTTTTGAAACATAAAAACTTATTTTAGAAATCAATCACTTGCGGCGCCCTAACCCGTTATAAATTTTTTTATTATGGCTACTACGTTCTTGCTTATACAGTACTAATCTGAATTTTGTTCGATTCATTATTAAATTGCAAGTTCGTTGTTTTTTTGGATGGATTGACGGTAGGGACATGGCACTCATGACCCCCTCTAGCTGCGCCCATTTCGCTAATAGTTCGCCACTGCTGCGACGTTTGGGTTGGGCGTAATAGCCTGTGCGAGTACAGGCCTAATAATGATTTGAAATAAAAAAGAAAGAAATGGAATCTCTTCCAATGTCATAATCAAAGGGTAAAAATAAAAAAAGTTGAAAAATCAAACCGAATTGTTAAGTGCACAGCAATTGATTCAATGTTTTCATTATCCGTCATAACCTATGGCATATTTTTTAAAGTGTTTTATTCGTTCGGTGGCGGTATTTTTTTTCTACAGTGCCAATGAATTTTTCGTAGGCCTAAGTTTATTAGAATTAAATCAAAATTGTGCACGAATACGAATGAATTGTGTTTTACAGGAAAGTACGGGCAATTCTTTTTTCGATAGGCTCTTCCCAGCTCAAGGAAGCGTTTTAGACGCTATGACATCTACTCAATAGCCCAACGAGTCGCTTCTTCAGCATTCTGCCTCGTCCGTTTCTTTGCCTGATTGCCTTCAACGAGACAATATCAGGAGATCGTATTCCTCCACGCAATCGTCGCTAGATGGGGAAGAAGTGAAGATGAGCTGGGCCAGTTGTTCAAGTTAAAGTCCAACTATTTTAAGCATCTCAACTTGTATTACTAGTCAAATATCACTTACAGACATTCGCTTTTACAGTCGTTTTGGCATAGAGGGTGAAGAAATTAGCACATGACATAGATTCCATACCTTAGTCCTTCAAGGCTTTTTAGGCATGTCAGGACGCATGCGTAGTTTGTACTTTTTATTCACTAAATAATGCAGATATGTAATGCAGCGCTGTGAATTAGAAAGCAAGTGTGAGTAACCAAAAGCTTACGCCTGGAATATCACTGTACCCATAGACACCTTAGCATCAATAACTGCACCGGTAATTCTGAAATTGTTCATTATAAAATAGTTCAGGATGAAAAACGTGCTCATGTTTTTATAACTGCAATTTACTTTCAGATCTCCCGTTCGCCGTTCCCGAATAGTAGAAATTGGATGGAAGAGTCGTCAATTTCCGAAGACGAACTGAATGCTGATGTTGAACCAGACCAATTCGAAGCTTCCTATCACATTCAAGAAAACGTGTCCAAAAGAAACAAGTGTAAGCTAAATGATACTGCTGGATACGATTATAATTTCCATCGAAGAACCGGTAATACAACAACATGGCGTTGCTCCGTTAGAAGTAAAAAAGAAAATTGTGGAGTTTTAATCAAGCAAACAAAATCGAAATTTACAAGAGTTGATGGGAAAACACATATTCACCCCCCTAAATGCGGAGCAGGAGCATATCGCAGACGTGAGAAAGAAGACAAAGCAAGTGGGAAAAACCAATCCATTCACGCCAGCATCGCATATCATTCGCGATGTAATGAAAGACGATATTGGTCCTGCCCAGTGTGAAGCCCTTCCACAAATTGAAAGTGTAATAAAAAGCGTCAATGATTATAGAAAAAATGGAAGACCAAAAGACCCAACAACCATGGATTTTGATCTCAAAGTTGAAGCCATTCCGGACGATTTTTTGTTAGAAGACATCATAATGAATGGTGAAAGACACGTAATATTTTCAACAAAGCAGCAATTGATACTTTTAGAACATGCAAAAACCTGGTTTGTGGACGGAACGTTCAAATTTGTGAAAGCCCCGTTTAAACAACTTTTTTCTATTCATGCAATGGTAAGGTCTAATGAAGACGTCCTCCAAGTGCCACTAGCACTTATCCTGATGTCCAGACGTCAAGCATGCGACTATCAATTGATTCTTGAAGCGATTGTAGCAAGCTTCGCAGCTCCACCCCGCCTGAAGAGAGTGATCCTTGACTTCGAAGCTGCTATTTGGGTAGCAATGAAAACTGTATTTCCCAATGCCGAGCTGCGGGGATGCAGTTTTCGTTTCACGCAGACAATATACAGAAAAGTTCAGAATCTGGAATTGCAATCGGCCTATCAAGGCAAGCAATCCGTTCGTCGATTCGTCAAAAAGTTGATGGCATTGTGCTATATTCCGTCAGCACACATCCGTCCCTTGTTTTCATCTTTGGCACGAGAAACAGATGATAATCAATCATTACAAGAACTGGTACATTACATTCGCTCTACTTGGATCGAGGCCTCAGTATTCAAGCCGGAGAACTGAAGTGTGTACGGCCTCCCGTTCAGAACAAACAATGATGTGGAGGGGTGGCATAACAGAATAAACAAAAGAACCAAACCAAACACCCCGTTTTATTTACTAATCCAGGTTTTAAACGAAGAAGCGAGACAAATTCGGACCAACATGGAACTGTTAAGCCAAAAGAAGCTAAAAAGAAGACTGCAGGTAAAATATGTAAAACTGAACAAACGTATATTTAAATTGTGGGACAATTACGAAAAGGGGAAAAAATCTGCTAAAAATCTTTTGCGTGCTTGTTCTCATTTGGTTGCTGGGTGTGAGTAATTCTGGCCTTTTACGATCTACTTGTGTGTGTGTGTTTTTAAATTAAGGTGCGTTGACACAGGATGCAATTTTCGTACGAAATTATTGTCGTAGGCCCTGCGTAAATTTTTGTCGGATTGCATTATCCTCCAATATGACAACACAATTGCCTTTCCAGCCTGATAGTTTGGCGATTGTGTTGTTACATTGGAGGACAATGCAATCCGACAAGAACTTTTGTACGACAACAATTCCGCACGAAAATCGCATCCTGTGTAAACGCACCTTAAGGCCTACTTATTTTGTGTTTCAATTTTTGTGTAAAAAAAAGCATAAGTTGCTCAAGTCGTCATCATTTTGCAAGTCTAAGGTTGAATTTAAGTTTTCAAAGTATATTAAGTTCAATCAAAGTTCATAATGCGTGACCAATCTTCCACATAGTAACTTTTGCGAGCATTATTTCGTCCGACAAGACAACCGACATATTCTGTTTTATTTTGTAAGCCGAGTTTATCGATTGGATGGCGATCGAATCTTTCATGTGGCGAATCTTCCACATCGGCACTTTGGCTAAAGTTTGTCCGACATTTACGCTCGAATTTTCGTTGTGTGGCGAATCTACCTTGTGGCGAATATTCCAATTCTCATCGGCACTTTAGCTAACGTTTGTCCGACATTTACGCTCGAATTTTCGAATCTGCATGCCCAGTTTACCCGTTGTGTGGCGAATCTACCATGTGGCGAATATTCCAATCCACTTCGGCACTTTAGCAAACGTTTGTCCGACATTTACGCTCGAATTTTTGAATCTGCATGCCCAGTTTACCCGTTGTGTGGCAAATCTACCATGTGGCGAATATTCCAATCCACTTCGGCACTTTAGCTAACGTTTGTCCGACATTTACGCTCGAATTTTCGGATCTGCATGCCCAGTTTACCCGTTGTGTGGCAAATCCATGTGGTGAATCTTTTGTGGCGAATCGTCCATGTGGCGAATCCTCTGGCAACCCGGTTAACTTACGGCAAAATAGACACTTTTTTTTTTAGTAGCATATTTATCCTCCTATCACGAGAAAGCGATCAATGCGCTACACGAGCTCGCTTAGGAGTTGCCAGCCATCTGTCTACCACACCAAGATGGGGGAATCCCGCTAACTGCCTTTCCTAACGGCACAACAAGTAGACTTGCCGACTTGTTCTCCACACTGTCCCTTTAATGCTGAACGTCAAGCAGGGAAGCTGTGAATACCAATTTTAAAGTCATTGGTTTGACCGGACTCGGAATCAAACCCGAGTCTACAGCTCAAGAGACAGACGCTCTATACCACTCGGCCACTGCCTGTATTGTTTTTTTTCGAAGTGTCTATTTCACCGAAAATTCCGGTTACCGAAGTTTGAAAAATCGTAGTTGCGTAACCGTTTTCGGTTCCTGTAGTGCGACTCTCACAGTAGGGGAACCGTTAATTTGTTTCCGGTTCCGCAAACCACGATTTTCGAACTTCGGTAACCGGAATTTCCGGTGAAATAGACGCTTCCTTTTTTTATTATTATTGGGACCACTGTTATTCTGGCAGAGCAGAATTTCGACTGAGAAAAAAAGGTGTTGCCCTTTCAAAACTGAAAATACAAGCGTCGATTTGGCAGAACTGCTGACAGAGGTGTACACTGCAGGAGCCGGAGTCAAGCAATTTTTTCCGGAGCCGGATTGGACTCGGAGTTACGTTTAACGTTAAAACTGGAGTAGGAGTTGGAGCCGGTGTAGCTATTAATACGTTACTGTTACGTCACAGACATGTTTTGCTTTGTCTGCGATAACCAGTTCGCACGAGGCACACTAGGAGGAAAAGTCTTATTGAAGTGCATGTGTTTTAGAAATGGAAATCTGATTGTAAGCTACTGATTTAAGATATTGATTTCCAATCTGGATAATTGACTGATTGAAAATATGGTAAAGAGTGCCACAGAAGAATATTTAATCAATCGGCGAAGAATATTGCTCTGAAGACCGCGGTGACTAGTGAGTTAGCCTTGCTTTACATGTGTAGCTTACAAAACTCCACCTTGTCCGCAACATATTTTGGTGACCCCGACGTTGAACTGCAAGCAACCTAACTGAGATAGCGTCAGATTGACTGAGTGACGAACGTTATAAACTGGGCTAACTTCAATTGAAGACTCACTGGATCAGCAGCAAATTTCGTGTTTTCAAAAGAACTGCTTATTCAAGTTTTCATTCAGGGACATTACATTTTTTTTCAAACTGGTTTGACACGCATCATCATGAACTCTACTGAAACCACCAAAAGCACAAGTTTTGATTTCTGGCATTGTTTGATTTTCTTTCAGTGTTTGGTGATTTTTTGTGTAATTGTGTCATTTTGTGTTATTTCAGGCTTCGCACGATTTTTGCTCGTGAGAGCACGTGGATGGCTATGGATTCGTTTCGATGGTTTAGTGGGGGGTTGCAGTCATGCAGCCGACATGACACCTCTTCCACAACCTAGGCATTCAACTAGGGGCCGGAGAATTCGGACCCCCAGCAGGTTGCGAGATTTTTGCTTGGTGTAGGCATACTATTTTGTGTCTAGCCTCGAGTGTTTTGAAAGATTTCGAGCGTTCGTTGGCAAAAATTCTCTGCCTGTTCATCCAAAAGTTTTCAGATTTTAAGGGATTTTGTTTTGTTTTAGTGTCAGGAAGTGTCTTCTAAGGCATTTTGAGGGGTTTTTGATGTATTTTTGAAGCGTGCTGAACAATGAAAAGCCGTGGTTGGTTTGTTACTAATATTTTGCGCATATTTATCTTATGAATGGATAGCGTACTCTACCAAGTCGGTACCGTGCTACTCACTTCTTTCTGTTTTCAGTCTTCTCTTTTCTCTCGTCTCTCTCCTTCATCTTCTTCGCTGCACCATTTATATTTTATGCGTGTGTGCTTTTAGCAGTGCAAACTTACAAATGTCGCAGAGGGAATTAACCTGCCTCCTGACTTGCCATTGATTTTGTGGACGTTTTTGCTGGTTTTATAAGCGGAACTTTTGCTACGCTGCGTGTTGCATTCTTGTTTTTATTTTTATTCGGGGGGACTACGTTTTTGTTTGTGTGTAGAGGGGGTCCCATGTAGCGATTCTTACGCTACTGTTACGCAGGGGCGTAGCCAGCGGAATATTTAGGGGGGCCAAATTACAACAGGCCAAGAACTTCAAAAAAATAATCTGTTCAGGCCAACTAGGCGTTAGGCTCACACTGTGTCTTCCCGCATTTCGATCTTACCTCAAGTTATTGGTATTTGTTTTGCTGACGGATGAATATGGAGTTAATTATTTACTGTAGACCTTGGCAGGCAATCCCTAAGTTCGCTAATCGCTATCTTAATACTAACCAAATTGCCTTCTGCACGGCATCATATAATTAAGAACATCCAACGATTTTGTTGCCGTATGGTATGTACGAAGAAACACATAGAATTCTGGGCCAAAAGTATTCGTAGCTACTGCTACAACACTTTCCTGCACTTGCTGCCTATTCTTCTTAAAATAATTCTCAATTGAACATTCTTTCCTTTTGCTCGCCATATTGGATTGCCTTTTTGCAATACAATCTTGCTTTTTCTTTGTCCTTACACTTAAACCAGGGGTGGGGAACCGGCAAAGCACAGCGGGTCACATCGATTGCATGATATTTTCAGCGGGCCATATTTACCTTTAATTTTTAAATGTTGCTTTAGAAATACCAATATTACGACGCAAATTTATTAAACTTTCACGGTGAGTTATTTTTTGAACGTAAAATGAAGGCTTGTGCGGTTTTTATGCCACAAAAATAGCATGTACTAGAATGTGAAGCAGTTTTTAAAGAAAGATTAATATTTTCTATATTCTACGGGATGGTTGCACCCTGAACAAAGTTTTGACACGGGCCATATTCAAAACTTAGGCGGGCCGTAGGTTCCCCACTTCTGACTTAATTGATCCCATTGCGCTGTTATGACGCAGTAATGCTTAACAAGCGCTTTTTGTGAAGAAGTTATGTCGAAATTCAAACGGCGCAAAAATTAATCGTAAATGAAAAAGTGGTAAAGATGAGGGAGCCTTTGAAACAAAGTTTACGATATTTTATAAGAGTGTTGTAATTACACTTCAGAACAGAACAGAATTTATTGTTGATTCGCCTTGACGTAAACTTAATAAGCACTCACAGAATAAAACAATGAAATTTAGCAAGACCAGGAAGCATCGAAGAACCCTAAGGTTTTCTAGTCTAGATGCTTCCTGATTTTGTTGTGAGATCGAAATTTAAATTACGAACATATTAGTCACCATAACGAGAAGGTTAGGAGATAATGTAAAAACAATATACAAAGAAACTAAAAAAAGAAATCAGACAAAAAAAAAAAAAAAAGAGAGAGAAGGCAAACATCAAACAACAATATGAGCGAGAATCATACGACAGTTCCAAAATGTAATTAAAATTCAGTAGAAAAACATGTAATTCTAATCTATTAAAATTTATCTGCTTCCAAGAACGCCTTGGAGTCAATATGAAGACATCAAATGAATTTTATATTTTTGTTTAAAGACACCCCAGCGATTATTCTTAATTGAGCTGTTGAGGCTACTCCATAATTTTGCGCCCCGAAAGGCCAAGAGGTTTTGAGTAATTGATTTTGTTGATTGCGGAATAAAATATACGCACTTGTGGGTTTGTCTGGTGTTATGAGAATGGATTTCTTCAATTTTGGTAAATTGTGATGATAAAACTGCTGGAAGTTTTTTGTTATGTAGTAGATACATAAATTTTGCTATTTCAAATTTATAGATGTCGTTTAATTTCAAGAGATTTAAGTGTTTGTAAAGCTGAGATACGTGCGAATGCTTCTTGCTATATGTCATTAAGCGAACGACATTGTTAAGACGCACATTTATTTCCCTCATGTAAGACTTAGCAGATGTACCCCATAGTGTAATGCCATACTGTATACGACTATATACGAGACTAAAATATAACATTAGAAGAGTATCATCCGTAACCTAACTTCAAAGTCGATAAAGCAATCCAGTTATTTTAGCTAATTGTAAGGATAAGTGTTGTATATGTGTTGACCAAGATAGTTTTTCATCCAGGTACAGCCCTAAATATTTGGTTGATGAACATCTTTCAATCTTATCTCCATCAATTGAAATATTAAATGCTGAGGACACTATTTGCTTCGGATTTTTGTTTATAAGCAGGTAGCAGGACTTTGAAAAATTCAAAGTTAATTTATTTTCAATTAACCAATTCTTTGCTTTGTCCATTTCCATGTTGATTTTCCTTTCTAAGGAGAGCAAATTTTTATCAGCTAAATTTAAATGAGTGTCATCAGCAAAGAGAGTTGTGGTAAATTGAGAGCATTGAGGTAAATCATTAATGTACATTAAAAAAAGTAAGGGCCCTAATGAAGATCCCTGAGGAACACCACAAGAAGATTGAAGCAGATCCGATTTATAATTCAATAATTTAGTGTATTGATAACGGTTGGTTAAGTAGTCACGCAGAAGTTCAAGTGCAATGCCTCTAATTCCAAAGTAATGATCCAGCTTCCAAATTAGTCGTTCATGGTTCACAGTATCGAATGCTTTGGAAAGGTCAAGAAAAATGCTGCAGTTGTACATGCCATTTTCTATGTTTTTTAATAAATTATCGTATATACTTGTAATTGCATGAATGGTTGAAGAATTTTTACGAAATCCAAACTGATGCTCGTTTAACAACTTAAATCTTACTAAATAAGAGTAAATTCGGCTATAGAGCATTTTTTCAAAGATTTTGCTAAATTGGGATAGCAATGAAATGGGTCTGTAATTAGTTGCTAATGTAGGGTCGTCTTTCTTAAATACAGGTACAACCTCAGCTATCTTGAAAATATCAGGGAAAACGCCTTGCAATTGACAAGAGTTGTACAACTGACTTAAGAATGATGCTATAACAATTTTGCCATATTTTATAAATTTAGTATCACAGTCAACACTACGATTTGCTTTCTTATCTTTCAATTGGTCAATAACATCACACACTTCCTGAGGAGTTGAGGGGTATAGAAATAACGATTGGTGAGTTGATGAAAATGTTGTCGGTTTGCTTGGTGCTGGAGATTTGGTAGCTGAAATATTTTTGGCCATTTTAGGACCAATATTTACAAAGAAATTGTTCAAGTAGTTTACAATATCTTGTGTATCTGTTATTTCATCATAGTTGGTTTCTTTCTTGAGTTTGAGTGGGAGTACTCGAGTGTGTCGCTTAATATTGGATAGTTTGTAAGTTGTTTTCCAAATTTTTTCTGGATTATTTTTATTTTCAGTTAAATTTTGTTTGTAATAAAGCTGCTATGCGAGAATGATGGTTCTATTTAGAGAATTGCGGTAAGTTTTATACAGTTGGAGAAGTTTTTCATTATGCATTTTATGAAGTTCTTTAAACATTTTATTTTTTTTCTGTATTGCTCTAAGTAATCCTGGTGTTAGCCAGGGTTTTAGTTTTAAGCGTTTCTCTTTTCGTGTTGCTTTTCTTAAAGGAGCATTTTCATCTATTGTTTTATTTAAAATTTTAAGAAATGATTCTGCCTGCTGGTTTAGAGATAGGGTGGTTGGAATATCTAGATTTTCTGATAGATTTTGTAGAAATAAGTCAGGATGAAATCGTTTCATGTCACGAAAGTAATACACATTGGTATTTTTTGAGACACTTTTTTTGGTTGAAATTAAAACAAAAGGTGCTAGATGGTCCGAGATATCACACAAAGCTACCCCACTTGTGGAAGTATTAACAATGTCAGAAGTATAGACGTGGTCAATTAAAGTTTTGGAAGTTGAAGTTATTCTAGTGGGTATGTCAATTAGACATCTACAAGAACAGCTAACAAGAGAATTGGCATACTGTCTAATTCGATCATTTTCTGGAATATTCATTAGGTTGATATTGAAATCACCGATTACATAAAAGGGACGATTGGTTTTGTTTAATTGAAGATATATTTCATGCATTTTGGCAGTAAATTGCTCCTGTTCGTTTGCAGCGTTGATGGGGTGCCTATAAACAACGCCTACGACAATAGTTCGTTTGTCAGTTTTAATGTTTATCCACAAGTTTTCTACAAAGGTAAGATTACAATTAACATCGTAATTAATCTCAAAGACAAGTTGTTTTTTAACGTACATTCCTACACCTCCTGCAGCCGTAAGGCTGTCCGAATGAAGGAATTCATACCCAGTTAGATCAATATTACTTTTTATTTGGCCTTTTTTATTTTGGTTTCACTGATAGCAATTATGTCTGGTTGGTGGGATAATGAGGCTACGAAATTAGATAAGCTATCCACGTTTTTCTGTATACTTCTTACGTTGATATGTAGCAAGAATATGTCATTGTTCTTCTTAGTGGTTAGATCGTTCAGAGATTTGTAGTCATGATAATTACATTTAACGAATAGTTCGTCACAGTTATCGTTGTCTTCAGATTAAGCTTCTTCTGATTAAACTTCAGATTAAGCTTCGTCAAAAAAAGGGTGGGGGCAGTTTCCCGGCCCCCCTCCCCCTGGCTACGCCACTGCTGTTACGCCATAGACATGTTTTGCCTTGTCTGCGATAACCAGTTCGCACGAGGCACACGAGGAGGAAAAGTCTTATTGAAGTGCATGTGTTTTAGAAATGGAAATTTGATAGTAGGCTACTGATTTAAGATATTGATTTAGGCTACAATTTGGATAATTGACTGATCGAAAATATGGGAAAGAGTGCCACAGAAGAATATTTAATCAATCGGCGAAGAATATTACTCTGAAGACCGCGGTGACTAGTGAGTTAGCCTTGCTTTACTTGTGTAGCTTACAAAACTCCACCTTGTCCGCTACACCGGAGTGACCATTTCGTTAAGCCACTATTGTAATGTAAACTGAACATTGACTGTTCAAAGTTATAAGTTATGCTCGCTATGAGGTATCGGTTCGCGCACAGTCTCTAAACACCAGTAATACGGTCCTACTAAACACCGCAAAGGAGCAACATAGGACTTACTAAACACCGCAAAGTACGACAAAGGACTTAAAATTGATCTCCTAAACTAAACTAAACACCGCAAAAAACGACAAAGGACTTGAAATCATACCACAACAAAGAACTACAAGATGTTTAGTCGGACCCCCAGTAATAAATGGACGAAGAACATTTTTTCAACAGAGTGCATTCGCACATGGTAGTCTAGTCAAGTAGACTAGTCAAGTTTATTAACCAGAAACTAGAAAGTTTATTAGAAAGTTAATTTGTATTTATATCAACAACTACCTCTAGTCATATCTAAATCAACAGATTAACTGAGATTTACACAAACATATTCGTATAAATAAATTAATATTCAGCAGAAACTAATTTTTCCAATGTTAAGACTACTGGCTATCGGTAGCCTCATATTCCTTGCCCAATCTTTTTAGAAAATTAGGCCAAGCAATGTTGCTAACTATTTATTTTTCTATTGCTTCTGAGCGCTGATGCGAACTTCTTCTCGAGGTAAATGTTGAACTACTTCTGTTTAGACCAGTGGTTCTCAAACTTGTCGGAAGTATCGAACCCAACAGGTGTCATGCAAGCATACATTGAACCCTTAATTATAACCAGGAGCGGATCCAGAAACTTTTAGAGGGGGGATGCAGTTTTGAATTAGGTTGAATGTCAAATGAGTGCAAAGACGTTAGACGTCCAAACCGGAAAAGAGCATAAGCTCTTTGAAGATGTTTCACGTCAGGGGCGTATTCAGAATATTCTTAAGGCGGTGGAGTGTGGCATAAAATTTGTACATTTTTTAAGCGTATTTTTTTTCCGGAAAGTTAATTTGAAGCAAATTGAGGAACAAAAATATGGCTCTAGGAGGGTCCGGGGGTATGCTTCCCCGGAAAGTTTTCAAAAATTTAGACACTGTAATGGCCATTTTAGCGCTTTTTGAACAATTTTTATGGCAAATTCTGTTTAATTTTTTTGCCTCTAACTCTAAGTCCTTCACCAAATATGATACATTTTGTTGGCACATTTTTGATTTATGCGTGCTTAAGGCGTAAAGATGATTGTTATCAAGTAGGTTTGAAATTATGGAAAAATTGTATTCATCAAAAACAGCGTTGAAAAAGTATGGTGGGGGGATGCATCATTCCACGCAGAGATAGTGATTTACTACAACTGTATGCCTTTTTGCAAAAACTTATTCTGATCTTAGCCGAACCCCTGCTACAGCCTCACCGAACCCCTGGGGTTCGGTCGAACCCAGTTTAAGAACCACTGGTTTAGACCATCTGTTTAAATAGAACTTTTTAAATTCCTTCCTTCCGTATGTTTACCTGACTTATATTCAGCAAATCATTTTAATACCGGCACTTTTAAAACATCTTTAATACGTTAGTGCTTATCTTAGCCATTAAAATTCACTTTATTTGAAGATAAGTCGACTTAATTAACTCTAGTAGCTTACTAGCTTCAACGTATTTTACAACTCAGCAGCTGGATCAGTCTTCTGCCTGCATTTTGTAGGCTATATTATGCTGCAATAATCGACTACAACCAGACTGTTAGGAATCGTCACAAAAATGTAACATATAAGCTCATATAGTAGGTCATGTTTCGCTTTTTAAATATATATATTTTTTTCTTATGATTCGGGTGCGAGGCCCCCACCTATCGGAGGCCCTAGGCGGTTGCCTAGTTTGTCTATGCCTAAGACCGGCTCTGGATCCTTGTAAAGTCATTCATTCTGAATGGTGAATGTACTTTAGACTACCTGAGAGCGGCTGATGAGGGCTAATAGCCCGAAACAGCGCTGTTGCGCTCTACGGTTACGTTATTACTGGAGTTGCGTTGCAACTGTTGGTGATGGAGGAGCTGTTCTGGCCTCCGACCCGACAAGAGGATGTTGTTATGACTCCCTTTCAGTAGGCCAGGAAGGACATTACCTTATAATTTTTTTTATTGTTGTGGTCAGATTACCCTAGATCTGAAATAAGCCGAACACAAAAACTAATTTTTTTGTGCTTTAACCAGATAAGTCTCAGTTTTTTTACAACAGCATTTTACAGTAAATTTCATTGAAGCAAAAAAAGAGTCCTTTTTAGGCTAATTTGCTTTCTGTAATCTGTAGGCTAATAATTTTTCTATAACAGTAAGCTGTTGTAATTGAAACAGTGCTTCGAAAAAAAAAAAAAAAACCTTGATGACGCTTGTAAAAGAGAGGTTTTGGCCTCCACCTGGAAAATTCACTGCCCAATTATAAAACGAATCAATGTACGTTTGATGTACATAATAAACAGAATTAATTTAACCTACTTCCGCATTTAAGCTACTGAAGGTTAACTTAACATACAGTATATCTATTAATGTTAATGACAATTAAGCAAACTGTTTAAGAAAAAGTAACCCTACAGGCTTTTTTTGCGTAATTGTGCTTTTCGGTGGTAGGCTACTTGATAAGCAGTCCGTAGGGATACTTTTCTGTAAATAGTTCGTTTATTTGTTCATTAGCTCTAGACCAGCAAGGTACATCAAGCACTTGGTTACAACAACCTTTTATCCTTTAAATAATTTTACGTCATGTTTTGATTTTTTTGATTTTTCCACGCATCTTCACGACTTGCGCAGGTAATTTTTTTGTGTGAAAATTGACATTTCAATGAATTTAAACTTTCAAAATCCTGAGTGAGAACATTGAGGATCTGCCAGTGCCGTGCCGAGAAGATGGAATTAGAGTTAGCTAGACTAATCTATTTTCGTTACCGATATGCTGCATAGGTGGAACGCATGCGAAGCGGAACATAAAGTTTCTGTGAAAGATTAATTTTTTTAGTGTATGGTAAAATGAGATAGAAAACGCAGCCTTGCTTACTCTGTTACAAGTTCAATGAACCTAAATAGAAAAGGAAGTGTCGATTTTGACGGCAAAATACTGATTCGCTAATTTTCTCAAAACCAGTCAAGCGTATAGACGCAAGCCAATCAACAATTATGCACATAGACGCTAGCCAATCAGTAACGGCAAAATAGATTCGGTAGTCGAACCGTTTAAAATATTGCTCCGGTTCAGGTTCAAGAAATTTTATTTTTAACGGTTCAGTTCCGGTTCAGGTGCAAAACTTTTCAAAAATTTGGGTTCAGGTTCGGTTCGGGTTCAGTTGCACCAAAATTTAAAGGTTTGGGTTCGGTTCGGTTCTTCCAAATTTTAAGGGTTCAGGTTCGGTTCGGGTTCATCGAAAAAAAGCGGGTTTTCCCGGTTCGCGGTTCAGGTTCGGGTTCACTTCAAAATCTTGACTTTGGCCAAAAACTAAATTTGGGTCTTATATCATTAAAATAACGAAATATAAATTGCATGCTCGTTAAGTTTAAAGGTTAAATAAAAATGTACAAATTCTTTAAATTTTGAAAAGCAGAAAGAATGTTACAAAGGTTGTAATAGGTCAGTGCTTCATCGTTCTGATGATGTTGGTCGGCAGTACCAACGAAACGTCGGCAAATCTAGTTTGAACCTCACTAGATTTAGTTGAGGTTATTGTAAAGTTACCGGAAGAACGAGAAAAAACTCCAAGTAAGCAGAAAGAATGTTACGCATCGCAGCACATGTCTAGAAATTTTTATTAATATTTTTTAAGAATCAGCTCAGGTTCAAACATTGTTACTAAACGATTTCTGGGGGGAGATCACGAGCTCATCTCGTTAAGCATTCTCGCTCGCACATGACGTATAATCTCGGTGTGGTAACTGAGAGCGATCACGAGATTTTTCTCGCTCGTAAAACTTGTGTTTTTCTCTCGGAAAGCCAAGAGGAAGTCAGAGCACTCGTACAGAAGCTTTTTATTGCAAACCGAGTCTGAAAATGGCTGCGTTTTTAGCTCTTCGAAGTGTCCGTAGAAAACAAAAACAATGTAGACAAGAAAATCCATTGCAGAGGCCTGAAAACGAGCTTATTTATGAATACCGACTGAATAAAGCTGCTATTATGGAACTTTGCGATTTGTTAAGAGAGGATTTAAAACCAACGCTATGTAGCTCAAGAGTTTTGAGGGTGGAGCAACAGGTTTTGATATCATTGAAGTCGCTAGCTTCAGGCAGTTTTCAAAATTCAGCCAAAGATAATATAAACGTGGCACAATCTACTGTTAGTTGCACGCTCTCTCGATTTATGGATAGCTTGCTTTCCAAAAAGAAAGAATTTATTTACATGCCGGACAGTGTTTATGCTGAGGAAATTAAGCTCCAATTCTACTTGCTCGGGAGATTTCCAAGTGTTATTGGAGCGATTGATGGGACTCATATTCCCATAATTGCTCCGGCTGAAGATGAACATCTTTTTGTAAACAGAAAAGGTTTCCATTCCCTCAACGTTCAGGTGAGACTATACACGTATTGATACGATGTAATTTAACCTATAATAATTCCGGTTTTAAACGATATTCCAACCCAAAAAACTCCGAGCCTAAAAAAACGATCCTAAATTTTTGAATTACAGAGCCGTTATTCCGCCAAATAATCCATTGTCGGCCTAATCTTCCATTTAAACTTTTAATGAAATAGTCACTATACCGTACCTTCTTTATTTAGTTAAAGCCTAACTTTTTCTTACATTTGTACGTTTTTACGCGCAGGCAATATGTGATGCGAATATGGTGTTCACGAATGTAGTGTGCAAATATCCTAAATCGTGCCACGATTCATTTATACTGCAAAATTCGAACATCTACGACAGTTTCCAAAATGGCACGTACGGAAGTGGTGTTATACTGGGAGACAGTGGATATCCACTGGAACCATGGTTAATGACACCAATTTCAGATCCCAAAACTAGATTAGATACAACAAATCTCACAAGAAGTATCGAGTAACTATAGAAAAGTAAGTGATGAAATTGAAACGTTTAAATTTTGAAAGAATTATTGAATTTTTGTTTGTGCTTTGTAAAACGTTAGTTGCCAACCTTAGTCTGTATTTATGCAGAGCCTTTGGAGTACTGAAGCAGCGATGGCGCATCATAGACCATCTACGACGCATCATAGACCATACCGGGGGACGATTATGCTACACACCATTAAAAGCATGCAAGATCACAATGTGTTGCTTCATTCTTCACAATATTTGCCGAAGACACAATATTCCCGTGCCACACATCGAACCATCTCCTGCAAGCTGCTTAACAACCGCCGAACGGCCCGAAGAAGGTACCGGTGTCCATGATCAACAAATTGGCAATACCGTCCGGGAAGCTATTATTTCCAGTTTTCAATAATATGAAAAAACACGCACCGTACTTGTAGTCAGCTTAGAGTATTATTATCACAAGCTTTTGATTAAAAAGAAGTTAGGGTTAGTGGCTTATTGGTTGAACGTATGTTGTAACTTGGCTATAGTTTTTTTTTTGTAGACTCAAAACCAACCCATTTCATTTTACCGCTAATGTCTTAAGCCGTTTTGGGGAATTCGAAAGAGGAAAAAAACGTTGGAGAGCTTACAGCGCTTCCCCCCCCCATACCCCCTAGCTGCATAGTCTATTGGTTGTTCGTAGTAAAAAAAGTTTCAAAACAGGACATTTTTTTAATATACCGTGTTCGATTGATAAAGTCAAAATTTAAAATTTTTTGTCCCCTTACCCCCCCCCCCAAATCAAAATAATTTCTGGCTACGCTAGTGGTGAAGAATAAGCAAAAATAACTAACGCCAAAGAGGGCGTGACTGAAAAAAGTTTTAAGAACCTCTGCTTTAAACGAAACAACAACTATAAACATGTAGGCTACAAACTACAATGCATGGGCCCTTATTGCAGCAGTAAAGTGAATAAACAGCTTAAACCATGGTTTGAACACTGTTAAGAACTGCACTTACGATAACAAACACACGTCAGGCAGCCAAAGAAAAGAAATAACGAAAATTAAAAACGTCTTGAAAAGTTTCGTTGATATTTATTAAAAATTGATGTTATCATTGTCATCCTGATGGAAAGTAAAAAGCTGACTTCCGGTAATTTCAGTACTTTCGTTGTGAAGTTTTCCAGCTTCTAGATCGTTTCTTCTTTGCTACTGCTTCAATATGCCAGAATGAATTGTTGTTAGTTCCGTTAACTTGAGCAAAATTTCTTTTTGTACTTGAACTATTTCCGCTTCGGGGCTTGCTTTTATCTTTTTTACAGTTACCTTTTTTGCAGAGGAGGTACTTTGAGCGGAGGTCGCAGGGCATACGGGTGCATGAAGCAATTCCAGAAAGCTTTGTGAACTCCCTTGCGCTGTAGGAGTAATGGCGAATGAGAGTTCATTCTGCTTTTCCTGTAGCTCTGGGTCAAATCCTGGATCTGCACTTGTGCAAGATTCGCTTTCATCTACAGTAAAAACAAACATGCACTTTTAACACGTAATCGAAATCGCAAAAAATGTAATGTAAAGCAAAAATTTAAAACAAAAAAAATGTGAAGTGACGTCAGAGCAATTGCAATAATACCGAAAAATTATGAGGTCGAGCCCTCTCCTCTACAGGCCTAGATACTACTTAAAAATAAGTGCGGTAAAAATTTTGCTACAGCCTGAGAAACATCTCAAATGTGTTATGTAAACTTGGCAATTTATGAGAACATTCACCAATATGAATGCTAATATTTATCACGTCATTCTTGCTTAATTTTCCATCTTCACCAAAATCAAACACGCTGTCACGTCACGTTACAAACATTTAAAAATTTGTAAACTACTACAGAATTGCAGATAAGCCAACAGACAACGCTTATGCATCGAAAATTTTCGGGCGGTTTATTTTGTATAAAACGTAATAGGTCCTTACTTTCAGTGGTTTCCAATCCCGACGCTCCTGCAATTCCCATTACACTCTGCATCCCAATAATCGAAACTACACGTGATTGCAGTTTCGTTGGAGGTGGTGCTGTGTTCCGTCCACCTCCAGTTTTGACAGATTCTTTGTTACATAACGCAACTGCCTTTTTGGAGGAGCTTTTGATATCCCACCATTTATGTTCAACTTGCTCCCTAGTTCTGTTGAATCCAGTGATATTGACGGAATTTACCTGTATAATGGAATACAATTTTAAGATGTACCCAAATCGCAAATCACTCTCAACGCTTCTGCGTTTTGTTTCATCCTTATTCATTTTCTGGTGCCAGTTTGTTATTGTTCGTTTGTTGTTGTTATAGTCATTGTGTGAGGTCAGAAACCAAAGTTGTTTGTTTGTTTGCCCTGTTAATATAATCTTAACGGATGCAGCGGGCATCTGCTGCTGCTCGTTGGCAATTATATAATACTGCCACGCCGACACCTTATAACTGTAGCCGAGCAGCCTACAAGTAACAATTTTTACACGAACGTACTCACTAACCTTAGTTGTCCCCAGCTTCCAGGCTTGCGTCTTCTTACTGGAGGTAATGTCTGAAGAAAAACACCCTAGTATTTGCCTTCGTTGCGATTCAACAGCATTTACTAGGGCATTTATCTCAGCTTCCGACCATTTAGGAGCTCTTTCTTTAACTGCTTTTAATTTTTCCATCTTTTGTTTCCTTCACGGTACCAGAACCAAGTCCAAATCAAAACAAAGAAACTCAAAGATTATGTTTTTCTTTCCGCGTCCACGTGCAGCGTGTCCAAAGTACAGAAGAATCCACGACGCATATTGCTTTTTTCTCAACTTTTTGACGCAAACTCTCACTTTTGCGTCAAACCTTAAGAGGCGATTAAGAGAAATATTCATGATACCTTCGCTCGTAATTCCCTCGCTGTTTGTCCTTGCACATACCGAGAAGCTGTAACGAGCGAGAAAAAAGTCGTAATCCCGCCCCTGTTCAGGTTTATGTCGACAAAATATTATAGGTTCGGTTCGGGTTCACTTGCATAAAATTTTAAAGGTTTGGGTTCGGTTCAGGTTCACAGATTTGAAATATTAAAGGTTCGGGTTCGGTTTAGGTTCAATGATCTCAAATTTAAACAGTTCAGGTTCGGTTCGGGTTCACCGAAAAAAAGCGGATTTTTACCAGTTCGCGGTTCAGGTTCGGTTCGACTCCCTGAAATAGACACTGCCAATAGAAAACTGGTTCATCTCGTGCTGCTTGTAAGACTACTGGTTACCTAGCACAATTTAAAATTATGTTACTACCATGCTGGTAATCATATTTAGATTGCTATTTTTCATGTGAAAGCACCTAAAAATCAGGCCACTGGGATGTGGGTGTTAGCCTAGTAGCCTAACATCAGAGCTGGAGTCTCGGCCAAAATCTTCGAGATCGAGACCGAGACTAGACTTTGACACTACGAGACCGAGACTTGGAGCAAAAAGTCGAGACGAGACCGAGACTTGAACGTGTCGAGACCGAGACGAGACACGAGACTTTTAAAATCAGGGGTTCTCAAAAGATCGTGAATATATTAACCGTAAATATATGACATTCCGACGAATTTCTTCATCCGGCAGAATATGGCACACCATAACAGCTGTCTTAGAAACGCAGAAAAAGATGCCATTTGTGCCACAAGACGGAGAACGCAAAATGCGATATTTATATTTAGGCTACTGATAACAATTTTTGTCTAAAGACAGAAAGACTTTGTCTGTCTAGTCTAGTAGAACAATAGGCTTGCAACTTAGGGGTTCTTCGCCTTTTTTTCTAGGGTCTGGAGAGCTTTCGATGGGCCTGTAGACAAAAACACGGCCGGTTAGCTCAGTGATTAAGACATCGCTATCGGTGCGGAAGGTCTGGGGTTCGCGCCCTGGGCCGGTCAAATCGGACACCATGCCTCCAGCGACTCGCCACCGCTGCGATATTTCCTCGGACTTCGAGGCTGTGATAGAAGCCCATCAGCCGCTAAGCCGCGGACATGGCCCCGCCACTCGTTACACGCCTCGGCGCAAAACCGCGAGTATAATAAAAATTCAATTTTTTTGCCAACAAAAACAAAATATTTTAAGAAAGTTTATTTTTGAATACCGGTAGAATCATGAAATTTACGAAGGGAGTCGCGTGACTAGTATCATGCACAGCAAAATGGGTTCTTCTGTGGAAAAAGGTGAAAACCACTGTTTTAGAATAACCATCTAAACTAAAACAAGCCAACTGAAAACCGCTTATCTTCTGCAAAGCAATCTAAACTGAAGTCTGTTTTGCAAGACCAAAAACACAAACGAACATTAAAGCAAGAACAGTGCAGTCAAAGAAAAGGCAGCAGCTACAAAACGATGTATATACAAAACGTTACAATAAAATGCATATAGTCACTTCCAGACCTGCAACCCGACCCTCCTCTCCAAAAAAATATTTGCCCAACCCAGAAAAAAGTTTGTTGTTATTAGGCTACGTGTATACCAATAGGCCTATAGCCTATTAATTCGTACCCAGGCATAAATACTTTTTGCCTACCCTCATTTGCTTGCAGTCGCTAGCCTGTTCGCTGCACATAACTCACAGACTAAAGAGTATGCTGACATTTCTAAAACGTAATAAAAATCCATGGTGAACAATGTTTACAAAAGATTTTCATTGCATTTCAAGAATGTCAGCATACTTAATGTATTGCAAGTCATGCTTGACCGATGAGGCCGAATAATTATGCCTCCTTGGCTAAATACTCTCTCAACGGGAGCAGATGAGGCCGGGATAGACAGGATTTGTTTTGCCAACGCAGCTAGCGCCGGAAATTCGGGTGAATGCTTCCTCCAAAAACGTAGAGGATTATTGTCGTGCTTCAATTGTCCGTGGCGACTCTGCTCAATGTATGTTGCGTATTGTTTTCGGGCTGTGTTCGGACTATCGAGCACAGAATTTTTGTTGGAAATTCTATTGTACTTCAGGAGTAAGCGAGGAAGTTTAGCGTGTGAAGGATTATGTGGTGCAATATTGTCAGGGGATGCGCTTGAATCCTCTTCACTGGATGAACAGTGAATGCTCATAGATGAGCTCGCGGCACCAGTTGAAGGATCCATTGCAACATCGCATGTGCCAATTGCTTTTTCAGCTTCTTTTACAACAAGTTCTTCTAGCATTCGTCTCGTGCTGCTGCGAGCTCGGTTTGTCTGCTCTTCGTCGTCACAAACAACATCCACGTCTATCCAATGGCAAGCAAATACGGGATCTAATACTGCTGCCATAAAGTATACATTTTCCGAAAATGGAACCATTTCACGGCCAAACGGACCAAGCATTTTACACTTTTCAAAAATTCCCAAGAAACGAGTTTGTAATGATTTTTTTAGCGCATTAATTAAACTGCGGCAGTGGCGAGACGTGCCTTGACATCTGTCGAGGTGACTGTAAAGATCTAAAACTGTTGGGACTACAAAACTAATGGTAACAGATTTATCACCCTGAGTAAGATCTGTGGCTTCAGCAAAAGGTTTCAAAATATCGCAAACATCAATCATCATATTCCATTCTCTTCCTGAAAAGGAAACTTCTGAAAAGTCATCTTGACATACTTCATTCAAAGAATGCAGACCCAACTTAATAATTGATTGAAGCTGCCGCAGAGTTGAATTCCAACGAGTCACAACGACAGAGGGAATCGATCGTTTGTTTCCAAATTTTGCTTCAAATCGTTCTTTAAAAACGGTACTCCTGTGAAGTAACGAAGACAAACGTGACGCTTTTGCCACAGCCTTTGATAAAACCATAGCTTCGGTAAGTCCATCACGCACGACAAGTTGCAGAGAGTGCGCGAAACATGACAGTCGGGTCTTTGCAGTTGCACAACCATCAAGAGATTCATGAAAATCAGCTTCTATTTCGGAGTTTAAATTTAAAAAATCGTCTAGATTTTCATCTTGCACGACACTTTCCGGATCTAGCTGCTCTGATCTTTCGACAGGAAATGTGGTCGAAAATGCGCTTCGCATGTTAGCAGCATTATCAGTGACTATATATTCAATCTTATCTTTTATTCCGGCCGATTGAAGTTCAGATTCAAATGTAGAAGCAATACGTTGCCCAGTGTGCCTGCCAGAAAATCTGTTGCAGCTTAGAAGTAGGGACTTTAGCTCAATCTTGTCGTCGTCCTCCTCTTCCACGACAACATGGCAAGTTATTCCCAGGTAACTTCTCATCACTCTGTCACTCCAAATATCAACCGTAACTGAGTGTACGGAGTGCCTGACAACAGGAGAATAATATCAATATGATTCGTTGGTCTTACTAGCATTAATCAATGTGGTACGAACAGTCAAGCATTGTTCATAGAGTAACACACACCCAAGGTGAAAAAATAGGCTAGGTTCACCTCCGCAACATTGCGCTTGGGAAACACAGCGCTGCTAACGCATTAACCATCCCCCTCCTAGTGGGGGCAATTTAATCTTAAATCGATATGACAAATCAAATAAAATCTTGATTATACTGGCCGGTACCGTATATGCCGAAGCGTGTTACGAGTTGGCGGGTCTCAACTCTCCGCAACTTTGCGCCACGGCACCAAAGAAAAAATGTCGCATCGGTGGCAAACTGCAACTGCGTTTGATTTGAACGGCCTGGGAATCGAACCTGAGACTTCCCACACCAGAAGAGATGTCGTTGAACTCTACGCTATTCCGGTCGGTTTAATCTTAATGTAATCAATCAGATATTTGTTGTCAATAGACACTTTCTCGAAACCATAAGCCACTATATCCTTGTTAACGCGCAAGTGATTGCCTTGTAATCTATCAACTTAAAAGTGAAAAGCAGCGTTACTTACATCTGCAAAATGGTTTTGAGTCGGTTAAACGCATCTTCATAGATTTGAGGCATTAACGCTGATGTTACCGTAGACCTTGCAACAGGAGGATATTTAGGTTCAAGAGTGTGCATAAATTGACGAAAATGTGAGTTCTCCACTATAGAAAGCGGCAGTGAACAACCTACAATGAGGTGTTTCACAATTGATTCGTTGATTAATTTCCTTCGTGGATGTTGTGCTCCATACTTTGATGAAGAAGATTCAGGTGATTGAGTAGCAGAGGTAAAAAAGGAATGTATGTTTCTTTGGTTTTCGTTTCCTGCTGAACGAGAAGTTGATTCAAAATATTCCTTGTAATTAGCAGGATGGACAAGTTTTAAGTGACGAGTAAATGCCGAAGTCGTACCAAGTCTTTCGGTTATTTTCTTTCGACAAAACTTGCACGTTGCCAAATGCTTCTTGTTATTTGCTTTACTATCAAAATATTCTTTATGATCTTGAAAACCATACTTAATCACTGCAGAATCACTCGACATGATGATACCTATACACCTACCCTGAAATGAAGTTTTTAATGTGATTAGAGAAATCAATAGCTAAATTAATAAAAGACTTCAAGTAAAAGTATGTCGTTACTTTGATTTATTACACAACTGTACTCACTGTATGACGAATGCCTGCTTCCGATACACTCTTGAGAAAGGCCTGCCCTCTCTAACTCGAAAACACCCAAAATTGTTCTCACCATTCACCAAGTAAGTTAACCAACTACAATAATTCGTTGCTAACTTTCTCGACACTGCAGCTGCTTTGCAAAATTATTGCAACAACACAATAACACTGTTTTGTGAACAGTATTGGCGTACTGCGGCTGTGTTGCAATTTATCCAATATGACATCATAAATGAATCCTATATCAATGAACTTTCTAGAAAACTCAAGCAAATTCTCATTGGCTTTTGAAATAAAAAAAAAGTAAAATCAACAAAAAGTCGAAGCACAGTCACACGTGAAAGTACATTCCAGACGCACGCATTCAGTGGGCTATACGTAAAAATTAATGTAGGTTTTCATTCTACTGAAGGTAAGCCTATAGCAAATGTTGGAAATACTAGTGATACCGGTAGTTGGTTTTTATTTAATTTAAGTTTAAGTTACTTCATTCAATTTTGAAGCGAACCTTGAAAAGTGGTCTCGAGACACGCTCATTTTCCGAGACTTCGAGGTGTCGAGACGAGACCGAGACTTCACACCTTCGAGACCGAGACGAGACCGAGACTTTAAAAAATTGTGTCTCGAGACCGAGACATGTCTCGAGACACTACAGCTCTGCCTAACATCATAGAATATCAGTCACGAATAAAGACTTAGGCCCGTATTTTAAAAGCGAACTTGAGCACGACCTCTGACTTGAGTCGGACTGTAGTGGAAAAACGGTATTTTAAAAGAAAACTCAAGTTCGAGCTTGAAGTTCGACTCAAGTCGGACTTGGCTGCTTTTGAGTTCGACTTGAGCACGCTCGGTATTACAAGAAAAGAAAATCCGGAATTCTTGAGAATGCAAACTTGAAAAACCATGATATTTTCGAGTCAGGTCTAGGGTTGACTTGAGCTTGGGTTAGATGAGCGCGAGCTCCTTTTTCAAAGGTAGTAAACAGCTGAAGGAGTTGCGAGCACGAAAAATCAGACAAGCAAAAAGTTTTTTGCACAGTGTGAGAAGAGTTAAAAAACGTAAGGTACCGGTAGCTTGAATTTTAGACCTGAGCTACGGTAAGTAACCTGCCTTATCAGCATGTGCTGGTAGAACAAGTTACAGGTATAGGGTAGTTTACTGCAGGCTCCTCAAAAAGCAAGAAAAGCCATTCTGTTATGGAGCTGCAATGGCCTATTAGGTTAGAGGAAAAAATGACGTCCCCAAGCCTACCGGTCCTGGACTACTGGTACCTCTTGTCTTAGGTTCAGGGTACCAGGTTGGGCTATATAGTAGTAGTAGTAGTTTATTTTATTTAACGACCAGAAAAACACCAAACAAAAACAAGGAACAAAAACAATGGCCGAAAAACAGGTTACAGCGACAAAACGATATACGTTGAAACGTGCAGGAATTAAAAATGAACACAACTTAAAAAAATGCACGGTCACTGCACCTTAGGATTTAATTTGCTATACTTTAATACAAAACAAACAAAACAATACGCCACGCAAAGAGTAATGACTAGGGCGATTTTATATTGACCTAAAAATCTCAAAAAATTGACTTTATTTTATCAAAAAATTGACTTTATTGACCTAACGAAACAATAAAATAAAAGAACCAGTCCAAAAGAAAAAAAAACACCCAAGTCACTTCAGTTAGTGCTTAGATTATAATGTACGCACATATAAGGCCGCACGTTTTCTGGCAGAAAGTTAAACTGCTCTGCGTAATTGCGCAGAATCCAGAGTCGTATTCAAGTGTTTTGCTATTCGTTGCAAAGTCCGTAGAACTTACGTATAAGTTGAGCAGACAGGTTTTGGCGGGAAACACTGTAGGTGAAAATGTGTCCAAAAGAAACAGGTTGAGCATTGTAGTAAAGCCTAGTTTGTAGGTGTTTGGGGCTAATAGACAGGTTTAGACAAAAGCTGTTGGAAATTAATTCATAAAAAGTAGTAGTTAGGTAGTTATGGAACATATAAAGTCAGTTTAGCAGCAAAATTAAGCTTAGCTATGCTGTATGGCTTAAATTAAATATGAAAATGAAGATTTCAACTTCGCCTCAGATTTGTAGAGGGGAGATAACGTCGTCTTAAATGTTTATTCCAGAAATGTTTATGTGATTAAAGTGATTCTGTACTTGGTCGTTAGATGCCTAATTGTGCACTATTGGTTTAACAGAAGCCTTATCAAATTGAAAATAAAATAATTGCAATAGTTTTACCTTTTATTGTTCATTTGCCGGTTTGACCGCCGTTCAGCGTTAGGATCTGCTGTTAGCAGGGAAGCACTTGGAGTGCGCGTATCTTAGTGGCAGAGGATGCGCGCGTTGGACTTTTGATTAGGCTACGATAAACCGATTTAGATTGCAGAAGCCAGCGTATATGAAGGATATACCCAAGGCAAGGCAGCGACAACCACACATGATTTAAAAATAAATTTTTGCGTTTTATCTTCAAAATCAATTTAACTTGGTCAAAAAGTAACAGTGATCCTGTCGGATAGGTCAGTTGCAAAAACGTCGCTTTCGGTGTGGGGATCCGGGCGGGTCAAATCATGCAGCTCGCCACAGCCGCAACGTTTTTTCGGAACTTTGTTGCCCATGCGTTAAGCCTCGAAGAAGAGCCCCGCCACTCGTTACACGATTGGGCTCAGTCTACAATACCGCGAGTACATTGAAGATTTGATCTTTTTAAAAGAGTAACAGTGTTGAATGAATTGCTTTCTCCCTTAAATGAAGACCATTCGAACCATGTTTTGGGTCGGCAGAAAAAGATTTAAGTGATCAGAAAATTACAGGTAATGTTAAACATGATCGACTGATAATTAATGACATGAGAGTCCGAAGTTATCCAAAGCACTAGTCTATGAAGAGCTAGGGGCCTAGGATTGTCATTACGTTTTGTAGTGTGTCATCGGCGCAACGCAGCAAGCCTATAGGCCTGCTATACAATTGAATGTCGCTTGATTGCTGGCATATCTTTATTGATGGTTTTTGTAGTTGGTGCACGCTAAACATTTCAATTCGCGTAAGAAATGTTTCTGCTCGATATTTTTGGCCAGTTATCAATATCCTATGCTATGATTGCAGGCTTACAGCCATATTTCCATTACTTGCTTTTGTATCATCAAAATGCTTTTTATAATGTACTCATGTCATGATAGACTAAACTAGTATTCTCGCTCAATTTTTCGTCAAGTCGCTATACTGTAATTTAGATTAAAAACGCGGCTAAGCAAAGACTTCAACTTCGTCAGCAGAGCGTCGTCACTAAATCGTAATCACTGATGGTCTAAACTCTGACCTCTCAAACCAGAAGTAACCATTTTCGCTTCCTTACTACCGTAACCGATTCGTGGCTTTTAGACTACTGAATGCTTTTACAATAAGGACACATTTTTGTTTTCTTCAAGCGTTAACTAAGTCAAAATTAAGCGTCTAATAATCGCTTTTTGAACATTAAAACTGGCGTATACGACAGGTTACATCAATAGCTTTGTAATAAAACTTATGTTTTAAAAAAATATGGAAAAATGACTGAGTTATACCATTTTTTGTAACAAGTCATGACCATTTTACATAGAAAAAGATGCGCGCTAATCATTTTTCTGGACACATTTTTTTGTCCATTGTCGCTTAACAATGGAACGAATGATTTGCTCAAGTTATACGTGAGTTCTACGGACTTTGGTCAGGACAGGTCATGCCAAATTGGTAGGCTATAAATTATAGCCGAACCGGTAAAAACCGCTTTTTTCGGTGAACCCGAACCGAACCTGAACCGTTAAATTTGAGATCATTGAACCTAAACCGAATCCGAACCTTCAAATTTTGGTGCAACTATACCCGAACCGGACCGGAACCCAAATTTTTGAAAAGTCTTGAACCTGAACCATTAAAAATTAAATTTCTTGGACCGGAACCGGAGTGATATTTTAAACGGTTCGACTCTCTGATTAGCATGCGTTAATCAAACGAGGGCAGTTACCCCCTTCCTCGGGCAAAAATTAGTCCAAGATGTAAAAATCCAACACCCTCAGCTAACGCTCACCCCCTTGACGATTGCAAACAAAGAAACTTTTTTTTTTGAAACGAACCGACTTTTCCTTGTGCGGAGCTTGCCGCAATTGCTATCATGTTTTCTCTGTTTTGTCCAACTTTCTAATATAATCTCGAGAAACTTCGATGCGATGCTACAATACCGGAAGTCCAACTTTTCTGATGTGTTTTGCTTGAACTGCATTTTTTTCATTGATACTACTGTGCAGTGGCGGCTCGTGACTATTTTAAACAGGTAGGCTACATGATTCGAAAAGCTGGCCAGAATAAATACTCGCTCTGAAATGAAAAAAAAATCTTTATTTCACTAGCAAGGCGGTAGGCTTTGGGCTATACACAACTGCAGGAACACTGGCAGGTTTCCCATGAATTATTATTACTCTACAATTTTTTTTTATCACGCCACTGTACCAATAACTGATTCTGTGCGTACCTGTAGCCTAGGTAACCTGCACCTGTAGTCTACATGAATAAACACAAGTTTGGCCTAAACAAATTTTTCTATTTAAGTACACTACCGGTACTCTGCTATTGTACCTAGTCGACTACATCTAGTGGGCTACAAAAAAGCTACCACTAGGCTACAAACCTAGCTAAGCTGCGGTACCGGTCAATCAACAGCTTAAAAGTTTTTCTTTTTACGCAATCTATTAGTTCAAATAAGGTATAACTAAAGTCTACTAGCCTTTACCACTGTATTACAAGCTTAAGCTGTATGCAACCCGCAACATCCCATATCTTTCATTAAACCCAGTATCTCTATGTGATTGCAACTAAATAGAGCCAATCTCTAAGCTTTACACCTCAATAACCACCAATAAGGCTGCTTTGACACAGCCTTAACACGTCTCATTGAACGTAATTCAAACTTCCATAAAGCATTGATGACGTAACACTACAAGGTTAGTTCTTGCTACGAAAGGCTGTGGCTGTCTTTACGTGTTGCCATTTTTTGTACAAAAATTATTTTTTTCAAAAAAAATATTGTCGGTAGTTGTATGAAAGACAAGAATAGGTAAAAAAATTGTGCTTCTTAAAAAAAAGTAAGGAGGTGATAAACTGGGTAGGCTGCAGCCTTTGCAGCCTTCACTACGAGCCGCCCCTGCTACTGTGAAGCACTTAATAAGTAGGAGTTTCTTTAAATGCGGTTTATCTGCAGTAACTAAGGCTGCACACAAAAATGTTTTTTAAAAATTGAATCAAATCTTTTATTACGCTTGCTGTGGTACCGAAGCGTAGTATGGCGAGTAACGGGACCCGACCCCACGGCTTAGCGCCTGGGTAACGCAGCTCCGAAGAAACGTCGCAGCGGTGGCGAGCCGTTGGATATAAAGTGTCCGATTTGACCGGCCTGGGAATTGAACCCAACCTTTCTCATCGATAGCGACATCTTTAACGCTACGCTGTAACCGGCCGGTTGGTAAAAAATTATTGAAATATAAAAAACTAAATTGACCCTGCCGTAAGTGCTAAAATAAAGTAAAAATACTGCCAAGGAAGACCAGACCAACAAATGGTTTAAAGAGATCCAGGGGTGAAACCGGGGGGGAGGCAAAATTGGTTTTACGTACCGTAACTGTCTCAGAATCTGGAGTGCTCCGTTTTTCAGACTTCCCGATTATGTGTTGAAAGTATCTGATGATATCGGTGCTGTGATATGGGTGAAAAATGCATAGACAATATCGACGCTGTTTTTGACCTTATTCGCATGATCAGGGATTCTTCTCACGCGCAATTTATTTTAGCATAAAATTGTTTCGGTAGGCAGGGCAGTGTTTTCTCATGCTCTTCTATCTTCACTTTTCAAGACAGTTTTGGGAGAAACTGCCCCTTCAAAATGAGGGCATGTTCAATATTTATATCAAGGTTTATATGCGTTGTTTATATCATTGTTGGTGCTTGAAAAAAAATTTTGGAGGGAAGCAATTAACTGTTTTACACCCTGTTTGTGACGTTGCGAAAGCTGGCCTACTTTAATCAGTTAACCTTCCTATGGCCCAAAAATGAGGTAGACTAAAATTTTTTCAGTAAGTTTTTAACCTCGGCATAGCAGCTTGAGTTATGTGAAACCTTTTCTCCCCTTAAATGAAGCGCGAAGCGTCAAGCAAAAGTGTGAATGAAATATCTTGGTTGTTTCCTTAGTTATGGCATTATATACCGTAGCTTAATCATGGTTAACTGCAATTGCGTAATCTGAACCACCGTAGTTGCTGTATCCTTACGTCATCACGATGTGAGGACACTAAAATCCCCTCCATTGAAAAATCCTACGAACGCCGCTGCTAGATAGCGTACTTTAACCATAAACTTTTTCTTTCAGTTCCCTGAAAAAGCCTTACCATACTAAATTTTCTGGCCCTTCCCCCGACAAAAACTGTTTAATCCGCGCCTGTGTTCAAGATTATGATTCCAAGTCTTTTGTCGTTCTTTCTTTTTTTTTTTATTTATTTATTTATTTAGTAGCATATTTATCCTCCTATCACGAGAAAGCGATCAATGCGCTATACGAGCTCGCGAAGGAGTTGCCAGCCATCTGTCTACCACACCAAGATGGGGGAATCCCGCTAACTGCCTTTCCCAACGGCACAACAAGTAGACTTGCCGGCTTGTTCTCCACACTGTCCCTTTAATGCTGAGCGTCAAGCAGGGAAGCTGTGAATACCAATTTTAAAGTCATTGGTTTGACCCGACTCGGAATCAAACCCGAGTCTACAGCTCAATAGACAGACGTTCCATACCACTCGGCCATCTGAGCTATTTAAGATTATGATTCCAAGTATTTTATCGTTCTTTGCAGTGTTTAGTAAGTTTTTAGTCGTCCTTTGTGGTGTTTGGTAATTAATTTAAAGTCCTTTGTCGTTCTTAGCGGTGTTTAGTAAATAATTTTAGGTCCTTTGTCGTCGTTTGCGGTGTTTAGTAATTGATTTAATGTCCTTTGTCGTTCCTTGTTATGTTCAAGATTATGATTCCAAGTCCTGTGTCGTTCTTTGCCGTGTTTAGTAACAAATTTAAAGTCCTTTGTCGTTCTTTGCGGTATTTAGTAACAAATTTAAAGTCCTTTGTCGTTCCTTGTTATGTTTAAGATTATGATTCCAAGTCCTTTGTCGTTCTTTGCGGTGTTTAGTCGGACCGGTTCATACTGAAGTTTTTGCGGCGTCCCTGTATCTCTATAGCTCAATGTCAGCTAAGTTTTTTCAAAGAATTTTTTACGATTACCCGATTCGCTTTTGAAAACTCGTCGTTACGAAGGTGAAAAGCAGTGCCGTAGCAGCTCAACTTTGGGCCCACCCCAAAATCCTTTCAAGGGCCCCTATACTAAGCTTTTGATATAAATTGTTTTAGGTTTTTCCAGGGGTAACAGCTCAGTGTCTCACCACAATACAAATACTGTAGTAAAACGTAACGTCTTGTCGCTGTGAAAGAATTCAAGGTGTAATTTTAAGACAAGTTTGTTACACCCATTTATCCATTACCATTAAAATCATCTAAAGTAGTGTTTCTTAAAATGGACATTATATCGCCATCTTGGGGGCGAAAGCGGCAAAAGGGGAGCGACAGCTCATGAAGCATGAAAGACCCTCTTTTAGCTCTTCACCGCATTTTCCAAAAAACTTTGGCTGGATGCATTACTTCTCAATAATTGGGAGATTTCATTAAACTACAGAAAGGTATCCTTTTTAGCCTGTGTCAAATATGCAAGAATTGGAATCGATAATTTTTTGAGTGTTGAAATCGGCATCGAGAAAAAATTTGGAATCGGTAATGGTACATTCCTGGGGTATACTGTTCAATGTTGGGGCCTAGTTAGTAGTTGGACTCACACTTTGAGTGAAAAATAAACCAGAATATACCTAGCTGAGCATGTCACAAGTACTGATACAGTGTTACGGTACCAGTCTGGGTTATTTTTTTCAAAATTCAATTGAGCGGACTGCAAAAACTCCGATCATTTCAATTTTTTTTTTTGGTCTTGTTCAAAGTATCAAGACGTTGAACGAAATATGCACCAACTCCTTTGTTACCGCAACACAAGTAAAAACTACTTCGATCAGTTTGATGTCTGCTAAACCTGACACTGTGTCACCGCTAGTCCGTTTGTAGTGTTTGCTTGCATATTGGCAAGATATTTACTTCGGTCAATAGACCAGAATGGCTTTATTTTTTCAGCTTTTACGAGTTAAATTAGGACTATGACCAAAATTTTACCAAAAAAAAACAAGAAACAAACCAGGTATCGGTATGCAATTAGTTTGTCACGCATTTTCCCAATTTACGGTAACATTTGGTTGTGGCAAAGGTTACGGACTGTACGTGAATTGTCATTGCAAAATTCAAACTTGTGAGTGTATTGAAGGTACCGGTACTGGTTCATCATTTGCATACGGTACCATGTAACCACTGTTCCGTCTATGGTAACACATTTCCAAAAAATGCAAATTTTGTGTGCATTTTTCTTTTGGTTTTCAAATCATAACGTAACCAGTTAATTAATTTATGCAGTAGCGATAACGTTTATGTTGACGGATACAGTATACAACTATACATTGTTACTGCTAAAATATGTCTGCAAATAGAATTATTTTTAAGGGTGAAAAAAAAAATTTTAGTAACACTTGTTTCGGCAAGCATCCACATAGGTGAAGACAACAAAATGATTGCAATGCCCTCGTAAGAAAGAAGGAAGAGAGGAGTAACATCACTGAAAAATTTAATAGCTATTGCAATGTATGATGCTGTACGAGTGCCCAGTTGAGAAAATGCTGGATGAATATTAAGGCAAGATGAGAATCTGATTATGAAGTCATCTTTGTATTAGAATTGCTCTGTAAATGCAAAGACTAATTTCATGTGTGGATAAAAGTTGCAAATTGCAGGCTCTCTAGTTTTTTAAATATGTAGCTGCATATAAGCTTTTACAATACGTAAGATAAAGTAGCAAGTAATGTTTTATACTTACAAAACCTAGTTACTATTGCTGTAAGATGCATTTTTGCAATGGGAACAAGAATAGTTTCTGGGACGTGATATTAAAGTCAGTCAATCAAGGGATCAGGACTCAGGGTTGCAGCTGGGAATACCAACAAATAATGCTAATATGAGTAAATGCTTCCAAATGACCAATCAGATGGCCAAGCGAATAAAACTTGTACCACAATCAGCAGACTCTGGATTCGATTCCAAGTCAGTTTAAACCAATCAATTTTTTGAACATCAGTATTTACAGCTTCACTTTTTGTCGTTCAGCATAGAGTGAAACAAGCTGGCCAGTTTGCTTGCTGTGCCTTTGAGAAAAAAATTAACAGGATTCCTCATCTATTTGTTGTAGACAGAATGATGGTCAGCAGCTCCTTATCAAGCTCGTAAAGCGTTCTGTGGCTTTCCCATCATAGGAGGATAAAAATGCCAATAAACACTGGTCAATTAATTTATAACTTACTAATAGTCTATGCAAATTTATTCTATATCTTTTTCATATTTTATTTGATAGATCAAAGAAAGAAGTGGCCAGAGAAAAAAGAGAGCGAAGGATGACTGGTGGGGGACCCCCACATGCTCCAGTAGATCCAATGACACAAAAGGTTTATGAGCTCATCTCAGTACAGTTTGAGCCCCTATACAATGCATATGACGACGATAACCCCTTTATTTCGGTGGCTTCGGGTAGTGCCGTAGAAGTGGTGGATAAATGATGGTACATCAGGTACTTGTGCTTACAAAGTTATTTTATTTTGGCTTAGCGTAGCAGTTGAAGTTCTCATAGCAATCTACTAGGGGAGACTCTAACCTATTTGTATGTTTGAGTGTTTGCTGCTTTTCACATGTTTTGCAACAGTCTCACCGGGCTAATTATATGACATGTGTGTTCTTTGTGATATTTCCTTGCAACAAAGTCCTTAGTCATATTGAGAGTTGAAAGCTTTATAAAAAATGATATGTGACGATCATACCTCAGGGTTGTTACAACTATACCCCAGAGTAGGTGTGGTATCCAGGTATGTGGAAGCGGAAGCGGTTATATTTTAATGGAAGCGGAAGCGCGAAAAGTATGCCGCTTCTTCCACATTCTTCAAAAAAGCATACTGCAAATAACTTATGACATTAGATAATATTTTATTCAATTTATTAGATATTATTTTACAATGCTAGATTCGCATGGATGCCAGATTTCCTCATAGGCCATTACTCCATCGCTTTACTTTCAAATAGTACTAACGTAGAATCGCTTTTTCTTTCAGCTTTCTCTAAATTTAAAAAAATGCAACTAATTTATCAATAGTGCTAAAAGCAGTAGTTGACTTTTTTCCTATTATAATCATGTCACGAAATAGACGGAGTGAGTGCTGTCAGGAATGTATTTAGGGGGGTATTGTGCCATGCCCCATCCTATTTGACTCTGCCTTTTAGTAAAAAAGAACAAAATTAATGGTGGGAAGTGACTGAAATATGCCAGATGTGGATCCAGGGGGGTAGGATGAGGAGTATGCATCCTCCCAGCAGCCTTTTTCGAAAATGATTTTAACGTAAGGCCGATTTGGATCGGAGCTAGCAGGCAAGTTCGCTCGTTGTGCCGTTGGGAAAGTTACGGTACCTCGGAAATTCCCACATCTGTGTGGTAGAGATTGGCCAGCAATTCCTAAGCGAGCTTGTGTAGTGCCGCGTCGCTTTCTTGTGATATGAATACAGATGCAAATAAATAAAAAAATTAGATTAAGCAAGTTTCACATTTAGAGAAGTACTTGTCGCAGTGGGATAACTAACCCATCGCAGAGACAACCAACATTGTAGATATTGATTGATTTCTTCATCTTTATCCTCCTATCACGAGAAAGCGGCGGAGGCGCTGTGCTTAGTACGAATGTAGATTCGCTTAGGAGTTGCCTTTATTTCCTTGTTTTCCGGTTGAATTTTGTTTCTAACTTCTTTAATTTGCTGCTTGCCAGATTCCACCAAGCAGAGATAATCATCGTGTAGCACCTTATCCAAGGACACAACAGCGTGACTAGGTTGGGAGTTGAACCATCAACGTTGCGATCTTGGTCGTCGTTAAAAACGACGCTCCAAACCACTGCGCCACGCTGCCGATATGCAAAGCTACGTTCTAGGAGGCGTTGTTACAATTCCTGAATGACTTTGCTAATGGCATATGTGTTTCTGTTTTGTCAGCATTCGCAAAAGCGATTCAAAAGGAAATTCTTGGAACAATTAACCTTGATGAATTCACATCATCAGAGGGACAAACGCCGTAAATGAAAAATAGTCCCAATTCAAATAAGGAAAACAAAGCACCTACTCACACCCCATCATGCTCATCAACCATCAACAGCGTGACTAGGTTGGGAGTTGAACCATCAACGTTGCGATCTTGGTCGTCGTTAAAAACGACGCTCCAAACCACTGCGCCACGCTGCCGATATGCAAAGCTACGTTCTAGGAGGCGTTGTTACAATTCCTGAATGACTTTGCTAATGGCATATGTGTTTCTGTTTTGTCAGCATTCGCAAAAGCGATTCAAAAGGAAATTCTTGGAACAATTAACCTTGATGAATTCACATCATCAGAGGGACAAACGCCGTAAATGAAAAATAGTCCCAATTCAAATAAGGAAAACAAAGCACCTACTCACACCCCATCATGCTCGGAAGCAGTGCAAATTGTCGACCATCACGTAAAGACAGCAGTCAAACTTACTACCACTACTTTATTTACACCAAATTCTAAAACTCTTAAAAGAAAGTCGAGTATCTTAGCTGAGGAAACATTCCTCACCCTGCAACGGCTAAAACATGAACTGCGCATAAAGAAGTTGAAACTAGAAATAGAATACACCCGAGAAGAGCATAATGCAAAAATGCGCCGGTTGATCAAAGGCTTGAATGAACCTTTGGCTGCTCATTGCGATCATGGGCATGGGTAAAAGTGGTGCAAAAAGTGTTTGGTGAAGTTCGACGTTTTTAGCGGCGCGGTGCATCTACTCTTGTTTGTTCTATTTTTTGAGTACGTATGCTTATGGTCTTTGGTGTATGCTTGTTGTTTTTCATTCGTTTTTTTATCTTGAGCTCTTTTTTAATATTTCAGTTCAGATAATAAAATTTCTGCATGAAAAAATTTAGTTGCAGTGTTTCATATGACTTTCTAATTTCTTTAAAAGTTTTACAAATTTAAAAATTCCCTGATCTTCAAATTTAATAATTTCCTGAAATTTCACATTTCTAACAAAATCCCTCGTTTTTTCCAGTCTGGAAAAGTAAAAAACCTTTATATCTGTTTTATCTGAGTGGCTGGGAACCCTGGCTGTATTTCAACTCTTGGAAAATTTGAATCGAAACATCACCCATTCTAAAAATCAAATCTTCATTATACTCGCGGCGGTATTACGCCGAAGCGTGTAACGAGTGGCGGGGCCCATCTCCGCGGCTTAGCGATTGGGCGACACAGCTCCGAAAAAACGTCGCAGCGGTGGCAAGCCGTTGGCAACACTGCGACGATTTGACCGACCCGGTGTTTAAACCCCAGACCTTCCGCACCGATGGCGTGTGCGCTAAGCAACTGAACAGCCCTTCTAAATCAAATCTTCATTATACTCGCGGTTGTACGCCAAAGCGTGTAACGAGTGGCGGGGCCCATCTCCGCGGCTTAGCGCCTGGGCGACGCAGCTACGAAGAAACGTCGAAGCGGTGGCGACACTGTGCCAATTTGACCGACCCGGGATTTGAACTGCAGACCTCCCGCACCGATAGCGTGAGCGCTGAGCAACTGAGCTAACGGCCGGTTTTGAACAGCCATTCTAATTATAAAAATGTCAACTTTGCGTGCACTCGTTCACTCCTTACTAAATTGGGATTGGAAGTAGAAGAATATCTATCGCTGTGTTGTGTACTAACGTTCGTTTCAGGTGTTCAGGAGTCTGTTTTGGTAGATTTTATAAGTCAAAATAAAGTCAAAATTTTGCATAAAGTCAAAATTTTTCAAAATTGTCTTTATCAAAAATTTCCTTACAAAAACGAACAAATTTATATTTTTTAAATATTTTTTTGAATTTTTGAGCTGCTATTAAAATTTTATGCACAGTTTTGTTTGATTTTAAACTTTTGAAATAGTTGCAATATTTGCACTATTGTCACAATAATGCGTGCGGTAATTGAGAAGGAAATAGCACTTATTATGCATGAAACGTCATAGTTGATGCATAAATACATAATTATTAGACAATTAATCTAATCCTATAAAAGCCTTGCGCTTTTTACACGTGGTCTTTTAAGTTGTAGCTTGCAAAGCAAAGAATGCCAAAACAAGCCAAATCTTCTACAGCGAAAGTTAGGCCAACTTGCCACGAATATCCGGATGAGTTTTCGGCAACTACTGCCGGCGACTTGCGATGCAACCTTTGCGACGTGTTAGTCAGAAAAGTTTTTTGTGGAAAACCACCGAAAAAGTAGGCAACTCCAAGGAAAATTGGAGACGAAGAGCAAATTTCTAAGTAAGCAAATCTTTTTACATTTCGATCAAGTACACTTCAAGGAACAGGTTGTTTCCTTATTCTTTGCTGCAGATATCCCACTTCATAAACTGAACCATCCTTCTTTGAAGTCTCTCTTTGCTAGAATGGGAAAAGTATTGCCTTCGGAGACTGCAGCCCGGGCATGTGTTGCTAAATTGGCATCCCAAAAAGAGGAACAAATTCAAGAATTACTTCGAGACAAAAAAATTTTTTTGATTGTGGATGAAGCAGAGGTTGCTAAACAAAAGTATATTAGTGTGCTTGTGGGCAGCTTAGATGCTCCAAATCAGACATTCCTCGTTAATTGCCATCCACTTGACAGCGGTCGCAATGTTAATAGCAGTATTATTCCGCACACTGTGGATGACATATTGCGACAACTAGAAATAAAACGCGAGAATTTTTCATTGTTCTTGACTGATGCAGCTCGGTACATGTCTTCGGCTGGAAAGGCATTAAAAGAATTATACCCTTCTTTGATGCATGTCACCTGCGTTGCGCACTTACTACATAACTGCGCTATGCGTGTGCGTGCTCATTTTAAAAATATTGATGAAGTAATAGCAACGATCAAGGCAGCAACAATCAAAAACAAAGATTGCAAGAAAGATTTTCATGATGCTGGTCTGCCATCTCCTCCTGACCCTGTAATTACAAGATGGGCAACTTGGCTTAGAGCTGCCTTATATTATAGTGAGAACCTTCCAGCTGTTCTTACCATTGTCAACAATTGGACAAGTGCAGGCCTCTTAGTCAGCACAGCAAAGGACGCTATCAATGTGGAAGGTTTGGTGTCGGACTTGGTTAAAATAAATCAATACCGGACTCTAGCAGCCAACGTAGAGTTCTTAGAAGGAAGTGCCTGCATAATAACCAAAGCATACGGACTGCTGAAGATTATGTAATTCGATGATGATCCTTGCGCAATTAAAGACTACATTAACAAACGACTATCCAACTCTGATTTAGAAACAATAATAAACTGTACCAACTTGACAATTGACCCAACAAGCTACGCACTATTGCAAAAAGCCCTGCCAACCTCTGCTGCTGTTGAGAGGTCGTTTTCTATGCTCAATAAATTACTGAGAAAAGACAGAAATTTTGATGTTAAGAACGTAAAAAAATATATGATGCTGTATTATAATAAAACGTCCTTGTGATTATACTGTGTGGCTTTCGTTAAAAAAATCATAGGCATACTGTTAGTGTACAGTACAGTTGCGATAGCAACGCAATTTTTGTATTACACACTAATTGATACCGGTACACACAATGGCTCGCTATCCTAGGTTTTAACGTCATGCGTCGCTTTGTTGCATTAGCTTCAACACTGAGTAATTGAGAAAATGTTTGAAGCAGGCTACCTTTTTCTTTAAAAACTTATGTAAATTGCAGATTATAAAACATATTTAATTAATGAAGTGCAACAAGACATAAATAATACGCGGAAGCGGTTAAGTCAAAATAAAGTCAAAATTTTACTAAAATAAAGTCAAAAATATATTTTTTAGGTCAAAAAAATGGGCCTAATTATGTACCTACATTTAAGTATTTAAAGGACAAAAATAGATATCTGCTGCTAGTTTTTCTTTTGCAGATTTTAAATTCTCCATCCATCTCCTAATCGATGAGCATTTTAGATTTCTTGGTTTTCCAGCTTCCATTCCCAACAATCTTTTGCTGTATCAAACATTTCTTTAATCTGTATCAGTTTTGCTGCGTATTCAACTGTGACTAGAACAATTTAAATGAATTTAACTGATGAAAGTTGATAGTTATTATTTTTTAACCACTACCGGTACCAGATTTAAACGTGAAATTATAATTGGCTTACAGCTAGACTCTCGTTCAAATAAATTTTGCTTTGCTTCTCTCCATTTTTTATGTTAGGTCATTACTAGGGCGATTCACGGTCAATAAAGTCAATTTTTTTTGGAAGTAGAAAATAACTCTAGCAATGTGGAAACAAAATTTCACGGTCGTAGGATCAGTATTGATGAAGTTATAAAGTCAATAAATATCAATTTTTTGTTTTTTAGATCAATTTTTTTTTATTAGGTCAATTTTTGCTTTCTTGCTTTTTTTGCGCGATTCTACTTTACACTCAAAAAGAGATAACTCAGATAATTTAGAGATGGAAGTTCGTAACTGTTGGTGGTACCAGGGAGGTGTATCCTGTCGCCAGACTGTTACCGGTATTACAGTTTTACACATGCTTAATTTATTAATATAATGTTTGATGTAATTTCATTGATTTCGATTGCGAAGATCCGTTCAGACAGCTTTGCAAGATTGCAATTTCGGCAAAATTCGTTTATGATAAAATAAGCTTTTCGTCGTGTTTTCATTCGTTGCACATTTTGTCGCTACGTACCGGTAGTCAAAAACATTCGAATTGAAAAGACAAAGCATTAGTTATTCGAACATACTTTGATGTTACGATGATTGCAATACAACGAATCAAAGTCCGTAGAACTCACGTATAACTTGAGCAAATCATTCGTTCCATTGTTAAGCGACAATGGACAAAAAAATGTGTCCAGAAAAATGATTAGCGCGCATCTTTTTCTATGTAAAATGGTCATGACTTGTTACAAAAAATGGTATAACTCAGTCATTTTTCCATATTTTTTTAAAACATAAGTTTTATTACAAAGCTATTGATGTAACCTGTCGTATACGCCAGTTTTAATGTTCAAAAAGCGATTATTAGACGCTTAATTTTGACTTAGTTAACGCTTGAAGAAAACAAAAATGTGTCCTTATTGTAAAAGCATTCAGTAGTCTAAAAGCCACGAATCGGTTACGGTAGTAAGGAAGCGAAAATGGTTACTTCTGGTTTGAGAGGTCAGAGTTCAGACCATCAGTGATTACGATTTAGTGACGACGCTCTGCTGACGAAGTTGAAGTCTTTGCTTAGCCGCGTTTTTAATCTAAATTACAGTATAGCGACTTGACGAAAAATTGAGCGAGAATACTAGTTTAGTCTATCATGACATGAGTACATTATAAAAAGCATTTTGATGATACAAAAGCAAGTAATGGAAATATGGCTGTAAGCCTGCAATCATAGCATAGGATATTGATAACTGGCCAAAAATATCGAGCAGAAACATTTCTTACGCGAATTGAAATGTTTAGCGTGCACCAACTACAAAAACCATCAATAAAGATATGCCAGCAATCAAGCGACATTCAATTGTATAGCAGGCCTATAGGCTTGCTGTGTTGCGCCGATGACACACTACAAAACGTAATGACAATCCTAGGCCCCTAGCTCTTCATAGACTAGTGCTTTGGATAACTTCGGACTCTCATGTCATTAATTATCAGTCGATCATGTTTAACATTACCTGTAATTTTCTGATCACTTAAATCTTTTTCTGCCGACCCAAAACATGGTTCGAATGGTCTTCATTTAAGGGAGAAAGCAATTCATTCAACACTGTTACTCTTTTAAAAAGATCAAATCTTCAATGTACTCGCGGTATTGTAGACTGAGCCCAATCGTGTAACGAGTGGCGGGGCTCTTCTTCGAGGCTTAACGCATGGGCAACAAAGCTCCGAAAAAACGTTGCGGCTGTGGCGAGCTGCATGATTTGACCCGCCCGGATCCCCACACCGAAAGCGACGTTTTTGCAACTGACCTATCCGACAGGATCACTGTTACTTTTTGACCAAGTTAAATTGATTTTGAAGATAAAACGCAAAAATTTATTTTTAAATCATGTGTGGTTGTCGCTGCCTTGCCTTGGGTATATCCTTCATATACGCTGGCTTCTGCAATCTAAATCGGTTTATCGTAGCCTAATCAAAAGTCCAACGCGCGCATCCTCTGCCACTAGGATACGCGCACTCCAAGTGCTTCCCTGCTAACAGCAGATCCTAACGCTGAACGGCGGTCAAACCGGCAAATGAACAATAAAAGGTAAAACTATTGCAATTATTTTATTTTCAACTTGACAAGGCTTTTGTTATTATTATTTATTTTTTCGCTAATGCACGCTAACATACAGTACAAAAAAAGCATCAAGAATAGCACGAGAATGTAACATGCGCCAACAGGGAAAAGTGAAAAAACCCAGAGGGTTTAAAACGTGCATCAAGTTATGTAAACACTAAACAAATCATTAGTAAATGTTCTGCACGGCCACAAAACCTAATCAAGACTCAGCAAATTTACGTTTAAGAAAACAACTTACAATATAGAGCCCAAAATTTTGCTCTACCAAAAACACAGAAAAAAAAATATATGTACTGTTTATACAACTATGTACAAGCAGTGTGTACAAGGACTGTTTCATAAGTCATCCTCATGAGTGTCGATCAAAGTAAATATAGAGGTACAGACTAATTTCGTTTGCTTAGGTGCTGTTTCAATTTAGATGAAAATAGCGATTTAGATTGTAATGACTTAATGTCATTCGGGAGAGCATTCCACACCTTAACCCCACTGCATTCTATTGATTGCTGAGTGGAGCTTTTAAGAATAAAATGGGTAGTGATAGGCGTTGTTATTTCGTGTTGAAATGGAGTGAACTATGTTGTTAAATTTAAATAGGGGATTGAATATTTTAGGCAATTGATTATAATTTAGTTTGTACATGAATATACCTGTTTCTAATGTGAATATGTCATTGATACTAAGTAGATTTAATGCTTCGATATGCTTGTTCTTTTGTATGTATGTGATAAATTTATTGCATATTCGCTGCAATTTTTGTACGATGGTTTGATTTCCATGATTCCATACAGTTATACCATGTCGAAGGTGACTAACAATCATCGAATAAAAGACATTAAGCAAGATTGTTTTGTTTAAGTAAAACGTCAGTTTACACATCATGGCGATATTCCTTCTGAGTTTTTTGATCAAGGCTAACATATCCGGTTTCCACGAGAGATTTTCGTTAAGATGTAACCCTAAAAATAATATATTTTTAACTTGTTCTATAGACTTCTTTTTGAAACATAAAGATTGACGTTTATTGTTATTTATCTTTTTGCGGTTTGAGTCGAACAATATGTACTTAGATGAGAAATTTGCAAGGGACAAATTAATGTTTCGACTATAAGCAAAGTCTCGTCAGCCTTGCTACGCACAGCCAATCCAGGCTAAACTCATTCCAGACGGTAAAGACTCTTTTTTTTGCATTACAGTCTGGAATGAGTTTAGCCTGGATTGGCTGTGCGTAGCAATGCTGACGAGACTTTGGTTATAGTCGAAACATTAATTTGTCCCTTGCAAATTTCTCATCTAACTCGTAATTGATGACAGAAATGGATGGTTCAATTCCCACCTGTATGGGGGAGTACCATTTTCCATTCCATTAAAAGACTGTACTCTTATTGTTGGACCTATTCTTACCCTGACACATTGGGCTTTGTTGTTGGCTGACTTTGGGGGTGCCTATCGGAGAAGTGTAGAATAGAAGAATTCTATTTGACTTGCATATCCTTCTTTGTATCATCTTGCTGGATCCTGTAACTGTACATACGGTTCGACAAACGTACCGGGATATTGATGTTTAAACCACCGATAAGCGCTGACGTTCACTGTGTTTTCTGGGCTGCATGCGCAGACACAGTGCCTGCCTCGTCCCCCGCTTTTTCACGGGCGAACGGGTTGGGCAGAGAGGTTTTTTGTAGGTTTTGGTAACTGGTATAGTTACAAACCTTAAACAAAAAATTCCTTCTCAGATTACCAGGAAAATAATGTTTAAACCAACCGGACTTTTCTATTCTTATCGATTGTTTACAGGGAATCTGTGACATCATAATCCAGCCTGTATTATTTTCTTGAAGGTTTTATTTCAAATTTTCTACCTTGAGCAGAACGAGTAGAGGCTTAGATTTGGAGTGTGTAGTTCTTTTGAAGGTTAGAATTTTTTTTTTTTTCAGGAAGGTGGGAGGTTGCTATGCTGCACTGATGAGACCATAATAAGGTCGAAACGCGTCTGCAGCTGCAAATGAGTGGGTTGCCATGGAGGCTTCTAGTGATGTGGGCTAGTTAGGCTACCGGTAACTTAGTTGTGGGTTAGTGGTTATAGGTTCTTTCATTGGGTATCGTTGTTTGGGGCCAGTCGCCTGCCAAAAATAGGGCACAACCTAGAAAAGAGATGAGGTCGAGATGTACAGGTAAAGCAATGCAAAAAAAAAAGAGTCTTTACAGTCTGGAATAAGTTTAGCCTGGATTGGCTGTGCGTAGCAAGGCTGACGAGACTTTGGTTATAGTCGAAATATGTACTTAGTTTTATCTGTATTCAGTGATAGTTTGTTTGCCGATAGCCAAAATGCTACGTTGTGCAATTCCTGCTGCGCAAGCGAAAAAACTTTTTCTGGGCATTTATTGCTAATAAAGAGATTAGTATCATCGGCATTCATAATTGCATGTGCATGATTAAGGGAATGGTGGAAATCGTTTACATATATTAAAAATAAAAGAGGACGAAGTATTGACCCCTGTGGGACCCCGTGCTTTATGTTACATGAAATTGAGGATTGATTGTGAAACTCAGTGTAGTGTTTTCGATTAGTGAGGTAACTTTGAAACCACTTATGTGCATTGCCTCTAATACCATAATGATAAAGTTTTGAGAGTAGGATGTCATGATTTATGGTATCGAAGGCCTTGAATAGATCAATAAAAATACCCATGGTTAGCTCATTGCATTCTATTGCATGGGTTATTTTCGAAACCAGGTATGTTGCAGCTAATTCAGTAGAATGTTTTTCTATAAAAACCAAACTGGTATGGATAGAAAAAATTATTTTTCTCCAAAAAATTACACATGCGACTGTGGGTGATATTTTCTAGCATCTTGGAGAAACACGGCAAAAGGCTGATAGGTCGATAATTAGCAATGCTTTTGGGATCACCCTTTTTGAAAATTGGTACCACTTTAGCAGTCTTGAAGCAATTGATGTATACTCCTTGGGAATATGAAAGGCTGAAAATGTATGCCAAAACCTCTAGTATATTGGGTGGAATATATTTAATTACTTTGAGGGGGATATTGTCATAACCACAACTTAATTTTGGTTTAAGAGTGGCAATGATTTGCGCAATTTCTTGAGCAGAGGTTGGTTTCAAGAAAATAGAGTTTTTAAAAGAATTACCTAGATAGTATGTGAAGTGGGTGAGACTGTTTGAGATCTTTTTTACCAAATTATCAGCGATGGTGAAAAGTAGTTATTAAACTCATTAGCTATTTGTCTTTCGTCTGTTAGTAATGCCCCATTCATTATAACAGAATTAGTCGTACTTTTTTCTTTTTGCCTATTAGTTGATTAATTATTCCCCAAGTAGCTCTAAGATTATTTCTATTTTATTCTAGCATTAACTTGATATAATTCTGTTTCTTTGCTTTTGTCATTCGGTCGTACATGTTTCTTATTTTGCAATAGTTTGTACGATTATTTTCAGTAGGTTTTCTTAGAAATTTCTTATATTGCATTTGTTTTTTTCGATAGGTATTTTTTAACTGTGTCATACCATTTTGTCTCTTTCTTCTTAAACTTCGAAAAATGTTTTAAAGAAAAACTTTCATTAAATATTGAAGAAAAATTGTGAATAAATTCATCGTTTGCATTGTTCACGTCAGAGCATTGAAATACCGATTTAGTATCGTAGTTTTCTAGTGTCACCATAAATTTAGCAATTTTGAATTGTTAAAACACCTCTGTGCTGTAGGAGATTCGTTAACATGTGGGGAATCCAGCTGAACGCAAAGTATTATTGGTAAATGGTCATCTATGCAATCTGTTAAAATGCCACAGTCAGTTTGGAGATTAAATATGTTCGTCCAGATATGATCTATTAGGGTAGCATTTGTAGTTGTGATTCTAGTTGGTTTTGTTATCAGAGAATAATAGTTATTGTCATACATGGTGTCAATAAATGTATTTACATAATTATTTTCATATTCTAAAAGATTGTAATTTAGGTCTCCCATAATAATGCTATTTGTTTTTGAAGTGGTGATGGTATGCAATAGTGGTGAAATAGTGTCAAGAAACTCTGTGTGGGATTGCATAGAATTACAAGGAGACCTGTATATAGTTCCAACAGTTAGGACTTCTGTTTTTCTAAAATAGACATGTATAAATAAGGATTCGAATATTTTTTCTTTCATTAGCGTTAATTCTTCTCGAACACAAAAAGATAAACTGCTCTGGATGTATAGAGCTACGCCCCTACCTTTATGCTCTTTTTGACAGTTAGTAACCAGTATATAGTCAAATAAAGAATTGAAGTCTCCGTTTTGATCACCTTTCAGCCAGGTTTCATTTATGGAAATGATATGAGGCTTTATTTTTAAGGATGAAATAAGAGTTTGCAACTTGGAGAAGTTTGTTGTCAGAGAGCGTATATTTATGTGCATTGCAATTAAGGATGAATTTGCTTTCATATCACCTAACAATAAGTGAGCATTTTCAGGTAAATAATAAGTTGTGTCACTTGATAATGTATCATTAGAGCTCTCAACACTTTGTGAGGAATCATTACATCTATTGTTGGAGAATCCGTAAAGAAGGTTGTTTAGATTAGGAGGGTTAAGGTGTGTTGCAGATTGGTTAGTTGTTTTTGTGTTAAAAAGAGTATCAAAATCACAATGTGAGCAATCATGGAATGGTAAACTATTAGAAATACACATAGAACTGCACCATGGCACTCCATCATCCTCATTGCAGAGTTGTTGAAATTGATCTAGACTAAGATTATCACATTTAGCACGCACCCAGTGCATATTCATGTCACAATAAATGCTGTTTTGGTTTTTACGAATTGTCCTTTTACACACTGAGCAAACACATTTTGTCATGTCACAAGCTTAGTTTTTAAAACTTTACCTTTAAAAAGAGGAAAAGAAAAAAAAAAAAAGATTGGGCTACCAAAGATCTTTACACTAAGGTTGGACTTATTTTGGTTTGTCAACTGTCAGAGTATAAATTTTGTTGTGGGAAAATGTCCATACTTGCCGTAATTTTAGTGCACCTTACAAACAGTGTATAGTAGAGCAGTTGATCAATTAACTAGAGAAGTTTGAACTAACCAAAAGTATCTACTTGAATATTGACCAAATCTGTTCAGGATTTGCCAAAATCCGAAATTGAGCGTATATATTTTCTTTTATTATCGATATATGCAAAAATGTTTCCATCAACCCTACCTATTTGCTTCAAGCCATATTTTTCTTTTGCTGCTTTCATGAGTGCCAACCTTGTTTTTGTAAAAGATTCGGTTATTCCAATTTCTTGGAAATTTTTAAGAGTCTTCTTTCTCTAGATAGCAATTTTCACATTTCTCCTCGTAAACTTGACTATACTGCAGGTTTTGATCCAGTTTTGGCTGGCAATGGGTGAGCAGTGTCTATGTCATTGTTAGTTATGGTTCCCAATTGAAAATTATTTATTTTATTCACCACATAATTGTCAAATTGAAGGCAGTCAGCAGTTTCTGGAATGTCATCAAGGCCATGAATTATCAGGCAATTTCTCCTGCTGTATTGCTCCTGTTCTTCAATTTTGGTGGTACAGTACATCCTCGTTTATCCGGCCCTCGGTTATCCGGCTCCTCGATTAACCGGTCGTGTGAGTTTGCTGCTGAATGGCGAGAATGCACAATCAAACAAACCTCCATCCTTTCGTTTTTCAGCAATAGTACTGATGAAAGTTAAACTGTTTAATAACTTATTTTGTTGAACTATGTGATTTTAAACTTTACCCAAATGTCTCTTTCGTTTAGCATTTAAATTGTTTTGTGGCTAAGCTTGTTCTCATACTAACTTCGTTTTTTTCGTTCTTTTTTCTTAAGGTCTTTTCTTATCCAGCCAAATGCTTATCCGGTCAAGATTTTGGAAAAAGGTTGCCCAACATGACCGGATAATCGAGGATGTACTGTATTTGAAATTATTGATTTTGTAAGCTCTTGAATTTGCAACGATACGGCTGAGAGATAGTGTGTCGCAATTCTTCCATTTCTTTCTGCTAGTCAGGATTACAGAATTATCTACCATCATTCTGCGGCATGGCTCTGATGGTGGAAGCTTCTAATTGGTTTTGTTTTTCAGCTATCTCGTCAAGTTTGCTCATAAGTAGGTTTACTTGCTTTGATAGGCCCACTGACTCAGCCATAGCAATTTTCTGGGAAGAGTATTCAGAATTTCAAATAGATGCAGTTTGAAGACAAAACCATAATTTTCTTATAACAGTTTTAGCCACAAATTTATTCGAACCCTAGTTTTTTTTCTTAAGCCTGATCATACCTTATTCAATTAGTTAAACCAATAGTGCACAATTAGGCATCTAACGACCAAGTACAGAATCATTTTAATCACATAAACATTTCTGGAATAAATATTTAAGCCGACGTTATCTCCCCTCTACAAATCTGAGGCGAAGTTGAAATCTTCATTTTCATATTTAATTTAAGCCATACAGCATATTAGCCTGTTTCCATGTCCAAAAATCGTGGGCTTTTGGCCCGCGGGCTTTGCTCGAGTCAGTTCGAGTCAGGCTTTATGTGGGCTAATTTCAGCAAAATCGTGGGCTTTGCTGGCCACATCTAAATAGGTGGTCTAAGAACGTGGGCTTTTGCAAAACAGTGGGCTTTGAGAAAGTTGTTGCATGAGGTCTACTGCTTAGACTGTAATATAGGCTGTTGATATTTAAGAAGTTGGCATATGATTATCAAATAAATATAGGTTTGGGGCAATTTCGCTTCATAAAAGTTAAAATTAGAGTATGCTGTTGATAAATTCAACTTGCCTTGGGCAGTTAGCTGGTTAGGCTCGTTACTGAATTCACCTATTAGCCAGTTAGCCTTGTTTTGCTATTCTGAAGTACTGGTAAGAGTGAAGTCAATTCACTGTTCAAGTTCTGAAGTCTGTTTGCCTAGTCTAGTTGCAAAAACAACCGGTACTGGTAGGTGGTATCGGTTCGTTCTTACTTAAGTGGTCGCTGGGTAAGCCTTGGCTTTTTTGCATGGCAGCATTGAGTGACATAGGTAATGCTACGCAAGCAGCTTTCGCACCGGTACTGCATGCTACCTGTGTAGGCCTACCGTACTATATTTACTCAATTGCAATTAAACTTTGAAAAGTATTGTTGGTGTTGCAGTTGCTTTTGATGACCTTAAACAGTTGAATATTTAAAGGCAGCACTGGCTATTTGTACAGGCTTGTACAAATAAGCACTTGGTTTATTCTACTATCAGATTATCCCTTCACGCTGACCTCGATCCAGAGAGCATGACAAAGTGATAAAGTGAACTAAGTCGTTATTTGTACGGGTCTGTAACAATAGCCACTTTGATATTTAAAAGTTTGCTTGTAGGTGATTTAGCCCACTGCTACTCCTGATATCTAGTACCCTTACCCATGTCTAATCATGACTGGTATTAAAATTGGTGGCATTTATTCAATTTTGGCATATCACTTAGTATTCACTGCCGGTAGCCTAGTTCTTTAATGGTCATAATTTGCTACGTCCTAACTTGATGTTATTACAAAAAATTATGTCTGTTGAAAAGTGTTGATTAGTCTGTTAGTTATAGACTCTTATCCCTTTTATGCTGAAACATGCACACTGCATGCTCGCATTTATTTGCTTAAATAATATTCTAATTGTTATTGTTCACTTGTATTACTGACACAAGCTAGCAATAGGCCATACCCTGACAAATAGCATAAATAGCCACAAGTTAAACACCAACTAAAAAATGTATATCATTTTGTCGTTGGGTTAGTGCGTGCGCTGCATTTTCATGACATATTTTTTGCCCAAGGACTTAGTATTTTATGCAATGTTAAGAGCTTTTGTTTTGAATTTTTGATAGTGGAAGGCACTGTGCAAAGACGTAAACATTAAAGAATAAAACTCACTGGTACCTTACTTATGTCAAGAACTGGTATTTTCAACATGATGTCATTGCAGAAATAAAGGAAAATAATTTAACGCATATGCAATATTGATGGTATTTATTTAAATAGATTATCTCCTTAATCTTTCAATTTCAGATCATTTGGTGCTACTAGTGTGTTTCAGAAACCAGAAAACTTGCTGATTGCTTATTGAAATTCTTGAAAACATGTTACGGAAGCCAGCAAGTGAAGTTTTTGACTCACTTGTTTTAAAAGTGGATTGAAACGTTGGTCTTATATTCTTATCAGGAAAAAAATAATTGCAACAAATCTTGGTTAGTATTTTATGAAGCTTTGCTTAATATCTTGTAAATGTGCTACATGCAAACTGCAGAGTGAAATTTGCTGCTGATTTGATCCAATGGAATTATCAGTAAACTAAATTTTTGAGCAGACTTTGATATTTGTGCATGAGAGCTACTTTCTCTCTTGGTAAATGCAATTTTGTTGTGGTTGGCTTTACAACATCTATATGTACAGTACGTTGTGCTATTTTGCAGTTGTAGTATATAATAATTGTATACACATACTGTATTACTCTGCAAGAGTTATGATATCATCAGCAACAGCTATAATGTACCAAACTATATTTTCAGTCTACTTGTTCGTGAACGTCTAATGGCCAAGTGGACTGTGGGACTCTGGTTTAATTGGTCAAAGCAATGTTATTAAAACTGGTATAGACAGCTTTTCTGCTTGACGCACAGCATGAAAGGAATAATGATTTGAACAAGGTCGCAAGTTTACTTGTGTTGTTGGGATAAACACTCATTGGGATTCTCCGCCTCTGAGCAGGTAACCAACAACTCCAAAGCAAGCTTGTTATACCACCTTGATTGCTTTCTCAAGATGGGATGATAAATATACCCTAAGTAACCACTACTAAGCTGCAACATTTTAACAGTCTATAGCAAAGTCTTGATTGTAATTCTCTTCAATTTTCGAAACTGAAGAAAGATTTAATCTAAAAGCGAGATATGCTGTTTTTGAAATTGCTTTACTGCTTCAAAGAACAAAACTACCTGCAAAAGTATGTCTGTAGCCTACGATGTAAACTTACATCGTATTATTTTGCATTTTAGTGCCAGTGAGATGGATTTTGTCAACAGCTGTTTGTAAAAGAAACGCATATGCAATGACCAAGGTGCTCACGTGAATGGCACATGCAAAGTGCAAATGAACTGGCTTGCTCCCAACTAAAATGAACCCGGTGTGAGAAATTGATGGAAAACTTTATGGTTACCTTATTCTTTTGAAGCGGCATTTCCCAGCATAAGCTTTGCTGAAGGATCGTTCATTGCAAAAAACTGAAAGTGGAAGCAATAAAGACCGACATGATGTTACATGGCTGACTCTGAACAAAAACATCTTATGGACAGGGCTATTACGTAGCCTGATATGGATTTTTTAAACGCAATGCTAAAATAATTGTTTCTTTTCTGATTTGCGTGCTGGCAATTGCAGTTGCATCTAAGCGCAAGGCTTGCTTTCCACCAGATTACGCAAGCAGCTCGTTTTAAGCATTCAAATTACTAGGTGTTTAAGTATATATTTAAAGGTTGTGAACGAGCTCTTATAAATTTTAAGCTTTTTAAATGGCCAAGTGCATAGATCGACTGCCTCTGGCGCCGTACACGTAAGTTCAATTACAAGTCGGGCAAAACCAGTGAATTGGTAATCATTGCTCTCTACATGATATTAAAAAGGTTACTTGTGGCGTTCCCATGTAACATTATTTACCACGTTTTGAGTTGTAACAAAGTTCCATGCATCTTTTGATTGAGCTCGTTAATAGCGCCCCTATCGCCTCGGTACACGACATTTAGGCACGAGACATCTGGGCGCAGACATTTGGGCGCAGTGCTAAATGGGCGCGAAGTATGTTCTAACGTATTTTTAATCAACTTTTCGTTAGTTTTTTTTTTTTAATTAATGAAAACTATTTTGTGTCTGCAACGATCTTATCCAGTACTTAATTTTCTGTTTGCAACGATCTCATAGAAGAAATTAAGATGTGTTAATTAACGGTAACGTATATCAAAAAAGATGGAGCAAAGTAAAGGTCAAGTTAACGATAGATAAAGACTCATTTTTACGATCGATTGTCTAGCAACCTAAGAGATTGATTATCAAAGAAAATGTCCACGCAATGTAGGACAGCGAAATAAAAAAAAATTAAGAAGATGCTTAACGCAGTGGTGATTTGTAAATTCTTTGAAATGGAATCATGTTTGATAAAATAAATTATGAGTCAGCTGTTAATTATGATCGATTTCATTTGTATATATTAGATTGGTCAAGTACCTTTTCAAAATCACGTTATTTTTTTAAGCGAAAACTTACTTTTCTTACGTTTTCATTAAAAATTTGCTGCGTATTAATCACGCATTACCGTGTCGTTGCAATTGTCTTATTCTCACGTGTTTCCGTCGTTCGAGAACGTTGCAACAAAAATGTTCCAACTTTTAGATCTTTTGTTATCTTAATTTCTTCTATGAGATCGTTGAAAACAGAAAATTAAGTATAATATTGGATAAGATCGTTGCAGACAGAAAAGTTATTATTTAAAAAAAAACTAACGAAAAATTGATTAAAAATGCGTTTGAACGTATTTCGCGCCCAAATGGCACTGCGCCCAAGTGTCCTCGCGCCCATATGACACCACGCCCAAACGTCCTCGCGCCCAAATGTCTGCGCCCAGATCTCTCGCGCCCAAATGTCGAGTTTCGCATCGCTTTTTCCCAATGGAAGGATAAAAATTCAAATTAAAATAAAACATATTCTGCTTGGATTTTCATACACTTCCATCTAGAGGTCGTGACCGTAACGCTAGAGTACGCTTGGAGTAGCAACTCCCAGTGCAACTGTTGTAGATGAAATCTGCGGATTTGTTTCTTGAGTAATTCATGCAATGTCTTTGGTGTAGAGATTGTTTTGGTTGTAATAGTACCGAGAAAATTTTGTTAGCAATGATCCAGTTAATTTTGCTGATTATTATATTGGCATAATAATTGTGGACCATACTTGATCTTATACCCAGGGGCGTGCCAAACTTTTCTGCAGCGCGAGTTTTTGAGAACGTTGCCACAGGGCGTCCTCTGAAATACGTCAAAAGGTTTTTTTAAAAAAAGATCTTCAAACCCTACAGCGTGCTGCCCCCTTGCCTCCTCCAGGCACGCCCATGCTTATAGTCGTTGCCAGGCCCGTAGCCAGAAACTTTTTTCAGGGGGGGCCCGTTGGGGCCCACATTTTTATTACATATATGACATCAAACATTGCGACAATGTAGTAGTATAAGCTAACATAATTTTTATCATGCTATACATGAACTGTAGTACACGTGTACAGCTTATTGGCTTCTCTGTACGGTTTATGCGCACGGTATTTTAAAAGTAAATAAGTTTCTGAAGATGAATACTACAACAATAGTTTTGCACTTTTGCTTGTATTACGTGCACAGAACTTCAAACTTGCGAAAAAATTTGTACAAGCCATTGCAAGTGGCGAACATGTCTGTAACTTCATCAATTTTTCCACATACGTGACTTATTACCAAGTCCAAGTGTAGCTGATGATTGAGGCAGTGAATATAGGGAATTTCTTTTTGAAGCTCTTTCTGTAACAGTGCATGAACTCCTCCTTTTGATCCACTCATGACGCTTGCCCCGTCAAAGCAAGTGCATAAAATCTGTTTAGGGTCGAGGCCCACTAATTGCAAATCTTCAAGAACTTGCTTAGTTATGTGAGCAGCAGATAGACCTTCAAGTCCTGATAATGCTACTAAACGCTCGTGAACAATTGCATCAACTGAGTAACGAACAATTACAGATAAATTTTCAGTGTTAACTGGATCCCTTGTACCATCACATTTTAAGCAGTAATAAGGCAGATCACATTGTTCGTTCATTTCATTCGATATTGCACTGAGCACCATGTCTTTCAGGATAAAAATGATTTCGTTTTGAATGGATGCCGAAGTATATTTAGCATTTTGTGGTACTAATCTTAAAGCCTGTTCAAACGGAGAATCTTGCGAAGCAGTAAATTTTATCATGTTCACAAAATTTCCGGCACTGTTGTCAAAACAGAGATCAAAATCTTCTTTATCCATAAACTGTTCGCCGCTACCTCGAAATGATAACTCATTAACAACAAGAAATTGTACAATTTTAACCAATGTTTTCAAGTAGTAACGGTTTCTTTCCAAAACAGCCGATGATAACAATTGTGTAACCGATGTATCTAAAAATAAGATGCAAAATAATGTATTTGAAACCATTGAAATGGTACACTTCAGAGTCCCGGTCTGTGGATTAAGTAAAGTAGCTAATTGCTCTCATACCGGTAACCCTTGATAATTATTGAACCAAATTTTTATCTTAAAATGTTCGTGTCTACTCTACGTCTTGCTCTCACACACTGTGGCGTAGCTGGGGGGGGGGGGGCTATAAAACCCCCATAGGCCTGCGCAACTCAATACAAAATGCACACATTAGTTGTTTGCCGTAAAAACTATGCAGGCCGTACTTTATCTAACTTATGCAAAAATTATAATTTACCGGTACTTACATTGCTATACATTTGGACTATGGAGACTGTGCTCCTATTTCGACATAATGATGCAATAAATTTTATAACTTAAAACTCATACCTGTTTGTTGGCGCTTTTGTGCTTCTAACCACGCATTCATTGCATTTAAGTGCGTTTTGCTAGTCTCGTGCTTAAGCAGGCCTTTATCCTTTTCTAAAGCTACTTTCCATTTGTTGAATCCTCCTTCAATAAACACCATATCAGATCCCAATCCTCCTGCGTTACTTGTTTGGCCAAATTTACGACATGCAAAGCAAAAGGCTTTGTCTCGAGAAACTGAATTTCCAGCCAATTTCTCCCATTGTACCAATTCTTCTGAAAAGAGCGATACTTGCTTCCTGTTTTCGTTTTTGGAAAATGTAGTGTTGGTTGAGAGGGCTTTTCCAAATCTAGATCCAAGGGAAGTTTATTTCTTTCAGACTGAAGTGTATTGCCAGTTTCACATCGACTGCTTTCTGTAACATTGACTTGAGGCAGCTGAACTAGGCTTGAAGTTTCTGCTTGCTGAGAACTGCTTGAGATTGAAGGATTAATTCTGGTTACAAATCTGTCCATATTTAACACGCCAACTATAACCTGATATTATACCGCTGGAAAGATGGCAAATATAAGTCTGACATTTTATCTTAAGAAAAACTGTCTGTTGCTGCAACACAAACCACACAGTATAATAACCTTTAGGATCAGGGTTGCCAACCTTTTGACAAAACTACATATACCAAGTTAACTGTAAAAATATATACCAAAAGAATTATGCTAAAGTCGCGATTTCCTTGCGCAAGTAAATTTTCTTCCTTCTCTTTTGGTATCAATTCAATCTTCCTTTTATTTCTGGCCGGCAAAAAGTGGCAATAAAAAGATAACAACAGGAAATATGCCCCAAAAAACGAATAAACGTTATAACAAGCATAGTTAGACGAACTATACTTGGTTGCAAAACTGGGTAAGGTAAGCGAGAAGTCCTTACATTTAAGATTCCTGACCAATCTTCCACCTAGCGTTTTTTTTCGGTGTTCCTTTCCTAACATATTTGTATGAGGATATATTTGTATTATAAAGCTGATCTTTAGGCCTATGTTTTTCGCTGTTTTTTTGTGCCTTACCGTTTATCTTGATTTTGTTAGGATAAATAAACTGCTACTACTAATACCGTTGTACAATTGCCCAAGCAATTAGCCTACGCTGGCTCTATATTCCCTCTAAGCAAGACTTTTATTACATCTACAGCAGCTATGACTAAATTTTATCTTCTTCCATCACAAACAATTTTGTGATTTCATAAACACGATTCCTTTCAAAAGCATTTGAGTCCAAGCATAATCGAGGACTCAAATGCTGACTGGCTGAAGAAGAGTTGCGATAACGTGGTTTTTGCGCTTTAGCCCCGATAGACTGAGTTTAAGCATTTTTTCAAAATGTACCAGAAATATAGGCTACCAAACCAAAACTTTACTTACCAAATAGCCAAAAAATATACCAGATTTTTCGAATCTGGTATACCAGTTGGCAACTCTGTTTACGATTAAAATGAAAATAGCAGTAAAAATTTGGCTCAAAAGCAGGTTCCTCTGCGGAGTTCCAACTTCCAACCGCTCTTTTTCGCTCTGACGCAAAACCAGGGTTACGCGTTTATCACCATCATTGTTCCATTATACTAGCGCTATTTTCGATCGCAAAACAAAGTTTTTGTTGTATCTATAATTTCACAATTTTTTTCAGAAAAATTTGCAAATTTTTCGCCAAGTTACAGGGGGGGCCCAAAGTCTTTCAGGGGGGGCTCGGCCCCCCCTGTGCCCCCCCGTAGCTACGGGCCTGGTCGTTGCTAACAATTTACTGCGTACATTATTGCTTTTTCCTTGCGTTTGCTCGTGCCGCCCCGATTTATTTTCATCACGTTATTATTACCGGTACTCAAAGGTTGACGCTGCAAAATTAAAGGCATTTCTAGCAGTTATGTACTTGTGGTATATTATTCTTTAAATTGTTGCGCATCATTTTTCATACCGGTATGCGCCGCACCTCGCCCATAGCTTAGACTTACCTGAGACAGCCTTCAAGTTAAACAAATAATTTTATTGTTTTCTGGACGACGTATAACGTTTATGTCATCGCTCACTTTCAGCTATAAAGTTCATCGTGCTAAAGACTGCATTTTTTGGCTTGTATAGGCCGACTTGTGACGATCAGCCTTGAAAATTATAGGTTGGCAATGGCTAGTTGCAGCTACTTCGGTTCAAAAACGTTTTTGCAATTGTCGCGGAAAGGGATGAGTTTTAGGCGAAGCGTTTCTACGAACTGGCCAAAATTTTTACTTTCTTACTCTACGTTTTTGTTTTAATCGGAAATTCGTTCTCAGGGAGGTAGCTAGCTCGGTCTCTGGTTACTCCCCTGAGTAGAGTGGAATTAGTCACATCGATGTAAAAATAACGCCCGGCAAAGTGATATATAAGACGCGAAAATCTTTAGTTTGAGCAATGACGCTGACGAACTTGACAATTGGTATACGACCTTGCCAAGCAGCTGTGGGCACCAAGAGTGATCTTTATTTTGGTTGCAAGCTCATTGGCTGGGTGCACCTGATCCAGGCAGTAGATCTCTCCCCCCAAAAAGCCTACCGGTACTACTTTAAATCCGGCGATTGAGATTTGTTTTCTTCATCTTTATCCTCTTGTTACAAGAAAGCGGTGGAGGCGCTATGCGTACGACGAATCCAGACTCGCTTAGGAGTTGCCTTTGTTTTCAAGTTTTCCGGTTGAATTTTCTTTTGACTTCTTCAATTCGCTGCTTGCCGGATTCCACCAAGCAGAGATGATCATCGTGAAGCATCTTATCCGAGGACGAAATAACGAGACTAGGTTGGGAGTTCAACGTTAACCTTGCGATCATGGTCGTCGTGAAAACGACGCTCCAAACCACTGCGCCACGCTGCCGAGATAGTAGCATATTTATCCTCCTATCACGAGAAAGCGATCAATGCCCTATACGAGCTCGCTTAGGAATTGCCAGCCATCTGTCTACCACACCAAGATGGGGGAATCCCGCTAACTGCCTTTCCCAACGGCACAACGAGTAAACTTGCCGGCTTGTTCTCCACACTGTCATTTCAATGCTGAGCGTCAAGCAGGGAAGCTGTGAATACCAATTTGAAAGTCATTGGTTTGACCCGACTCGGAATCAAACCCGAGTCTACAGCTCAAGAGACAGACGCTCCATACCACTCGGCCATCTGAGCTGTTAAATCAGTGTTAACTGTGAACTACTGGTACGTATACTAACCAGCCGCTCATTTATTGCTGATACCTTGTAAAAAATGTAAAAGCATTTTTTCAGTTGTTAACTAAGTGGGCTACAAATCCGAGTGGGGATCATTTGGGCATGGTTTGGGGTTATACTGCTTCAAATTGGGATGATCCAATGCGTAAGTTTTGAGTTAGTGAGAAACAGATTAGGTGAAAATAGGGCAAGCGCCTTGAAATGGAGGAGTAAATTGCAAAGATACATTGTTTAACCACCCTTACTCAGCAGCTTTTAGTTTTGATACGACAAAAGAGAAGAGCTTCAGCATTACCGAAGCCAATCATGCCAAGAAAAATTATGTTACATCGTTGCTAGGCTGTTTCACTATGCGCCTCTACCGGTAAATTAGTTCAGCATTCAAAGCCCACTCTTAGCATTTTGGACATGGAAACGCGCAACGAAAGTGGGCTAGAAAAGCCCGCGACTTTTAACTCGGCCCACGTTCAGAAAGCCCACGTTTTGAGTGGACATGGAAACAGGCTAATTTTTACCTACAGTGTTTCCCGCCAAAACCTGTCTGCTCAACTTATACGTGAGTTCCACGGACTTTGGTCCTGACTTGTTTCAGACTCATTAAATTTTGAAAAGCAGAAAGAATGTTATGCATCGCAGCACATGTCTGCAGATTTTTATTAATGTTTTTCAAGAATCAGCTCTGGTTCAAACATTGTTACTAAACGATTTCTGTTCAGGATTATGTACACAAAATATTAGGCTATAGGTTCGGGTTCACTTGCATAAAATATTAAAGGTTCGGGTTCGGTTCAGGTTCAATGATTTTAACTTTAAACGGTTCAGGTTGACCGAAAAAAAGCGGTTTTTACCGGTTCGCGGTTCGAATCCCTGATGCTAATTAAAGAAAATAAGGTAGGACCCTAATTGGCAGAAATAAGGTTCGTCGGCACTAAACACGCGGCATATAATATCGTATGACAAGTAGGCTACTTAGCTGAACTACAGTTCCTAAATTTCCAAAGCATGATGGCATATCAGCAGGCTACTTCAATACCTTACACAGAGCCGGCCGTAGAGCAGTCGACTTAGGGGACCGAGCTTTTATCAGGGGGCGGGGGGCAAAGTTTGAAATTAAGCACAATAACCTTTACACCATGAAATTATTTCTGACTTTCATCTGGATTATGATGTAGGTCTAACAAGTAACAATAGCAGCCTAGCCGTAAATAAGAAAGGACTTTGATGACAGAAAACGCTGCTACTCAAACGACCTTCCTGAATCTAAGATCAAAGTATTTCAGATTATTGTACTAAATATATGACATTTGCTAACAAGTAAAAATTTTGTAAATTTCGGGAGGGGGGCCCGGGCTCCCTCCATAAAAAAAGAAAGACTAAGGACTATAAATTAATTACTAAACGCCTCAAAGAACGACGAAGGACTTGGAATTCTAATCTTGAACATAAGAAAGAACAACAAAGGACTTAGAATCATGATCTTAAACACAACAAAGAACGAAAAAGGAATGTTAAATTATTTACTAAACACCTCAAAGAACTTTAAATCAATTAGGCTACTGATTGGGGTCAGGAAGTTGGAGTCATGGGGGGGTTAATGGGGGATTGGAGTTCAAGAGCATGATTCCAAGTCCTTCGTCGTTCTTCGCGGTGTTTAGTAATAATCAGTTAGAAGAATTAGAAACGGCCAGCTTTATGTATAAATATTTGCACGGTGACTTGCCCGAAACTTTTAAAAATCTTCTTGATGATAACTATTTGGACGCTAGCAACTCTCGTCAAACAAGAAGTCAGTCGAAACTTTTCCCTCGCTTTTGCCGAATCGAATTAACAAAACAGTCGCTAAAATATTGTGGCCCGCTGACGTGGAATTCCATTCCAATAGCTATACGGAAAATGAAATCGTATAATTTATTTAAAAGAGATAAAAAACAGGTTTGCCTACCATCCAGTTAAATCGCGATTTCCTGTAATACCTCTAGTATAGAGTCTATTCAATAAAAAAGTCAAATCGTATGATCTAGCCAACACAGATTCTGCTGTTAGTTTTTGTTGGTACAGGTTCCAACTCTTCAAGTATCCTGCTCCAAGACCATTTCAAGACCCTATTGTTCACTTTCATGTCAATTAGTGTACTTTCTATCTTTTTTTTTTTTTAATCGATATTAGTATTTTTGAAAAACAAAATTAGTTTTGCTTAGCGCATAATCGAAGGGATTTGAATAATTTCACAGATTAAAGTTGTGTCACCTATCAATAGCCACTCAAAAGCATAGGTTAAAATTTATTGATGTTCTTGTGGCTTTGCAAAATGAACTTGTCTTGGGTACTGACATAAAACGATATCCAGCGACAGGGATTTGTTCCTTGAGAGGTAATGGAGCTATCTCGTAACTGTCCCTGCTCCCGGATCACCCTTGGGCAAGGTGTAGCATCTGTTAGCCTCCCTATCTGGGATTACAGGTTTGAAGGTACAAGAAGTTGTTGGCATAAAATTTTTTTTGTTATGTGTGTGTGTATTACATTCGTTGATTTCGAAAAATACGGCACTCGTAAGAGGTTATGCTAAGGTGCAGCGATTATGCATTCCTTCTGTTTTATTAAATAATTCTTTATTCACTGAAGCATGTTTTAACGTATATCGGTTTGTCGCTGTTACCTATTTTTCGACCATTGTTTTCGTTTGTGTTAGCTTGGTCGTTAAATGAAATAAACTACTACTACTAATTAATTCAAAGTCCTTTGTGGTTCCTTGTTATGTTTAAGATTATGACTGCAAGTCCTCCGCCGTTCTTTGCGGAGTTTATTAAGTCCTTGGTCGTTCTTTGCAGTGTTTTCACTCCTTTGCGGTGAATAGTAGGACCCGTATAAACCAGTGCTTCTCAACCTTTTATAATCTGGGCCTTGTGGCCCTTTAAGAGACCCTCAATACCAGTGGCTCCCTACACGGCAACAAATTGTTCTGTCGGTATTTCATTAGTAGTGGCACTAAGCTTTTGATTACATGGTCATATTAAGCTTTTGATTACCGTTGATAAGTGAATAAATTTTGCCTGCGTGGCCCCTTAGGTGGGCCGATTGCCCCGGTAGCAATCAGAATTTACACTCAAATTAACACGCTCACTTTGAGCTAGCTACTTGTCACTTTTTCTTGCTTAGACGATGCACAATAATCATTAAATTCACATTTATTTCAATAAGAAAAAAACAGTTAATTATCTGATTCTTCATCTTTGGTATCGGTATTTTCCTGATTTTGAGCAACTTTCGCGGGGAAATATCGCTTGTAAGACCGGAACGAATTTGAACCAACTGTTTCGTACGGGAAGTTATGACTGACGTAAGGGACATTTGACCTGTGTTGCTAGCAAAGCAAGAAAAAAGTTAAGAACCACATAAAATCAAATAGAGTTCGATTCATGTCTGAAACTGATTACATTTGAAATAACTAAAAAGCAATATCCTTCCTGGCCTACCGGACGGGAAGTCATGACGACTTCCTCTTGTTGGGTCAGAGGCTATAACAGCACTCCATCACCAACAGTGCAAAGCACCCCAGTAAATCGTACCGTAGAGCGAGACAGCGCTGTTTCCGGCTATTAGCCTTCATCAGCCGCCCTTAGGTAAGAAACATTCATCTTCCAGGACGAATGATCTTGCCAAGATCACTCATCCCTTCGGATAAATATTTCGTAAAGAATTTAACCTTTGTGATACGCAATCCACTCGTGTGGCTACGTCACCATTCCAGTCAAACTCTTTACGTGGCCAGGGTGAAGAGCAACAACTAAAAAGCAATGTCCTTCCTGGCCTACCGGACGGGAAGTCATAACGACTTCCTCTTGTTGGGTCAGGGCTATAACAGCACTCCATCACCAGCAGTGCAAAGCACTCCAGTAAATCGTACCGTAGAGCGAGACAGCGCTGTTTCTGGCTATTAGCTTTCATCAGCCGCCCTCAGGTAAGAAACATTCAACTTCCAGGACTTCCCGTCCGTTAGGCCAGGAAGGACATTGCTTTTTAGTTGTTGCTCTTGACCCTGGCCACGTAAAGAGTTTGACTGGAATGGTGACGTAGCCACACGAGTGGATTGCGTATCACAAAGATTAAATTCTTTACGAAATATTTATCCGAAGGGATGAGTGATCTTGAAGATGAACGTAAAACAGGAAAACGATATTAATGCAAAGATGTCAAAAATATGTAAACACTATCGCCATGCTATTGTTGCTGTTGCAACGTAGTAACTAAAATCTAAACTTCGCTCTCAATTACTTTGCTGTCATTGTCACCAAATATTGACAAAACGCATTAGCACTAGCAGTTAGTAGGCTATACCACACACCACCCTATATAAATTATACATGCGAATGAAGCAATCAAGCTTAACTTTCACAAGAAACAACCACTCTAGTAAACATTGAGCCATTCTGGATTCTTAATAAATCAACCACGAAATTCAATCAATCGATCGGTATATTTTAGCACGACACAATATTCTACTACAATGCAGAATTGCAGAAGGAAAGCAGCCTAGATTATCGGGTCCGAGAAACGAGGCCAATGTATGGTGGTGACAGTGGTCAGCGTGCACAAAGTACAAATTAAGGAAGATAAAAAAATTCATTGATCGAATTATTTCAAAGTTTGGGGAAGAACGAAGACTAACAGTGTTATTGTTTCAAGATAATCCATGTTCTTAAACACCAATCCTCGCCTTTCAGATAGCTGCTTGAGAGAAGGTTCAGGTTCATTTTAAAATGAAGCATTATCTTGTTTTTGTGCAACGATTTATCCAGCAGTATAACAATTTTTCGTTTTTATCCAGCAGTATAACGATTGCAGAAAGTAAATTGTTCGTGGGAATCAATGTAACAAAACTCGAAAGAAATGAAGTCCAACTTTGCAAATAACAACGTTCAATTCCGAGCAAATTCTTTTCATGAACGCTTTACCACAGCATTTTGCCATGGTAATTGTCCTTGAGAAGATAAAAAGTAGTCCTAGTACTTTTCTCTAACCAAGGCGACTTCTTTTGTATTGGTATTGCTGCTTATACGATCGAGGATAAAAATGCCAATAAATAAATAAATAAGAATTCATGCTAACATCGTGACCAAAACACAAGCTTTCAGCCGGGCCGACCCATTAGCCTACTTCTAGCAGCCAACTCATCTTGTGTCAATTAGGCCTAGCATGACTCGATAATGTTCGAATCATGAGGCAGTACTAAAAGATAGCCTTCCTCACCGAATGGCACCGAACCCATGCTTTTCTCTCTTTACTTCTCAGCTCAATTAAAATTTTAACCAGCTTAACCTATACGTTTTCTCTGGCAAGAGCCTGCCTCAGTCACCGTTAACTAGTCCCGTAAGCGAAGGTGTGTGAATACATTAACGTAAGCGCAAGCGTTTTTCACGTTTTCCCGTCACCGTAGCGTTTAGCGGTAACGTTGATGTAAACGGGCTCCGTGTGAATCCAGCTTTGAAAAACATACAGTATGCAAAAAAGTTAACATCTCAGATTAAACTACTTCATGATTACCGCAGGCCGGTCTTATTCCAAATGGTGGTTCAAATTCAATTTTTAATGCTAGTTTTTTCTTTAGAAATAATGGCTTTATGACATCATCAATGGATTTGCAAGCTAAGGGGTTTTTCCCTTGTTACTCGGGTGAAAATAGGTGGTCAGATAATGCGAGTCGCTCGCGCGAGCAGCAAGTAAAATTGATTTCGCTCATCCACCATGCACAGACCGGGGTCTAAGCTCCTTCGCTGAACAGCGAATGTGCAAAATTAGCGAACAGCAGATGACGTTATCTTTGCCCAACACATCGTGCACCGAGAGCGTGGTCTGCTGCTACATCATGACGATACCAGAAGCTGGCTTAACAACATCACTGCTAGCTTTTGATCCGATGCTAGGCAGCAATCTGATGTGGTAAAAGGACTCTCGGCCTCATAGTTGCTTGCACTTAATCTGGAGAGAATACTCGGTCAAACGACGACGACGAGCCATCAGATAACAAAGCGCTGACTAAGAAGGGATAAACTTGCACCAATTGGAGGGTGAATTAACGAAGGTAGGAGATTTGCACGTCCGCCAGTTCAAGATGAAACAGAGCCTCGCGGTGAAGCGAATCATAAGCTTTCATCCTGACATCGTTTGGTGCAAGCGATCCCCTCACAAGCGTTGCAGCAAATCACTCACCGATTTTTCTCTTTGAGCCAGAAGAGGTTCAGGAAGAGTAAGATCTCCACGCACAATGCAATTCACCTTTTCGATTTGTGATGGTTCCAGGTCACTCACTATATAAGCCACGTTACTATCAGGCTCCACACCACGAACAACTCCCATTCCAATACATTGGCACACGGGCGGAAATGGAATCAAACCTTCGTCGGCAAGATCCTGCAAAAAATAACATGACCATTATTGGTAAAATAATTCGGAGAAGTTTATAATATCACGAGTTTATGAGACTCGTTGCTAATTCAAAACTCTGGCTACAATAACTGCACAGTGCACACACTACTTCGGCGAATTAGTTTGATATTTCCAGCCCATATAGCATTAAATTAAGCAATAACTGGATTCTCAGCCCCACCAATCAAAAACCGTGAAACCAATCCGGTGGGACGATCTGGATGTCAAGCCATGATGACATAATCCAAACAACGACGAGCGCCAGCTCACCGAAACATCATTTGCACGTAGCAAAGTGCGATGTAATATGACGAAACAATGAAAAAGATCAGAAATTTTACATACAGGGTGACCCAAAAAAAAACGGGTCCCGTGTATTTAGAATAATAAGAATTGGGGCCCGTTTTCTTTGGGTCACCCTGTATTTTGGAGCAAAAAACTCATCTTCCAGGCTACGCAATACGCATACAAACACCCCGCACACCCTTATCATCTTCCTGTTTAAGCTCTACTTTGTATATCTTAAGAATGCTCTCCTCAACTATACCTTCACAGCGGTAGGGCTGCTTGGCTCAGCAGCCTAACTAAGGAGTGGATAATCGCAGTGGGGAGATTTGAATTGGTTGGCTAGTTCTCCACATTGCCTCTTCAATACTGAACTGCAAAGAGCTGTGAATATGTATTTTTAAGTGCTTGGTTCGGCGTGGCTCGCAGCCAAACACAAGTGCACTTTCCTGGAGCAGATTCTCTGTCTACAATGTCCACGTGGCTCATACTTTTACATTGTTGACAACAAATTACTTTATTATTTTACTTCACCTGAAACGTTTCGACAGACTTTTCGGGCGCAATGCACAAAGCCACAGGCGCTGCGTTGATAAAAGCGAGCGCAAATTTTTGCTTGCAACTTTTATCCTGAGCATTACATAGCAAGATACGAGACAAGTGCAGGCAGTAGGGATTGACTGATTGAAGATCTTCCCGCAAAAACTTGTTATTTCTGAAAAAAAGCAGCTAGTTTTTAAAGACAATATAATATTCGAAGGAAAAAATGTTTGCTTGACACTATTAGACATTTCAACATGTTGTACAGCTTCTGTCATGATCAGCATTGTACTGAAAGTGAATATTTAGTGGGAGTCAAGAAAACAAAGCTATTTCCTTGTTTTTCAATTTTCGCCATCATTAAATCAATCGAAGAATGGAATCTTCGATGGAGATTTTTTCAATGATCTTGTGGCAAATTTATGCTGCAGATTTTAATACGCTCAATCAAACAAACAAATATTATCAAACTTCTGTAAGCGATAATATTCAGCTTGGTGCTACAGTAGAAGAGTCGGAACATTCTTACTGCATAAACGTTAAACCTGCCTTAAAGAGCAAAACGTTGACGCCATCTGCACGAAACTACTGTGCAAGTTTAAACCAAGCACGTCTGTTTGATAAAAAAAGGTTTCATTTTCAGTATAAAGTAGCCGGTCACATTACAGTAACAGCCTTTTCATCACAACATTGAGAGGCAGAGCCCTATTTACTAACCACAATCGCAGTACCAACCGTATACTTACTCTGGATTAAGAAATTCTTGTGACCGACATTGCATTACTATATTCCGAATACCGGAGAGTAAACTCATCGTGCGGTTATCAGATGCTTTGTATCGCCTGAAAAAATAGCTGTGCGTAAAAATACATAGCTGAAGAAAAAATTGATCAATAATAATAATGATCGCTTCTCTGCTTTGTTATTCAAAACAAAATCTTCTACGACTCAGTGATTGCGATGATGATACGTCTCTAAAAGAAACTACTCGTCAACGTTTTCAACTCACACGATTCCTTGCATTCTCAGCTCTATCTTCAACGAAAACCGATTCAAGAAATCGGCTGCTTGTTCTTAATATCGGTGAACTTGTTTTCCTACGCTCAGGAGTTGGTTGGATATTTGAGAGATCCATACCAAAACTTTGAACTCCTATCTAGCATGGCAATTAGCACTACTAGCGTGAAGCAGTGACACGAATGTGGAGTGGTACAATCACAAACTCATTCCTAGCGCTACAAAATTTCGGCAGTTACAGTACAAGACAAGGGACGATCAAACCAAACTTTCTCCATACTTACGACGACGGATGCAAGACCTCATTTGCCATCACAAGAAGTTTGAAAGGACGGATTTTTTGCGGTGTTTTATGAACCCAGCCTAGAGCGTACTTCATGTAATAGTTTGTTATCCGATAATGATTTAGTGAAGGTTTCATTGTCTCAAATTGCAATATATGAGTCGGAGAAACCTAAAAACATCACAAATGTAACGAAAACATTGATTGGTTGTGGTGATATTATCACTTGACAACGAGTCATGACCTGGACAAACTTGGTTATCATTTTATTTCTGACTTTGCTCACAAGCAAGCTCTTCACTGCGTCAAGCATAGATGGCATAAAGCAATATTCAGTGCTTCTGAATAGTGTCCTTCCACCAAATTTCCACTTCTTATAAAAACGCCGAGAAATCACAACAAATGCTACACCCTGGTAGAATTTTAATCAAGCTTGAACATATGAAATATTGCATTCACGAATCAAAGCACTTGGTTTATCATTTTTAAAGTTGGTAAATTTAGATTTAATTCAAGTTTCGCATTGAAGGTTGAATGAATATAGTCACATTTCGTTTCACCTCCTAGGCACGGATATATGCACGGTATGAGAGATGTGGGACCTTTGATCATGGTGGGACCAATAACCATAGTTAATTTCTCGCCAAGTTCTTGGCGAATTTTTTTCTCTTTTAGGAATTGATTCACAATAATTTCAAAGTTTCACATCCGGGTTTTGATCGAGTTATGATCATCCACACGTGTGCAAGCAAGAATAACCTTTTTCATAGGCTTAAAAGTTTTTTTGTTGCTGATTGTTTTTTTTTGTCTGTGAACTTGACGTTAAACGGAAGGTAACATAGTATTGCTTGTTTTCGAAGTTTATTTGATGTGGAAGAAGATTTTGCCAAGCTCAGACGCATATACCCAACCAGGTCGAGGCTAGTTAGTAAAATGTTGAGCCTGCACAGTTGTGGGACCTTTGAGCAAAGGCAAAGAGGGACCAACGAGCCAGTGGCAGTTTGGTGTGCACCGGATGTGGACATAGTTAAGAGCTTCAGACATTTTGTTGGACTGCTATGTAACGGTCCTGATGACGAAGATGATTATGAAATTAAAATTTTAAAACTGTCTAAGCAGATTAATCATAGTTTTTTCTTCCCTGACGTTGATGATCAGGCTACTGCTAAGAAAAGTAACATATACTGTAGTTCAAATTCTTTCACCGCAATCTTCAGCTGCTACTACTAAGCATTTAGCTAATGTGTTAAAATTTGATATTATTTTGACTCGTTCTACATTATGGCATTTAATTGTCAAGTGTGGCTGATAGACTTTTTGTGTGATTTTTGCATGGTTAGTTTTGATAATAAATCTATTTGTTTAATCTATTTATTGTGTTATGATTTTGACTACAAAAAGGTTGCAGCTGTATAAAACGCAAGGACAGAGCGTAAACTCAAAGAAAAAGGAAATGGCGCTGATAGTGTAACTGTAGAGCACTTTTCATTGACTATGCACTGCTACAGCAGGTAAACATGAAAACGCGTAGTTACAATTTCATTTTAAAATGATTTTAATTATTCACACTCTAATTTTACTTCTCAGTTTTAATACTGCAATAAAACTTCATTTTATCGGAGATCTAATTGTTTCTGCAGCTTCCTTCTAGTGGTTCATTGGTACCACACCGTGTCTCATTGGTCCCACAAACTAAGGGGACCAATGAGCCATTTCTAGAAAAATTAAATTTTTAATAATTCAGCTAAAACGTGTTTGTTCTTGCCCAAATTCAGCTTGGGGATGCATCAAAAGCTCGTCTACTCAAATATAAAATTTTGTGTGCTAACACCTACAAATTCAGGAGTTAGAAAGCAAAACGTAAAAAATGGCTGATCGGTCCCACATCTCCTCTACGAATTAACACAATCTCCTGTTTCGATTCAAAATATAAATGACTCAACAACAAAATCCAAGTTTGGAAAAAAAAGGGCATTTCAAGCCAAGTCTGTAACAGTTTGAAACAAATGCATTGCTACTCCATAAACTATGATCTTTCTCTACTCAAGGCAGTCGAAATTCGAAGCTAAGCCAAAGAATGAAAAAAAAAAGCAATAAAAATGAAATCATGTGTGAACAAATAAATAAACAAGTGATGGGGGTGGTGCACAACTTGCAGATGTACAAGCCAAAAACACAAATTTTGTACTCCCAAAACTTTATAATAAAATTTCTCCTAAAAAATATACAAACATATATCGAAATTACCAAGCGAATGATGTCAATTAATAAGAGCGAGCCCAAATTGCGGATCCAACCCATGGTGTTCACGATCAGAGGAGCATCCAAGACATTGCCCAGATCACGTTGAAATGATTTGAATAAAAACTCGATGCAGTTAAAGTAATGATTCGGACTACCTGGCAAGAGAGAACGTGATCAGTTAGAATTGGATATTATCTTGATGAAAATCAGGCAACCAGAACTGAAGCAGACAATGTACTAGTAATGTAATTAATCAGTGAAGTTAACGTTTCACTTAACACTTTTTCAAAATTATACCGACACGCTGGACTACGTATTATCAGGAAGAAAGCGATCGATAAGCATTTTCATTTTTAGCAAAAAATTCTTATGTTGGACATAATGTGGATATCGAAAAGGCAAGTTTGGCATAAATAACTGCGGAATTACTCGTAACTTTCTGTCAACTATGTGTAAATTTTGGTTGACATAGTGGTGCATTGGTGCTGCTCCTTTCGTGTTAAACATTATAAAGTACACTTATCCTTGGGAAGATTCGCATACAAGAAGCTGTAATATGCTGGCATCGTTAAGTTAAAGAGACGATTTCAGGATGAATGTACAGTAACTTCCTGTTACTTCAAAACAAGCATCTTAATTTTGAAACAAAATGCTTTGCGATGAATCAACTATGTTCAGCATTAATTCTTAACAAGAACCTAATTCAACCACAAGCATAAATAGCATTTTGAACAAATTTGGGAGCCTGCTCTGCCGAAAGCACCGCAGCTGCTCCTTAATAATGGGATGATATACAAAACTAGAAACGAACTTTGGCAAACGGTAGAGTTGGGAGTTTGTTAGCAATTTTATTACAAACAATACAGCCAAGATACAGCTAAAAATACTTGGGCGGACGTTTCGGCTCATTTCTCTTGCCGATGTCAACGCTAAAAGCCTACGCTAAGCTGGGTCTAAAGCCATGATGCAAAAAAGAAGGAAGCTGAGACAGAACTTGTGGATGTGGAAAGGATGTGGACCCGCCTATTTAACACATGACTAAGTAGAACTTTTCCAAGTTCTGTCTCAATTTCCTTCTATCTTGCATCACGGCTTAAGACCCAGCATAACGTAAGCTTTTAGCGTCGACAATGGCTCCAGAAGTGAGTCGAAATATCCGCCCAAGTATTTTTAGCTGTATCTTGGCTGTATTGTTTGTTATAAAATAGAAATGAATTTATAGTAAATTTATGATATCATCAAACATTTAAGGTTTAAGCATGCATATTTCAGAATTAATATGATGACAACGCAGACAATATTTTCGAAATCACGTAAACATTTTCTTGAAACATCATCAAATCGACTTTTTAACAGAAAACCGTCTACACACAAATCGAGACTGCTTCACAACCACAACATACTTTCCGGGCTCCTGTTGCCATAGTAAGAGCAATATTTAGGAATGAGTTGATGCAGGAAGGGTGGCTCGAGTATGGGGGAAGTTTGATTGATTTTGTGAATGCTTAAAAATCCTGATGGTGTGAATTCAGTCTGTCCCACATCGCATTCAAAGTAATATACATGCGGATGTCTGAATAAAAAAAAAACAATTACGCAGCAGATGTCTAAATAAAAATACCATTCAGCAGTTGTCATGCTTGTGAACGGACGTGTTTGCAGCTAAGCGTTTTGGTGCAGTAGCTGCTATCTACCGCAAGTTGTGAAGAGCTTGCTGATGTGTTAAGTTGTTCAATCTAAACCTTTCGACTTTACAAATGGAAAGTAAATTAGACAGTCCTATCTCAATGGTAAGCAGACTGGCCGCATGTGTGCAAAGTTTAGAAGGTTCGATGCGTATGAAGACAATCTGAAAGAAATTACCAAAAGACTTGACGAACATTGACAGCCAAATCTTCGACGTATCAAAGAAAGTTAACGATACAGCTTTCATTTCTACATTTGATGAATTGAAAGCAAGATGGCTTGCCTTGAAGAACTAGCAGCAATAGTTCGAAAAGAAGCCCTCCAACATAAATCATATAGCAAGCGCCTAAATCTATAATACATGGCCTAGACGAAACTACTGGCTCTGTTTAGAAAGCAAGACGAAAACAGTGGCGACTTTGAACGTCAACACCTTTTCGAAGGAAGGTCTTGATCTTGATTGTAACTCCAATTCATGAATAAATATGGCTAATCCATCAGTGAAAAGGGCAGTTTATGTAACTGAACGCCTGCCAAAAAGATTTTATGAACAAAACAAAAAAAGAGACGTATGTCAGCATTCAAGAAAGCATGTCAATCTGGTCAATCTGCCAAGTTGTCAATCGTAAATGGTAATTACTGTCTTTATATTGACAATGAAAAAATTTAGTTTTAGGCCTATAAAGTAGGTATAAGAATACAAATGTATAAATGACAATCATAAACAGGCTATTCTATCAATTTCATGCGTTGTGAATAGCTGTGTTGTAAATAGCTTGTGAATAGTTAACTTTGCTTTGCTTCTCCTGTAGTTTTTGTAGCATTGCAAAAATTTTGAGTTATTGATGCAACGGTGCTTTTGTTCTACTTTTTTGCTTGTTTTGTGTGATCCCTTTTTAGATCTTTATGATTGCTGACAGAACTTTTGTTTCGACTAGTCAAGCAGTCCCCTTTGAAAATGATCAAATACCTTTTGATGACAACTTATCAGATAAATTATTTCATTCTTGTAATGCTAACATCCAGTGCTGTAAAACAATTAGGCTAGCCTTTGCGATCAAATCTATGATTTTAACAACATCACGTCATATTTGTTCACGGTAACATATTATCCTTGCAAGCTCATTTTGACCAATTTAATGTCTTCCTTTATAAAATTTCCAACCCACCTTCAACTATTTTTCTTGCTGAAACTCGCATCACTATTAATCCATAATCAACATTAACATTTCAGGCTAATACCTTCCTTCATACCCAATCTCCCGTTGAAGCAGGCAGCGTGGGTGCCTACATGTCAAATTATTTAAAGTTTTCAGTAAACGAAACTCTCACACCTACGGACACCAGGCTGTGAGGAACTCTGGCTCGACATTGAACTCCCCTGGTGTCAGTGATAAGTATACTCTAGCAGTAATTTATTGTCATGTTAAAAACAATTAAAAAATAATTTATTTAAAGGAGTTGGATGAAAAATTGCAACTGTTAGACCAAAAAGAATGCAGAGGAATAGTATTGGGTGATATTAACTTTGATTCAAACGCCAATGTGTCTACCAACCGAGACTATCTTCATATATTGCAATCAAATGCCTTTTTTTAATGTGATTACAAAACCAACCTGAGTTACTTGTTTATCGCAAACATCCATTAATCACATCTGTACTAACGATAGTGAATCTAAGCCGGGAGTTTTCCATTATATTATACCTGACCATTTTCCCATCTTTTGTGAAATCAATATTCCTAGAGATTAGGGATGTATTGGGAGTTTCAAGAAGTATCGGCAATTTTAAGCTGATGCATCCAAAGATGTCAAGTAACTATACTGCACCCGAAATCTTGAGCACAAACCAGTAAAGTAAGGTTGCAATTGTGTGAATGTTGCTAGCACGATAAAACAGGTGTAGTGGACTTTTAAATATCAGCTTTGCATTGCGTAAAGCGTATTCTAAAGCTAGAATATACATAGTCATTTATTATCAAGGGAATAAAGTGTATTATAAAGAGGAAGCATCTGATAAACTCTTCAGAGCCACGTCTGGAGGCAAAGTCATATTACCGACTGATACAGGGGTGGCCAACCAGTCAGATGCTAAGAGCCACCTTTTTTCTGTTTTTCAGCAAAGAGCCATATCATATATACACAAGGGATATACAGTAATGATCGCATTAACATCACCATACCTCATAATATACACATACTTTTGCTTATCTGGATTAGTAGTATGCCGGCCGGTTAGCTCAGTTGGCAATAACATCGCTATCAGTGCAGGCGGTCTGGGATTTGTTGCCGATAGACACTAGCATAGACAAAGTTTTCTGGTCTGTAGAATAAGATTTGTCACGTGACTTGCCAATGCTTTTCAGAAATTCCATCAACATGGATGCAAATCCAGGGGGGAATGTATTCCCCCAATAATCTGGCAGCATCCCCTAATGTATTTCATGGAAGTAGAAAATTCCCCATACAAGCCAATCATCCCGCAATATCAAAACAGGATCAATTTTGCTAAATCACCCCCCCCCCATCCATATCCAAAAATGATCAATTTTGCTAAATCATCCCCCAATGCTCAACATAGCTTTGCACCCCTGTCAATCAAGCGTGATTTTGGTTACTTTGTTTCAAATTTTAGTCTACAGACCAGAAAACTTCGTCTATTTTAGTGTCTACCAAATATGGACTTTAATGTTGCCCTGGCGATAAGTCGCGGAGATAATAGCTCAGATGGCTGAATAGTAAGAGAGTCCACATCTGGAGCTTCCGACTCGGGTTTGATTCTGAGTCGGGTCAAACCAATGATTTTAAAATTGGTGTAAACAGCTTCCCTGCTTGCCGCTCAACATTGAAGGCACAGTTTGGAGAACAAGCCAACAAGTTTACTTGTTGTGTCGTTGGGAAAAGCACTTGGTGGGATTTCCTCATCTTGGTGTGGTAGACAGATGGCCAGCAACTCCTAAGCTAGCTCGTTATAGCGCATTGATCGCTTTCTTGCGATAGAAGGATAATTATGCAACTAGATACCATACAAATAAATTGTGATCTACAGATACCAAAATTTTGCCCAATTCTGATACCAAAAAAAATTACCGATATCGATCCGATTCCCATCTAATGTAATACCGATACTTAACATAAGACTGAGTTTATAAAAACTGTCACGCAATGTTGCTGCTTGTTAAAACTCACCATGCAAACATAGGGGTCATAAAAATATTTGGCCGAGGGTAGACTAATGCAACAAGGGTGTGACATGGATCAAACATTTTTCATTATATGGAAATAATATCCATAATTCCTTGGACATACTGCTTACAAGTACAGTATGTTTATAACTTCAGCCTACCATACACAAAATCGTACAGTCAATAAAATACAAATTTTAAAATCAAACCCTTTCTACTCGCTTTATTGATTTTTTGAACTAGCACAAAATATACCAATATTTTTGCAAATCCCATAATTTTGAATTTCAGGTTGGTGATATGCCACAGCAACCGATTTGAAAAAGTTAGCCTAAATACCACATGCTATTTGGGCTCACTTTTTCAGAACATTTTTTTGCATATCAGATAATCTTACTACATTGCTGACGCAAAAGCAACTTCAAGTTTTGCAATCCCAGTAGGCAAATATTGTTAATTCTAACCACTAAACTTCAACTAATAAATTTTGCAGATAGTCTTGTGTTACTAATTTTTTTAATTATTTTTGAATGTGTGTTGCTGGTTACTACCATTTTCATTGTCAAATCGATTGTAAAAGAATCGGTATCGGATCGATAATTACAGGCATTTTTCACCGATCCGATACCCCAACAAACACCAATTATATCGATTCTGATTAATCGGTACATCACTACAAATAGATGGCCCCCGCCACACGTTAACGCCTCGTCGTAATTCCTTAAGTGAATGCAGCTTATGCGTTGCCAAACGCAACATGATTACAAAACGAGAATCCTGATAAAAGAAACACTGCACGTGAAAAAGAGCCGCATAATATTGGGCAAAAAGTCGCATGCGGCTCGCAAGCCACGGGCTGGCTACTCCCAGACTGGTATGTCTTTATTTGCTTTAAAACATAAATCGCTGATTTTGTGAAAGGTAATGAAATGTCAAGTAACATTAGCCAATGTACTATTGGCATCAGTAACATCGGCAAAAACTGACTGCGGTACATCACTACTATGGCTAAACTACCTTCAAGACCTATAAAAAATTTGTTCACTTATGGATGCACTAAGCATATAGGGGTTGACTTGGAAAATGCGCAATTCCTTCTAACTGACGAATTCAAACATTACGGCTCAGAATTATGATCTCCACTTCAGCAAATGGTTATATCTTAGATGCAATCTCTGACGGAATTGATAACCATGCCCCTTTCCAAAAGGCTTCTGGAAAACAAAAACGCGTTTTCTTGAAGCCATGGTTAGCTAAGGGAATACTACTATAGAATCTATTGAAAACAAGCAAGAATCATACCGCACTTGCTTTGTTCATGAAAACGAGCTCAATAAGTTTTATTATAAAACTTATGCCAACAAGTAAACTCAGCTTAAATATTTCGCTAAAAACAGTGGCGCACCCACGGGGGGTTGAACCCCCCCCTTTGAAACCAAACTCTTGTTTTTAAAGTGAAGTGTCCAAACTGTGCAAAAGCACTACGGGCTGTTTTTTCAAAACAGCTGTGACAGGACTTGCCCCGCATCACACTGAAACCAAATCGGCTGGTTGGAGTAGTGGTAAGAGACATTCTTATCAGTGCAGGCAAGGGCGGATCCAAGGGGGATGTGGGGGATGCATCCCCCCCACCAGCCATTACAAACATGTTTTTGATGAATTCAATTTTTTCATATTTTTGAACCTTTTTGCTAACAATAAGCCTTACGCCCTAAGCACGCATAATCGAAAATGTACGAACAAAATGCATTATATTTGGTGAAACACTCAGATTTTGGGGCAACAAGTTTAAAACAAAACTTGCCTAAAAATCGTTTAAAAAGTACTGAAATGGCCACAACAGTATGATAATTTTCAATCAATTTAAACAAAATTTGTCTAAAAATTGTTCAAGAAGTACTGAAATAGCCACTACAGTACGTGTATTTCAAACATTTTATGGGAGAGCATGCCACTGGACTCCCCCTACAGCCTTTTTCATTATCAATATGCTTCAAAAGAATTCTGCCGGAAAAAAATACCCTTGAAAATATGTCAAATTTTAGTGCCCCCTCCCTGAAAAAGTTTCCGAATATGCCACAGACATGAAAACATTTTTCAAAGGGTTTTTTACGTCTTTTTTGGGTCTAACGTCTTTGTATTTAGTTAACATTCAACCTAATTCAAAATCTCATCTCTACCACCAAAACTTTCTGGATCCGCTACTGAGGGCAAGACCGAGTTTTTTTTTTAAACCCTCCTTTGAAATATGCTGGGTGCGCCACTGGCTGGAAAGTTGTACTTTGGTGAAGTGCTAAGTGAAAAAGAGAATAACCCAAAAGAAGTATGGAAATTGATCAAATCCACTATCTCCACCAATGGCCCTACGACCACTAATTGTTTCACTTCAAACGTTAGTGGTAATATCATTGAAAATCCCATCGAAATTTGTGAACACTTTTGATAATTATATAATTATTTTATGAATACAGGCCACGATATAGCATGCAGTGCTAGTAATAATACAGCTTTCTTTCTATCTAAAGAAATCCCTTTCACAAACTATTGTTTCAAATCAGCCCTTACCACTGAAATTTACAATATTATAAGTACACTAAGGCTTGTAACTAATGCACATTGTAACTAATGAACATGATGGGATTGAAAGCAAGTAACATACTGGAGTGCTACTCATGAATCTCTGAAAAACATTCGTCACTGTGTCCCACAAAATTCTGCTTCGCAAGCCTAACCTCTATGGTATCCGCAGACCTGCTTTATCTTTAATTGAAAACTACCTTTCCTTCCGATTTCAGTTTGTCTCGAACAGCAATGGTAACTCTACCTGCAAGCCTATAACTATAGGCGCGTTCCATAAGGATCAATATTAGGATTCTTACTTTTTTTAAGATATGTGAATGACTTACAAAATGTTACAACTTGCACAGCTCGTCCTTATGCTGAAGATACATGCTTAGTAGTTAACAATTCATTGAAACCCCTTCTTTACAAACTTGTAACTCAGAAATGCATCTTCTCAAGAGCTGGTGTGATGCTAACAAATTGCAAATTAACCTCAAGAAGTCTGTGATAATCTACACTACTCCTAAACTTACTGAAACCCCTGTTCATCTGGAGGTTTTGTATAATTAATGATAATCAGCTGACTTGCGCAAATTCATCCAAGTACCTGGGGAAAATAGTTGACAATAAGAATTAAGATACACTTTCAATCACACATTCTTGCCAGAGGTGTAGAATCCTCAGCTTTACTCCTGCTTTATTTTACCCTGGTCCAACCTCATCTTCTCTTTAGAATAACCCTATGGGTTTCCACTTATCCTTCATACTTAACTAAACTTCAGCGTTTACAAAATAAGGCTGTTCGCATTATTTCCAATTGCAATCAAAAAGCTTCTATCACTCCTCATTTTCATAGATTCGATATACTTAAAATCAACGATTTATATACTTTTGAAGTCACAAAAATTATGCATGAATACAATAATCAATCTCTTCTTCCTCGAATCTCAAACTTTTTTAAACCTTTCACATATATCCACAATTGCCAGACTAGATCCAAAATATTAAACAATCTGAACGTCAAAAAATTCACTACTTTGCGATGCCAAAAATCAATCAAGTCTCAAGGCCTGAAAATATGGAATTCCATTGCTTCCAATTGAGTCTACACCTATCGAAAATTTAAAGTTTCATACAAAAGATTGTTACTTCGTAAATACATTGTGATAATCTTTCTAGTTTCTGGGCAGACCGTTTCTCTTTCGTGGCAAATCCTTTCTTTTTTGATCACGATTTCTCGTGATCATAACATAATCATTTTTTGTACAATAACATTATCATTTTTCGATTTTCAAATGTGACGCGTGCTGACAAGTCTCATAAATGTTTTTAATAGTTTCTCCTCTAGGAGGCTGCTTAACACAAAGACCCCAACCAGTCACTTCGCACTCTCCTGTGTGGTTGAGTATTCCATATTATGTTATTATCGCTTGTTGCCGTTTTTCACAAATAAAGTGTCTGTCTGTGGAAAGTAAATATTTGTGAGAAGCAAGAAAGCAACAACATTTGGACGGGTGTGTCGCCATGTTTGTCATAATCAAAAGTAAACAACACAAAAATTTGTCTCTGCGCTAACCATTATATAAAAATTGATGAAACTTCAGTAGGCTTAGTATTTGAAGCAAGAGAATAATTCATTCGTATAAAAAAAATCGTGAGAGCACCAACCTTTCTAACAAGCGATTAATTAAATATCGATTCAATGTTGACTTTCCCACGTTTTTTCCACCAACTGACACAGCTATTGGATGAGGAGAAGGAGTGAAGTGGTTCCTCACATTAGTGAATGGTTGATACGAAAACAAACAAGCAGAGACATGCTCATAGAAATCATATTCAACAAAACATCTACAAACCGCAACAGTGAATTTACACTCAAGAAAGCAAATGGACATTGTAGAAACCAATTCACATCAGCACAACTCAATACCAGATCAGACAAGTGATCGCGCACTTCACAAGCAAGCTATTGATCAAGGTGAAAGTTACTTTGAAGCCATCTCGTGTGATTCTTGTGTGGACCCACAAGCAAACTGCAAGAGTTTTTCTCAAGATTTCTTTTTCTTTGGTTCAGGTAAATTTGAGTTTTTTTAACACTTTACAAAAAAACAAAAACAATCGAAGCATGATTTTTTTCCGTGAGAGTATTTATGCAAGAAGACTCACATTCATTCAACAGATCGTTAAGCTTTCCAAACTTCTACTGCTTAATGAACTACTGATAAAGCCAGGAATTGTAAATGGAATTGCTATTTATTCAGCACACAGCATAGGTTAAAGTTTGAGCCATCGTAATGCATATTCTTTTGCAAAGGTTTAAACAAAAAGTTGTCTCATTAAAAAAATAATACCATCACCTGTTCGTGTCGCATTGCCAACACGAGGAACACAATTGGCGCCTTGCACACACTTGCACAGAGTCAATATCAAAAATATGCGAATAGCCTGGAAGGGAGCGCCATTCGGGGTTTTCAAGAGATTGAAAAACAACAATTACGCAATAATTTTCGATTTCATCTGAAAAATGAAACATAATATTTTATAATTCAAATTTTCATCACAGTTTTACTGGGCGCACTGCCAGTACCCTAAAAATATAGGAAATAGTAATTAGAGTCTCTCTCTCATAACTCTTAGAGTAGCTTTGAGAAAAGTTGTTTGTCTTAGGGATGTTGCGGATAGCCGAATATCCAGCAAATCTAACTTAACGGATATCCGGTTAGATATCTAATAGCAGCACTAATCAATTGGCTGTTTGTGTTAAAAGTTTGACGTAAATTACCCATCATTGTAGATTTACAGCAGGATCGATTTTTTGCAGTAATTTTATATTTACTATAAACCTTGCATTTTTAGTAGCTCTGATGATAGTGCAAAGCAAGTGAAAATTGAAATTCAAACTTGCCTTTTACCAACCGCTTAGCATAGTGATTAAAGATATCGCCATCGGTGTGAGAGGCTGGCCACTGTTGTGACGTTTTTTTTCGGAGTTCAAAATTGTGTTGCACAGGTGCAGGCGATGAACTAAGGATGTTGAATCAAAGACTTCAATTTACTTAACGTTACAAAACCACACAACATTTAAAAGCAGAAGCACATCCTTTACTATGCTACTGGTACCTTGAAACGTCGTTTTCTGAACGTAAAAAACAAAAATCAAGTCAAAATCATATCTTCATTATACTCGCCGTATTACGCCGAAGCATGTAACGAGTTGCGGGGCCCATCTCCACAGCTGAGCGCCTGGGCAACACAGCTCCGAAGAAACGTCGCAACGGTGGCAAGTTGTTGGCGACACTGTGTAGATTTGACTGGCCCGGGAATCAAACCCGAGACCTCCCACACCGATAGCACGCGCTCAGCAACTGAGCTAACGGCCGGTGCGCATAGAAAACAAAGTTTCTATAAAAGTTCTCTTCCCCTGCCGTTTGCCTTCCAAAAAAAATTGGCACCTATGTCCGCTGCTCATTGCATTTGTTTTTTTCATTTCGAACAAAAAACGAACGTGCAAGTTATAGGACAGAAAACAGGCTTTTAAACGTAAATGGTCTTCACAGGAGACAACAGTGGAGGTCATCAAACTTATACCGTCTCGGTTTAATGCCAATTGATTACTGCCTTACTGCTACACCATTGAAGGGGCTTTCCTGATGACAAAACTTGCAATGCCGAAAAACAAAACTTGTAAGCTAAATTTAAATCCACTTAATATAAAAAACAATTACCAACGCAGTCTAAGGTTTGAACTCGGTTCTACTTTTTGTACAGAATCCAAACAAAATTAAAGTTTTCAAACTTGCTCCAAATTTTTTCACATAGATCGAAAAGGTAAATTTTAAATTAAGGTAAATTTTATTTAAGTCTACTCTTAAGCAATTTTCCTGAACTTTGAAGATATTTGGTATTCGACCGCATACCTCAAAAAGTGCCGGATACATCCCTTTGTCTAAGTAACTCTTTTGAGTAGCTTTGAAAAAAGCTGTTGTCCCAGAAACTTTTCGTGACGCACTCGTCAGTGGGTAATCGCGTCAAAGTGAGAACAAGAAAGCAAGGTCTGGCGATTCATGAATATCAGTTTCGGACGGTAGCAAAGCGGCTGTTACATTGGCGAATCCAATCAAGCGCGGGAAAGTCATGCACAGTTCTGATTGGACAAGTCGTGCGACCTAAATTCTACTTGAACAGTTTAAGAGTATAGACAAACTCTTTCTGTTTGCATAGATTAGGTTGCCGTACTTTAATGTAGCTGGCTTCGAACAGACTGAGATGGAAAAGACTGCGCGAAGTGTCCAGAATAGAGAATTGATCATCGTTGTAATTGGTGGCACATTGGTCGTTTTCTTATAAGTGTTGTCCAATTGCCGAGTCACATTCTGGAGCGGGTTGTTTTCGCTTGCACGCTCGGTTAGGTTGCACTCACTGGGAGGCTGTGTGCTGTTGTAGCCATTTCAGAACATGCTCTTTGATACGATCTTGAAGTCGTTGAGCTGTTCTACCTACGTACCGACTATCACAGTGGCACTTAAACTCATAAATGACGGAACTCTTTTGAATGGTAGGTAGAACATCCTTCCGACTAGCAGGCAGCATTTGTCGGGAGACTAATACAGTCCGTAAAGCCACGGATCCATAACAGTTTTCAACAGCGATTCGTAGGTTCCTTTCTAATGTCAGTGCCACCTTGCCAGTGTAGGTGACTCGGAGGTAGACTGGACACTCATCAGGGCATAACTGCTTGGGGCGTGAAAACTGCGTGATCTTCTTGGATATTTGTTTGAGAACAAAATCCTCAGGGCATCCATTGTCTAGTAAGATTTCCTTAATCCGGTTGATTTCTTCCTTCAGTTTGCTTTTGGAGCAGATCTTCAAGGCACGATGAACAAGCGTTGACACTAAACTGGCTTTACGTTTCATCGGCGTAAAGGATTCCCAGCATAGGTACTGGCCTGTGAACGTAGGTTTGTGATAAACTTTCGTTTCATAGCTGTCATTGGTGTGTTTAACGTGGGCAACGTGGACATCCACGTTGTGTTTAACGTGGGCAATGTGGATGTCCACGTTGAACACACCAATGGCAGCTATGAAACGAAAGTTTATCACAAACCTACGTTCACAGGCCAGTACCTATGCTGGGAATCCTTTACGCCGATGAAACGTAAAGCCAGTTTAGTGTCAACGCTTGTTCATCGTGCCTTGAAGATCTGCTCCAAAAGCAAACTGAAGGAAGAAACCAACCGGATTAAGGAAATCTTACTAGACAATGGATGCCCTGAGGATTTTGTTCTCAAATATCCAAGAAGATCACGCAGTTTTCACGCCCCAAGCAGTTATGCCCTGATGAGTGTCCAGTCTACCTCCGAGTCACCTACACTGGCAAGGTGGCACTGACATTAGAAAGGAACCTACGAATCGCTGTTGAAAACTGTTATGGATCCGTGGCTTTACGGACTGTATTAGTCTCCCGACAAATGCTGCCTGCTAGTCGGAAGGATGTTCTACCTACCATTCAAAAGAGTTCCGTCATCTATGAGTTTAAGTGCCACTGTGATAGTCGGTACGTAGGTAGAACAGCTCAACGACTTCAAGATCGTATCAAAGAGCATGTTCTGAAATGGCTACAACAGCACACAGCCTCCCAGTGAGTGCAACCTAACCGAGCGTGCAAGCGAAAACAACCCGCTCCAGAATGTGACTCGGCAATTGGACAACACTTATAAGAAAACGACCAATGTGCCACCAATTACAACGATGATCAATTCTCTATTCTGGACACTGCGCGCAGTCTTTTCCATCTCAGTCTGCTCGAAGCCAGCTACATTAAAGTACGGCAACCTAATCTATGCAAACAGAAAGAGTTTGTCTATACTCTTAAACTGTTCAAGTAGAATTTAGGTCGCACGACTTGTCCAATCAGAACTGTGCTTGACTTTCCCGCGCTTGATTGGATTCGCCAATGTAACAGCTGCTTTGCTACCGTTTGAAACTGATATTCATGAATCGCCAGACCTTGCTTTCTCGTTCTCACTTTGACGCGATTACCCACTGACGAGTGCGTCACGAAAAGTTTCTGGGACAACAGCTTTTTTCAAAGCTACTAAACGAGTTACTGAGACAAACAGCTTTTCTCAAAGCTACTCTAAGAGTTATGACAGAGGGTTTCTTGAAGCCTAACACGAAAACAGCTTTTTTCAAAGCTATTCTCAAGTTCTGTACCGCCAACCAATTATTCGAATAATAATTAATCAGTTAACACCGCACAAGAAAGTTCCCAGCCGCTAGGTGTTAACAGCTCTGTTTATAATCTTTTTTTTTTTCAGTGAATGTGTAAAACCAGGTGCTACAATGAGTGGCTAAAAACGTTATGTAGCTGGAATACGCGGTTCAATACTTAGTCGAGTAATTCAAAGACCAAATGACACTACACATTCTCTAACGCTTGTTGCGTAGTCATGGAAACAAGCACTGCAACCTCACAATCTCAGCACACCACGCGAGTTTTTGCAACATTTTTTAAAAACGTTTGTAGGCGCATATTTATTAATAGGATGCATAGTGAATAAAATTATAACCGTTTTTTCATATTGCCCTTTTTTTGTAAAAAAATCCTCGACTCAATCAAAGTTTCCAACCCTGATTTTTAAGCTTATCCACCACACGCAATAACTTTCGACTTAACAGCTCAGATGGCCGAGTGGTAAAAGGGTCAGCATTCGAAGTTGGACTCAGGTTAGATTCCGAGTCGGGTCAAACCAATGACTTTGAAATTGGTATTCACAGCTTCCCTGCTTGACGTTCAGCATTAAAGGGACAGTGTGGAGAACAAGCCGGCAAGTTTATTTGTTGTGCCGTAGGAGAAAGCACTTAGCGGCATTGCCCCATCTCGGTGTGGTAGACAGATGATTGGCAACTCCTACGCAAAGCGCTTTGATCGCTTTCTGGTGATAGGAGGATAAATATGCAACTAAATACAACAAATCACTTGTCACTCACTATTAAAAAATATGTTAAAATTAATACACATTGTTGAACAGTGAATTAAGTGTGTCTATCAAGATCATTGACATTTGTACTTCGGTGGGATAGCTACTACTACGATGCCACAGAACAAGGCATCACAGAACAAGATCGGAGCCAATTATTGATTTTTATCAACTGCACAGCTCATAGCCTCAGAAAAAATGTGGAACACCAACATGGAAATTTGTTTTAGTTCTGTTTCCAATGTCACTTTTAACTATTACTCCTTCGTCCTGTCTCAGTTAAAGTATATGACACCTTACAGTTGTACAAGCAAAGGACTATTTATCTTAAAATAATTTATTTAAAAAGTTATGCTGCAGCATGCACGACACCAGTCAGATGGTCGAGTGGGGAGAGCGTCAGAATCTAAGGCAAAAGAATAGGGGTTAAATACATACAGAGTCCGGTCAAAGCAATGATTTTAAAATTGGTATCCACAACTTCCTTGCTTGACGTTTGGCAATAAAGGGTCAGTGTTAGTGCCGTTCGCAAACGCACGTAACAGGATTTCCCTATATCGTAGTAACAGGCCCGCAACTACTAGCGAACACAACACCTGCCCCTCTCTCAAAAAAAGGAGGATAAATTTTCAGTGGGATCATGCTCTTTACCTGCTATGGTGGCTCACTACTATAAAAGGTTTGCAAGAGCGTGCAGCTCATATGAAAGAAAGAACTTACAAAATCACATTTTAAAACTTACCAGGTAATTCATTTAAATCGTATTTATGGCTCATTGGTCTTGCAGATTCGGAAGTTTCCAAATTTTTAATCTGAAGCACCATTGCAGGGTGAGAAGTAGGAGCACATGCAACATGTATGTCGCCACACATCAGTTTAAAACCATTTAAATAACAAACTCCCTTCAGAATCACAATCCTGACGAGTCCATAAAATTTCAGTCGCTAAATCAAAAACTTCATTAACTGCTGGACAAAGATAGTGACAGTCAGCTGTCAGCTATATAGAATGTATTTTTTAAGTTACTGATAATCAAATCAGTGGTAATAAAAACAAGCTTTTTGTCTAAATCACCAATTTTCCAAAAAAAATTTATTATACTTGACTTGAGGTGTTATGCTGAAGCATGTGAAGAGTGACAGGACCTATCTCTGCGGTTTAGCCCCTGTGCAACACAGCTCCGAAGAAACGCTGCAGCAATGGCGAGCCGTTGCGACATTTACCCTGTCCACATGTACAATTTTAGTGGGCTTTAGGCCCATGGTTCTTGGTTCTCGTTTCTGCATCATAATCAATTTCTTCATGTCATAATCACTTTTTTAAACTATGACATCAAAAAGTTGATGCGGAAACTAGAATCACTAAGGGGGGGCCAGGCCTTAAGCCCACTAACATTGGACAAGTGGACAGGGTAACTGTGTCCGATTTGACCAGCCCAGAAATCAAACCACAGACCTCCGGTACCGATAGCGAAGTTCTTGTAAACCAGCCGGTCATCCATTCTCAAATGCATTATAATTCACTAACTAAATAATAGGGATGTACTGGTACCGATGATCAACATCGAAAAAACCAATGCGTCAGCTGATGTCAAGTCTCCATACTGCACCCAAAATCTCGAGCACACAACCTCGCACATTAATTAATTTTTCAAACACGAATTTGTCCATTTTCTGCTAATTTTGCTGTTGATTGTTTTTCTTTATTTGAAGAAAACGGTGTGTATGCTGCACGGAAAAACGATTGTGGATCACCGTTTTAAAAATTGTCGCCTCAAACTGCAAGGTAAAAAGTGTAGACGTTGGCTGCTGATTGTGTTGCAACTAATCAAATCTTCCCGGCAATAACAGCGGCAATAATCGCCAAAAAAATTGGCTATTCCACCAAGCGTCTTCAACGAATAATAGGGAATAGTGTAAAACTAACCAAGAAAGTATCTGCTACGTCTTTATGTGCATTGAACATGAGAAGATCGCTTGTGTTTTTTGAAGTCAAATTAAAGCTGCAATGATAAGAGCAAAGTCTGCGGGAATCGACATAACAGAAGCTCAAAGTTTATCACAAAATTGGTTGATCTATTCATCTTTTCATAGGAAAATCTTTTTCCTATTAACACCTGTGAGTGCCTTGAATCAAAGCGTTAAAGCGGGCTTTGAAGTTTGAGGTTGTCTGCTTTGCTGAAATTGATCTACATTTCAGCCAAGCACAATTAACACTGATCAAAACGACAAAGTAAGGTTGCAATTTGTGAATGTTGCTAGCACGATGAAACAGGTGTAGTGGACTTTTAAATATCAGCTTTGCATTATGTAAAGCATTTTATAGCTAGAATATACATAGTCCTTTATTATTATGCGAATAAAGTGTATTATAAAGAGGAAGCTTCTTATGAACTCTCCATAGCCACGTCCAGAGGAAGTCATATTATAGACTAGCGTGTCTATATTTGCCTAAAACATAAATTGCTGATTTTGTGAAAGGTCATAAAATGTCAGCAATATCGGACGATGCAGATGTTGAAAAAAACTGATAAATCGGCATAGGTAAAAACCGCCATCGCTACATCATTACTAAATAAAAAGTATTCCTACTAAACCACTAACAGAAATTGAATGGTATGTACATATGACTGCCTGACTAATTTATTCTTGAGTCACCTCATGTGTCACTTCTACACAGCAAACAATTGGGTTTTGTTTGCAAGCCTTCATTATAGAACTATTTGGTGTGGGAGAACTTGGTTAGACCGACTTCACGTTTAGACAACTTAGGATTGGGACATCACACTTTTAGCGTGACAGGCGCGAGTTGTGAGCCTACATAATCAAGAAATCAGCACATTCTGAATATGCTACCCATCAAAAGGACAGAGAATTAGACTAGTCAGTGTGAACGATCGATCGAGTTGCCAGACATCGAGTCGATCACGCGAAATAGTCGTGCATTTGACAAAAAATCTAAAGAGACGAACACTAACTGACCACTTTTAGGACACTGTCAGCAATATTTACCCAAGCAATGCCTTGCTTGAAGAACATTAAACCTGAAGCCAGCTATCAGTTATGCTCATCACATGTACTACACACTTCGAAGAATAACTGTGCCTATAAAAAGCAACACCTCAATGTTACTTGCTTGGTTTGTAGACTTGAAGGCAACCAGACCATATGAGTTGTTGCCACGTAATTTGACAACAACATTGCTATCATTCAATTGCATCATTTCATCAGCAAGAGCGTGACTGGATACACTAGACTCTTCATCATCTTTAACATCTTTCTTCTTTTTCTACAATATACGTCTTTCTTCAAAAACTTTTTGGTAATTTTGTAAAACAGGTTTTACAAAAAGTTTTTTGATTTGACGCACATAATTTTTTTACTTGCAATGGTGTTTGTGCAAGTTTTTAATCATGTCAATTACTTAATATTTTTTTCAGCATCAAAAAAAAAATGAGAGATGAGTAATCACAAAGATGCCAGATTACACAACAAAATTGATTAGTACACACACTTTAACAGCTCAGATGGCCGAGTGGTGTAGAGCGTCTGTCTCTTGAGCTGCAGACTCGGGTTTGATTCCGAGTTGGGTCAAACCAGAGACTTTAACATTGGTATTCACAGCTTCCCTGCTTGACGCTCAGCATTAAAGGGACAGTGTGGAGAACAAGCCGGCAAGTCTACTTGTTGTGCCGTTGGGAAAGGCAGTTAGCGGGATTCCCCCATCTTGGTGTGGTAGCGAGCTCGTATAGCGCATTGATCGCTTTCTCGTGATAGGAGGATAAATATGCTACTAAATAAATAAAATATTTACAAAGTGGAGTTTGAAACCAAAATACAAAACAAAAAACTTAAAGAACACCCAGTTTCAATTCATTGATTTTGCGTGGTAACCAATAAACAGTTTTTTCAATTTGCTGTGAAAAAAAAAAACTGTGAAATTCAAGTTTTTAGTTGCGTATGTTTGTGTTCCTAATTGCGCAGAGTAAACATATGTCTACTATTCAATTTTACAGTGTAATCTGGATCTTTGTGTATTCTTTTCACTTAGGCTCTATAATTGATCATACAGATGAATTATCGCATCATGTGTGAAACTATAGTCTACGACATTCGAATGCGACACATTAGGGCACAGAAATATTTGGATGTGAAATGCATCATGTGTCTGAGCGCATTTTTTAGTAACTTTTTAATTAAGTAAAAACATTTTTTATAAATGCGTTTTTAAACTGATACAAAAAATTTTCAGTTTGCAGTGATTTTTTCGCATGTTTTGATTTACGTAAGTTACTTACTTCAAGCAAATAATGCAAGAGATGTGTATTTACGATAACGTTGTAAAAAAGCTGAAACAAAGTTAAGGTCAAGTTAGCGATAAACGCAGACTCAATTTTATGATCAATAAACTAGTAGTTTGAGAAGGTAAGAGTTCTAGATTTAAAAGTAAAATGTCAATGCAATATAAGACTAGTAAAATAAAAATAATTCGAAATTGAATTATGTTTGAAAGCATAAATATCTTGCATCGGCTGTTGTTTGCTGGCAAAAATTTCGATTTTTTGCTTTCGAGATTGACTGAACGAATGGCTTCAAGCACTCTCATCAGTCTTGCGTTTAAAGGATGAAGACGAGAAAATAACTTAATTGAGATTCGCACTTTACCTTCCATGAAATGTTGCAATCGACACATGTGATGATGGAGATTGCACACCCATTGCTAAACTCCCAAAAAAATTGTAGTGTAATCGCTTTACAGATTAGGAGAACCATTGTTTTCCAGGGGCACCGCGTGGAGATTGAAATTTAAGATTGAACGCTTGCAAGTGTTAAACTTTGATCTCAAAATAAAAATTTAAAATTCGAAATTGAAGACCTAAAAATTAGAACACTAATTGTTGTTGCTATCAAATCACGACTTTTAGGCGCAGACGGTTAGTCGCCAAGATGGTTAGGCATCAGGACGTTTAGGCGCCAGCTCCATTTATATCTCTACGCACATCGTTCTCAAATCTTCACATGCAATTTTTCGTTTTTTGGGGGGAATTTTTTTGTTGAAATTAATAGGTTTGGTTTGAAGGAGGCTAAGCAAAATACACCTGAGCTTTGTAAATGGTACGTGTTTACTGTAGCGACGTGGAGATGAAATACATTTGTAACAAGTAATGAAGGTGACATTTTATAGTCAGATGTAAATCAACATTCCATTTCAAGTCAAAGCTGTTTTAATCAAATTTAGAGACATTTCACGCAAAAATTAATTTTATGAATATGCAAAATCTTGTCGCAGATAACGCGTTTCAGCGTCATTAGGAAGCGCAAGTAAGTTTTCCAAAAAAAATCTTCATTGTTATTGCATATTATGTCCAAGTATGTGAACGAGTGGCGGGGCTCATCTCTGCGGCTAAGCGCTTGGCCAACACAGCTTCGAACAACGAAGGAGAAACATTGCTGAGGTGGCGAGCCGTAGATGACACCTTGTCCAATTTGAATAGCCCAGGGATCAAACCCCATTCCTCCCATACCAAAGTCGATGCTAATATGGAAAAAATTGAAGCTTAATTCATGGAAGTGACAAATACTTACGCTCAGCAATACCGTATTTGACATTACAGACAGTACACGACAACTGACCGCCGCAAACTGGCCGCCAGACAACTGACCGTCGTAAAGTGGCCGCCATGCAAACTGACCGCAAAGCATACTCGCCACCTCGACAACTGACCGCCAAAGCACGAGGCTCGAAAAACCACTTTCGCACCTTGCAACTTTGCTGCATTGTTTACTTAATGACCGTGTGAATTTGGTAGTAACTTCGCACCTTATTGCTTCTCAAATAGTTGTTTACTTAATGACCTTTAATTATCTAATTAATGTACAGCACTCCTGCTGTGAGCCTTAAACCACCGCGACATCACAGCCATTTCCCAGACGTTTGACAAACGATTTGCATTAATCACAAATATGATGTTTAGACTTCCTCCTGCTGGAGTTGATGCTTCGAAGATATTTACTTTTTAAAAATGATTATTACTTTGTTTTTGATCAATGTATCGTAAAATGCTTTCATGTGAGATCTGTTCCCAAGCAACCCCACCGAGCATTTGCAATTTAAGACATTTCTTTTATATCTTTTCTTCATAATTCATACTTTAAGCGGTTACAGTCATTTTAATAAATATAATTATGACTTGCAATTCAGAAATAGAAGCGTTATTACCAGAGGGGATAAAAGTCATTAAAGTTATATATTTTTTGGTAGCGCAAAAACTTATCAAACCGATAATCGGGAAAAAACTACGTTGATACGAGGTCCATTTAAAGAGTTATAAAGTCATAAAAAGTCATATTTTCTTTTTTAGGTCATAAAGTATGACCGTTGATTTTTGTTATGAAATGCAAATTATAATTCCCTGTACCACCTTAGATACAGTTCCTGTAGACTTTTTCTTGATAATTTTATGTTGAGAGGGGCAATGAGAATTTTGAAGTTTTCACGCCGACTTTCACGAAGCATTTGTAGTGACTTTTTGATTATTAGATTTGAAAAAATTTATGCAAAAACATTCTGGAGATGAGTAGACCAGATATTTCTCCAGCATTGTATGCCAAGTTGTTAACATACCAGCTTACATCAGCATCTGTAGAACAGTCATTTTCAATGTTAAAATCCATGATTCATGAAAACCAAAATTTTACCGATGCACTCGTCGCATTCTATTATAAAATTGTATTCAACCGTTGAATTATTATTTTACTTGTTGTAAGATGCACATTTGCATTTTTTTTGCTGATTTTCAAGTGAATTCTTTGTTCTCCTAAGTATGTTCTGGTTCAAAATACATGTTTACACTTACCACACGAGATGTTAATTACGAAAAACAGCATAAATTTGCTGTGTTCTAGAAATACAGCCATATTAAGTCACATGTTTCAAAAAATGAAGTCATATTTTTTGATTTTATAGGTCATAAAACATCGCCCTAGTTACTATGTTGTAATTCACGTTTCAAGCGAACGCACTTTTGGAGCTTTAGGTTTTCACTTGAGTTACTATCAAATTAACTCGATCATTAGGTAAACAACTATTTGAGAAGCGGTAAGGTGCAAAGTTACTATCAAATTAACTTGTATACTTAGTAAACAATGTCGCGAAGTAGTTTTTCAAGCCTCGTGCTTGGCGGTCAGTTGTCTGGCTGCCAGTTTGAGGCGGTCAGTTGTCCGTGTTCGATTACAGAGGTAGTAAAAAGTGTTGAAGTTGTAAAAAGATTTATATTCTGAGATTAGTAATTAACGATTGTCTTTTTATTTACGCTGATTAGGATGCATGTTATTGTGCAGCAGATAATATAAGAACTGTCAAATGTGCAAAAACATTCACTGAAAAATTACATTATAAAACTGTTAGCAATTTTAAACACACTTAGTTAATCAGGAACACTTTTTACAACCTCTGTAATGTCAAATATGGTATGGTTGAGCGTAACTATTGTCACTTTCATGTATTAAGCTTCAAATTTTTCTGTATTAGCATCGACTTCGATATGGGAGGTATGGGGTTTGATCTCCAGGCTATTCAAATTGGACAGAGTGTGGCTATGGCTTGCCACCTCAGCAACGTTTCTCCTCCGTGGTTCAAAGCTGTGCTGGCCAGACCCTTAGCCGCGGAGATGAGCCCTGCCACTCGTTTACATACTTGGACATAATATGCGATAATAATGAAGATTTTTTTTTGAGAACTTACTTGCGCTTCCTAATGACGCTAAAACACGTTATCTGCGTCATGATTTTGCATATTCACAAAATTAATTTTTGCGTGAAATGTCTCTAAATTTGATTAAAATAGCTTTGATTTGAAATAGAAACTTGTTTTACGTGTGCCATAAAATGTCACCTTCATTACTTGTTACAAACGTATCTTATCTCCACGTCGCTACAGTAAACACGTACCATTTACAGAGCTCCGCTGTATTTTGCTTAGCCTCCTTCAAACCAAACCTATTAATTTCAACAAAAAATTCCCCCAAAAAAACGAAAAATTGCCTCTGTCGAGTTGAGAACGTTATGCATTGAGATACAAATAGAGCTGGCGTTTAACTGTCCTGGCGCCTAACCGTCTTGGTGACTAACCGCTCGCGACTAACTATCCGCGCCTAAAAGTCGTGGACCGGTTGCTATGATGTCCAACAATGAAAATGCAACAAGAATAAGACAACTGCAACAAGGCTGAGAGTAGGCTAATTAAAATATTGTAAAGGTTAAGAACTTAAGATAAAACAAATTGATATCAAGAAAGACATTTAGCCAATCTAAAATTTTTGCGTTCAAATAACAGCCGACACATCATTTTGTTTATTTTCTCAAACATAATTTCATTTCAATATTTCTTTCATTTTGCTAGCCTATATATATCGCTTTGACGTTTCACTTTTAAATCAAGAACTCTTGCCTTCCAAAACTACCAGTGAATTATCACACTTCTTTACTTAAAACTCGAACTTTATCAGCGACACATTACGTCCTCTTCATGATCAATTGAAAATAATTACCTACACATTTTTTCAACCAAGTTTTGGAACGTTTCTTGCATCAACAAGAATGAAAAATACTGACAGAAAAAGAACAAGACCGGAAAATTCTATTTAAAATACTTTATTTAGGTAAAATGCAAAAGTTTTTCTCAAGAATATTTGACTAATAGTAGAAATAGATATGGAGTTCACATCGTTCATTTGTACGCAACCAGCAAAGTTGGACATCACTTTCAATTGAAAAGCCGAACGCCCTTAAATCTTCGCTCAGATGTTTATAAATTCACTTGCCACGTGATGTGAGCACTACCTACATACTGGTACCACTCAGGGTTTTCATACAATTAATTGAATCAGTTAATTGCTTCAAAAGTTATATACTCTTAGCAACTTCAATTATAATAATTGCTAATTATAATTTAAGCTACCAATTGCTCTTTTAAGTTATTATATAAGTCTCGGATAGAAAGGTAACTTTTCGTACTTTCGTGATGATAACATGATTTTTCATGCTCACTGTTTCCAGCGAACACGGACAACTAACCATCGCAAACTGGCCGCCGTAAAGTGGCCACCATGCGAACTGACCACCAAGCAAACTCACCATCGAAGACAACTGGCCGCCAAAGCACAACGCTCGAAAAACTACTTCGCACCTCACCGGTTCGTGACATTGTTTACTTCATATCCGAGTTAATTTGATAGTAACTTTGCACCTTACCGCTTCTCGAATAGTTGTTTACTTAATGATCGAGTTAATTTGATAATAACTCAAGTGAAAACCTAAAGCTCCAAAAGCGCATTCGCTTGAAACGTGAATTGCAGCATAATAACTAGGGCGATGTTTTATGACCTATAAAATCAAAAAATATGACTTCATTTTTTGAAACATGTGACTTAATATGGCTGTATTTCTAGAACACAGCAAATTTATGCTGTTTTTCGTAATTAACATCTCGTGTGGTAAGTGTAAACATGTATTTTGAACCAGAACATACTTAGGAGAACAAAGAATTCACTTGAAAATCAGCAAAAAAAATGCAAATGTGCATCTTACAACAAGTAAAATAATAATTCAACGGTTGAATACAATTTTATAATAGAATGCGACGAGTGCATCGGTAAAATTTCGGTTTTCATGAATCATGGATTTTAACATTGAAAATGACCGTTCCACAGATGCTGACGTAAGCTGGTATGTTAACAACTTGGCATACAATGCTGGAGAAATATCTGGTCTACTCATCTCCAGAATGTTTTTGCATAAATTTTTTCAAATCTAATAATCAAAAAGTCACTACAAATGCTTCGTGAAAGTCGGCGTGAAAACTTCAAAATTCTCATTGCCCCTCTCAACATAAAATTATCAAGAAAAAGTCTACAGGAACTGTATCTAAGGTGGTACAGGGAATTATAATTTGCATTTCATAACAAAAATCAACGGTCATACTTTATGACCTAAAAAAGAAAATATGACTTTTTATGACTTTATAACTCTTTAAATGGACCTCGTATCAACGTAGTTTTTTCCCGATTATCGGTTTGATAAGTTTTTGCGCTACCAAAAAATATATAACTTTAATGACTTTTATCCCCTCTGGTAATAACGCTTCTATTTCTGAATTGCAAGTCATAATTATATTTATTAAAATGACTGTAACCGCTTAAAGTATGAATTATGAAGAAAAGATATAAAAGAAATGTCTTAAATTGCAAATGCTCGGTGGGATTGCTTGGGAACAGATCTCACATGAAAGCATTTTACGATACATTGATCAAAAACAAAGTAATAATCATTTTTAAAAAGTAAATATCTTCGAAGCATCAACTCCAGCAGGAGGAAGTCTAAACATCATATTTGTGATTAATGCAAATCGTTTGTCAAACGTCTGGGAAATGGCTGTGATGTCGCGGTGGTTTAAGGCTCACAGCAGGAGTGCTGTACATTAATTAGATAATTAAAGGTCATTAAGTAAACAACTATTTGAGAAGCAATAAGGTGCGAAGTTACTACCAAATTCACACGGTCATTAAGTAAACAATGCAGCAAAGTTGCAAGGTGCGAAAGTGGTTTTTCGAGCCTCGTGCTTTGGCGGTCAGTTGTCGAGGTGGCGAGTATGCTTTGCGGTCAGTTTGCATGGCGGCCACTTTACGACGGTCAGTTGTCTGGCGGCCAGTTTGCGGCAGTCGGTTGTCGTATACCAGTTTTCAGCAGCTGCAAAGGTGTAAATGAAAGCCGAAGAAATCTAACAACCCACATTTCGTCTCTTATCATGATAAATGTTATTTGTTGATCGAAAAACAAGCAAATGGCACTGCACAGTGCAAATCGTTGCCAGTTGCCGATAGATTGTATTGCAAATGACTACTGGTAAGCGAGGTCACAGGGCAGAAAGAGAGGACATAGCACTAAGAAATGACTTAGAAAGTGTGCTATAACTTCATTCTAAATTTTGAGAGTCAGGCATACACTTCTTGAGGTTCAAATCCTGTTGCATTATCATGTGAACGAAAATTCCTGTGTTGCACTAGCATAAATTTTATACATTGCGTTTATAGTACCAACGTAAGTCATTTTCAAATTTTGGTTGCGTTGGAGCATATATTCAGTAATGCAATTAGCTTACAGCAAAATTGCTGTAACGTAACAAAACTCTGACACACTCAGGATTCAACTGCAATCTGAACATGCTATTGTGTGGCAAGTTGGCAACTTATCTGATTGTAACAGTTTTTGTAAAAATGACATAAAATAGCAATTAATTGTCTTCGTTAAAAACATGCAACTAATTGTTTGCTCACATTAGCAATTAAATTGAAAACCCTAGTGCTTCTTCGCGACACTTGAGCATCAGACTTAAGCAACATTTGAGCAAATCAACATTGAACAAAAGAACCATGAAAGAACATACTCGAAATTGCAGTGGTTGTTCTCAAACTAAAAATTTTAATTCATTTACAGTGATTCGGAAATGCGATACAGCTTATGAAGCCAAAATACAAGAAGGCTTACTGATAAAAAATGAAATTCAAAACTAAACAAGCAGCTATATGCTAATGGAGCATCATTTCTTCTAAGTATTTATTCATTCGTGTTGTGTCCGCATTATTGTGAAGTCATCAATTGTTCAATATTCATAATCGTAATTCGTAACCATCACAGCGCAATTAATTTTGAATTCAACTGATGCAAAATGAGATCGCCAAGGTAACGCTAAGTCAATTCAGCACTTGATAATTTTTTGCCATTCCTTGCAGTTAATTCTGAAGTGTAGTTGTTTAAAAATCATTTATTGTAGATCCCAAAGAATGTATCATCGAAAAGGTTCGAGTTTTAAGTAAAGTACCGGTAGTATGTTAAATCCAGTGGTGTTGCTTCACTAAGCGCTCTGTGGTTTACAAAAAGCACCAGTACTAGTTTATTGATCATGAAAATGAGTCTTCTTATCGCTGACTTGATGTTGACTTTGTTGCAGCTTTTTCACAACGTTACAGTGAATAAACATTTCTCAAATTATTCGCTTAAAGTAACTTGTCGGTACCTAAATTACGCAAAAATTACTGCGTTGCGCTTGCATAAATAAACATGCAAAAATGTGAAAAAATTACTGCAAACTGAAAATAATCTGCATCAATTTAAAATTTAAGCTTTCAGTAAAAAATGCTTTTACATAATCAAAAAGTTGCTAAAATATGCTCTTGAACACAAAAACTGATGCATTTCGCGCCAAAATGTCGGGTTTTTGGTGAAACTATTTACATTCGTTGGTGAATCAAACATCTCAACATTCAGCTACTTCGCAGCTCAGCTACCAAAACATGATTTGTAAACCAGAAGGTAGCCTACTGCATCATTAAATCGCTTCCAAAACGTAATTTCACCCATAAAGCGCTATGGGACCAAGGTATATTGAAAAAGCTAGAGCATTATGCACTTTAACGCAGTAAAAGGTCAATAGCAGTGATTCTCAATTTTTTATGGTTTGTGGTCCCCTTTCTAGAGACACACTGGTACTGCTCAGGGAACTCAGCAATAAAATTTTGGGTCGGCATTTTATTCACAGTGACTACAACCATCTGCTGGTCGTGCGTGGTTAATTATCGTTAATAAATCTTGCATTTGTGGCCTCTTGGTTGATGGATAATGGCCCCCCTGGGAGCCAATGGCCCCTGGTTGAGGAACCCTGGTCTAGAGCTTAATCACAAACCTGATTCACACACGAAAGACACTGAGCATCAGGTGCATTTTAAAATTTTGATCAAATAAGCATTCGAAGGATGCCTTCTGCTCAGCTTTACATAAATATGGTACATTTAGTTATATACATATAAGCAAACAATTTAATCAAAACATTGTCTAACCTCTGTTTCTTTGATTATTTCGTCATAACAAATACTTGACTCATCCTTTTTAACAGTACTTAAACATTTTGCCACTTCTAGATCAATGTTTTTACTGAGAGTGTCAGTTTTAACTTCGTCGGTCAGTCTCTCTGGAACTTTATTAAGATTGATAGCCATCGCAACTTCATGATTTTCAATATCTTGAGAATTTTCAGTAACTCCATTATCAACAAGCGCTTTTTCATTAACAATTTTATCATCCTGTAAATTTGAATCTTGCAGACGTTTTTTCAATTGTTTTCGCTGCTTCAAAGTCTGAAAGAATTCTTTTTCACGCTTTTTTCGAAGAGCTTCCACTTCCTTAGCAATGCATTCAGCCCTTTTCTTATGTTTTTTATTGAGTTCAGCTCTACGAGCTTTTGATTTAGCAATTTTTTTTAATCGCTTTTTATGTTGTCTTTGATTGGCACTAGTTGGTTGTTTCATGATAGATAATACTTTATGACTAAAATAAAAAGCTATAAACTATTTGGCTTCATCAATATCTGCAAAGTAAAGGCAAGTTACAGATGGAAAATGGCAGTGGTCAAAAAACTTTTTGCATCTTTGCCCTTTAGTGACCAAAAACAAAAGCAATTTGGCAAATAGGAATATCAAAAAGTTACAAGGGATACAAAGCAAAATGCAAAGCAATCAACATTTTATTAATATATCCAGGGCTGGGAAGTCTGAGCTCAGAGCCCCAGAACCACGCTTTCTTGAAGCTGGAGCCACAAAGGAAATCACTAACTCCCGCTTCCAATGGTAGAAAGTTTTCCCAAAAATGGCCTGCAAATTTTGCCCCTAAAAAAAACTGTCTTTTAATTCATCATCTGTCATTTAATTCATTTTAATCATGTCTTTTAATTCATCAACTTCATCATCATAATGCTTATTACCCACATCTTCATTAACTTTGATGTCAAAAACGTAAAAAATGCAGTAATTCTACTGAGGTCAAGTAATTAAGATAAAAGCAACTAAAAATATGACTTGTGATCAAAATTTACTTTGCAGACATAGTCATATTTCAAAATGTGCAAGTCTTTTGTTGGACAGGGCCACCACTGTGAACCGTGGTGAGCTGCAAGGCCCCATAGAAGATTCAGCCCATTTTTTGCGAGGGCCCTTCGGTTATAACATAGCAAGCTCCACTAGGAGTTGCCCTCCATTTGTCCACCACTTGAAGATGAGGGAATCCCATTAAGTGTCTTTACAAATGGCACCCGAAACAAACTTGCCAGCTTGTTCTTTCACATGGTTGCCTTAATGCCGCACATCAAGAGGGAAAGCTGTGATTGCCAATTTTCAAGTCATTGATTGGATCGCACTTTGGGGTCATTCCATGCCAAATGTCCTGATTTTTGAAAATGTTCCAGCTTGACCCCCTTCAAATTTTCCCCAAACTTGTCAAAATGTTGTATATCATGATTGACCAACTCACCGAAAATTTTAGCTCAATATCTTTTGTACTTTTCCAAATATAGCCTGTTGAAATTTATCATACCCTTGCATGGACAATCGGCCACCCATTTTCAGCCATTTTCAAACCATCATTTCTTTAAAGTTAAAGGAGGTGGAAGGCTGAGTTTTGATACATTGATCAACTTTCAACTATATTACATGAATCAAGTGTCAAAATAATTTTAATTTACGTCATAGGCTAATGAAACTAGAGGTCGCCAAAGTGTGAACACTTTGATCAAAAACCATTTTTTTGCAATTTTTGAAAGCTTGTATCTGCCACGTTGAACATACTAGCGGTTTTGTGTTTTTCATGGTTGTTGCTTACCTACTAGACTACAAATTCACCAAATTTGAAGAAAAACCTTGCGTTAAAATAAAAGTTATTTCACTTCATAAAGTGGTCCAGCTGCAAAATTTCAAAAAATGCGCTATCTTGTGGTGCTAAAATGAGCCCGTCAGACATTGTTTTCAAAAACATTTTTTTACATGAGAAAAAGACTTTCTTGAGGAACGTACATACCAAGTTTCGACGTTGTTTCGAAACTATAAGGGGGTGAGATGCAATTAGTTTGCACCGAAGTGATTTCATGAGCCGTTTCCATCCATTATTTTTGAAAAAGACTGTTTAAGAAAAACTTGTGTGTTTTAATGTGTCTAAAACTGAGTAAGAAGTGTCTGAAACTGCTGAGAAGAATAAATCTGCAAAAACTTTTGAGCTTTCCAGCTCTGGTGGTTGCTGAGTTGTCACATTTCGTAATTTTCATCGTGCTTCACTTAGTTTTGCCTTAAATTTTGCTTGCTTCGAAGTAGAACGGTAAAGTAAATTGCTCTTTCCCAATTTTTGGGAAGCTGAGTTCCAAATTGATGGATTTTTTACTTAATTCAGTTGCTTCATTTTGAAAATTGCCAAAACCTTAAGTTTTTTTCATAGCATTTGCAATATTCATTTTTTTTGCCTGCAGTTGATCATATTCATAGGCGTCGATTTTTTGTAGGTTCAAGCAAATACTTGGGCGCGAAAAACAATTTTTAAAAGCAAAAAATTTCACAAAGCTACCATCTTTCAAAATGTGTGCAGTATCAATATTTATCCTAATAGAAATATTTCACAAATACTTTCGTTGGTTTTTAAATAGGAATAAGGGAAATTAAGGAGTTAATGTTTAGCAAACTGCGTTCAATTGCAAATCAAAACTAAGTTTTTTATCACTGTTCGACATTCCAAAAAATGTTAAAATCATTTATAATATTTGACATTTTGTGCTTTTCAAAACTGTCACAAGTGTGCGTTTTATACCTTTTGATCCAAAGGAGAATAGGAGCTTTAACACAAAATCGTTTTTTTCCAATAGGCACGTGGCTAGTGATGTAAGTTGATTTTTTTTGCTTTTGTTTCTTTTTAAAAAAACATGGCCTAAAAAAAACTTGTTTTTTTTGAAAAATATATTCTGAAGTAGTCTAATTATCTGTACTGGCCACAGAACTGTTTATTGTTGGGTCTTTTTGTAGAGATGGATCTAATATGTAGCGAATGGAGCAGCGTTTAATTCTGCCCCTAAATATGTAACTGAGAGAACCTTTCACCAAATTTAAAGCGGAAAGTTCCGTGTTTGTGCTAAGTTCTACGGGCTTAGGCTTTATAGGTTAACACCATGAAGCCATACACCGCAGAAAAATATTTCACCGCTATGTAAGACGATAAAAACCCTCCTTTTACTCTAGGTCATCCCCGTTTACTCTGCTATGTGGTAGCGGTCGCTCACCATCACTGAACACACTTCCAAGGAAAGCATATGCAAACTTGCAGAAACCTTAATAATTGTTTAATTTAACAAAGGTTGAAAAATAAAGCATAAAGTTGCAACACATAACTGCCGCAAAGAAAATTGAAAACACAAGAACAAATTCCTCAGTGAGTGTAAACTAAAGATGCATATTTTGTAATACAGTAACTGTCTTCTTCATTTTTCTCAATAATGCAACTATACCGTAAGTGCACTGGCATCAATTGCACTGACAGTCTTTTACTAAGCTCTCATATCTTAAAAATAATTGTAACTAAACCAGAAAAAGTTTTCTTTAAATTTGAACTTTCAGCCAAAATATGTGCAATATAGTGCTTTGATTCGAATAAAAACCAATTATACGTCTGGCGCAGTCTACACAGAGCCGGCGACAAAGCAGTCGACTTAGGGGGGTCAAGCGTTTATCGGAGGGGGGGACAAAGTTTGAAATTAAGCATAAAAGCCGCTGTCTTCAAAAGAGTAAGCTTGTTGATTGGGGAGAGGCCAAGCTCGTTGATCAGGAGGGGGGCAGGCCTCATTGGCGCCGGCCCTGAGTCTGCATCTAGTACCGGTTGGGCTATGGAACTCAAAATTTAGCACAGTCGAACTGTGCAAATCGAAAAATAGGCTTACATGGTAAGCGTTAGGTAAGGTTCAAACTAATCTAGGCTACAAATAAAAATGAAAATTAGGCAATATTATTCCATCACCTACTGTCATGTTTAATATGCTTTAACACGATATTATGCTACTTACCAAGCTTTGTATTTAAAACAAACTTGTTTAGACTTATCAGGTAGGAATGCATGAAAAAAAAAAAAAGTACAACAAACGAGGTCAAAAAAAAACAAAAACAAAAAAACAACAAAAAATGACGCGCCATTTGGAAAAAAGCGATGTTGTTCGACTTAATTTGCGAGTGTTTTTCGTCTCATTTAGATATATCGGACAAATTATGCTCTAAATAAGCTAAAAAATATTGGTCACAAGATGAAATCTTTTTCCAAACAGCACCCCATACTTTATGTTTTGCTTTTGTCAAAAAAATTCAACTTATGCACTGTTAAAACTTGCGGTGGAATCTTCTGATTATTACGAAAGGCGTTTTTGATTGTAACTTCCTGTAAAACTTTGTTGCATTTTTGGTCTTGCACCTAAACTTTGAGCAGTGTAGGAATCCGACATATCATTTATCAGTATTGTCAAAGTGACTTTCCGTATCTGCGTTTTTTTATAATCACATCAAAACGTTAGTAAGCGTCTTTTCGCGAAATTAAAAAAAGGCAATAACTTTTTCGTCAAATCAAAAGAAACCAAATCTTTGTTATTCTGGCGTTAATATGTCGAAGCAAATAACGAGTAGTCCATCTCTGGGCTTATTTCCTGAGCAACACAGCATCGAACTCCGTAGAACCAGCTGTGTTCAATTTGACTGGCCCGAGGATTGAACCCTAGACCTCCCGCATCAATAGCGATGTCTCTCTTACCACTACGCCAACCGGCCAAACTCAAAACAAAAAACAAAGCGCTCGTGGTCGAAAGCATGAACTGCACGCTTAGTTTTAACATTCAACAGTTTGCAGATTTTATTATCAAAACAAATAAAATAGAAAATTGAGGGGGCCAGACATATTTCGCCCCATCGCCCCCACGAAGATCGACGCCTATGATCATATTTTCAATTCCAAATGAAGAGTAAAGTACATTAGTCTGTAGAGCATTCGACTATTATGAATCCATTTTGCTATGTCAGGCATTATTTTAATTTTGAAAGAGATATTAAAATCAAACATCCTGGCCAAGTAAGTTTTCAACACCAGCACGTATCTGTAAATATTAGCACACAAGATGGCATGCAAAGTACCCAAAAGCAATTTTAAGGCACAAAAATATCAAACTAAAAACATATCCTCACAATTGGATTTGCAAAACAGTGTGTTTCAGATGGCAAAATTACTTCTAAATGGCATGTTAGGTTAGCACATACAGACCAGCCCAATTGCCTTTTGAGAGCTGATGTTATATTCTGGCAAATTGTTGCAGGTACTCTATATAAGCATTTGAAATATGAAGTCATAATGTGTCATTGAATACCGAATAACTGCAAACCACAAAACCAAAATGTTGTGTCATAAACTGCAATAGGTAGGCTAAGGATTATGACAACAGAACAGTTGCTTGATGCAGTCTCTTAGGTCATGCTAAAGATAAGCTAAATATGGATTATGCTGATTGCTCACTCACTTCATAATTGTTGATTGATCAGTCATTTAGCAGTGCAAACTATCATATTTTCACCATTAAAATATGATCTATATTAGAAATGGTTCAGAGTGGTTTAACACTGAATGTTGATTATTAAAAAGCGAACATTGTCAAACATTTAGAAAAAATGTAGTTTTGGCAATTTTTAAAATGAAGCAACTGAATTAAGTAAAAAATCCATTAATGTGGAACTCAGCTTCCCAAAAATTGGGAAAGAGCAATTTACTTTACCGTTCTACTTCGAAGCAAGCAAAATTTAAGGCAAAACTAAGTGAAGCACGATGAAAATTACGAAATGTGACAACTCAGCAACCACCAGAGCTGGAAAGCTCAAAAGTTTTTGCAGATTTATTCTTCTCAGCAGTTTCAGACACTTCTTACTCAGTTTTAGACACATTAAAACACACAAGTTTTTCTTAAACAGTCTTTTTCAAAAATAATGGATGGAAACGGCTCATGAAATCACTTCGGTGCAAACTAATTGCATCTCACCCCCTTATAGTTTCGAAACAACGTCGAAACTTGGTATGTACGTTCCTCAAGAAAGTCTTTTTCTCATGTAAAAAAATGTTTTTGAAAACAATGTCTGACGGGCTCATTTTAGCACCACAAGATAGCGCATTTTTTGAAATTTTGCAGCTGGACCACTTTATGAAGTGAAATAACTTTTATTTTAACGCAAGGTTTTTCTTCAAATTTGGTGAATTTGTAGTCTAGTAGGTAAGCAACAACCATGAAAAACACAAAACCGCTAGTATGTTCAACGTGGCAGATACAAGCTTTCAAAAATTGCAAAAAAATGGTTTTTGATCAAAGTGTTCACACTTTGGCGACCTCTAGTTTCATTAGCCTATGACGTAAATTAAAAATATTTTGACACTTGATTCATGTAATATAGTTGAAAGTTGATCAAATGTACCAAAACTCAGCCTTCCACCTCCTTTAACTTTAAAGAAATGATGGTTTGAAAATGGCTGAAAATGGGTGGCCGATTGTCCATGCAAGGGTATGATAAATTTCAACAGGCTATATTTGGAAAAGTACAAAAGATATTGAGCTAAAATTTTCGGTGAGTTGGTCAATCATGATATACAACATTTTAACAAGTTTGGGGAAAATTTGAAGGGGGTCAAGCTGGAACATTTTCAAAAATCAGGACATTTGGCATGGAATGACCCTTTAAATTGATCAGCTCTGAAGCTGTAGCCACAAACGAAAGCTTTGATAGCTCTAAATGAAGTAGCTAAACTTTTTCTTTAATGACTCCCCAGCCCTGATTATACAGATATCACACCTAAATGGAGTATACATCAAGTAAAATCTCAGATGCTCAGTCCATGTCTGGGACCCGCCAGAGATAAAGAGCAGAATGCAAGTATGATACTAATAACAACAGTTTGACGCTTCTAAATTTCATCACTTTTACCATGCAATCATCAATTTTGCTGAATAAGTTGGACCTTGAGCAGTTTAATTAAATTTATGCAGAGCTTAAACAATATAAATGCACATTCGCCTACAATCTACAAGTTTGTCATTTGTTGCAATCGTTTGAAGATAAAGTTCACATACAATTTGAACACATCAATTCATCATAGAAGATGAAAAGGTTTTAAATCCGACACATGCATTGTTTTTACTGTCTTTTCATTTTACAACGTAAAATTACTTATACTGGTAGTTTGGAACCGTATCATCTACGACAGTAGCTCCCAACCACTCTAATGCCCTACACCAGTGGCATCCAACATGTGGCCCGCAGGCCACAAGTGCCACCACTGACAATGAATCAATTGAAAATATAAGCACTCATAATGCAAAACAAGAAAAGAGGTATTTGCATCCCCAAGCTGTGTGAGAAGCTCTAGTTGGGAAAGCCCATTTTACAACACCTCATATCACTGCCAACTCATCGCAAGTCCCTAGACCACTACAAACTTACACTGAGGACAATTGACCACCTCCGTAATGCAAAGTGTATCTCATTTCAAATAAACATTATTGTTCATAGCAAAATACCACTTACTGCTAATTTTTACTTTTTACTGACGAAAGTCTAACGCCTCAGAACAATCTTTGCACTAGACAATTGCAAAAGTTTTTCTACTTTCAAGTTGCAAGTAACAACAAAATTAAGCAATAATGATGTTGTTATATACTATAGATACTTATCTAAGCATCCAGTCTTTGAGTTTTTGGGATGGTCACATTAGTTAGTTGACTCGCAGTGAGCATGCCAGTCCATTGTTCAGGCTTGATGCTGTAAACCAAGCAAAATAGCAGCCTCCCTTTAAATCTAACCAAGGTGAGCGCAGCAGCACAGGTAGTGCTGCTACTTTTCTGTAATGGCGTTGGAATTGCCTCTGTTTTTTTCTGTTAACAGCAAAAAGCATCAGCGCCCCTTTTATTGAGGTGCAGTAGCGAGCAGTGCTTCTGTGAAAACAAAATTGCTCTCCTGCTACTGCAAAGAACGTTCAAAAACATCATTTGGTGTTCTTTCGAATTCAAGACGATGACATAAAGAATGACTAATGTAGGACGTAGACTGATTGCAAATATCTCAAAAGCAGTCAATGTAGTTTCTTTCAAAGATCCACCAACAATGCAAACAATCACTTTTAACCCATAGAACTCACACCAGTTCTCAATACAATTTAAAAAGGTTTTTATATTTGGTTATCTTATTAATTGTCAGAGTCAGAGGTCATCGAGTTAAAAACAGCACAATTTCGCAAAATATGAGTTCACTAAAAAGAAAAAACAGCATCAAGAATGCATAAAATTCGATGCAGTTTCTTCCACATGTTCACGAACAGTTCTTTCCATTACTGTAAATATATCTTTGCAGCCAGCAACTACTGCTTCAATCACTTTTGGCAATTCATCAACGTGGAGTCTTCCATTCATTTCGGAATAAATAATTTCATCCAATTTTGGAAGATAAGCAGCAGAAAACTCAGCGCAATCAGTAGACTCTTCAACATGATTTATATCAATTAGAGCTTTGCTTTTTACTAAGCTTGCCGAACAAGAACACGCAAAGTCTTTCATAGCAATTCCAGCATCAATTAATGCAAGCGTGGCTGCATTTACACATGCAGAATAGTGGCTTCCATCTGCATGTAATACTTGAAAATATATGTCAATTTGTGATCTGGGATATAGAGAAGTATGAATAGCAGCTTCAAAAGTTTGCTTGATGTGGGCAGACAAATCTTGCCCTTTTCGATCTCCTCTAGAAACATGTTTTCGTTCCGCAGTGCTAAAAGTAGCTTGACTGTATTCACAATTAATGAGACATTTATCTTGCAAAACTTGACTCTTTTTATTAGCTGATGGTTCATGCGGTCCGTAAATAGCAGCTAAAACTTTGGTGTTACCTTGCTCGATATATGCTGAGCCGTCAGCTTGCATAAAAACACTTAAATTACACTGAATTCTTCGTAATTCATGAGGTTTTCGACCATCCATGCGGTAACCTTGATCTGATAGCAATTCAAGAGCAGCCATGATGTAACACAATTATAGCTGATCAAATAGGCTAATGGAGATCTGAAATAAAAATAATCTCAGTAGAACTTTGGTAGTGAGTGGATCTTAATTAGCCATATTGTAGCAACAGCTGTTACTGCCAGAAAATTTGCCATCACTACTTTAAATTGTTCACAAATAATGTTTACATGGGAAACATAATACACATATCTTACAAGAAACAACAAGCTCAACGTTATCTGACAACAACAACTGTCCTTCATCTGAGCATCATCACTAAAGAATAAAAAGTCAAAACAGGCCCCAAAAGCAAGACGGTGGGGAGTATGACATGATTTAAATTTGTAACATTTTCAAAGATAGAAAATATTTAGCAACGATCAAAATTATGCAGGAATAGAAATCAATGAATGACCAAAAATCAGATCAGCAAACAGCATACCACTTTGCTATCACATCAACATGAAAATAAAATAAAACACAAGAAACAAATACAGACAAATTTAAAATATTTTCAATAGAAAAGAACACCCATTAGCATACAACTGCCTGTTAAGTTTCAATATTAATTGATCAGTAAGTTGAGCCTCATGGATTTTTGCATCGCACTCATTTTTGCAGTTCCAAAGCCACGCTACCAGTATGTAGTGAATTGGAACATAAATTGCAGTACAGATTGTGGCATTTTATCACACTTTTACGAGGTTGGGTTAAATCTCAATGCTCTATAGCTCTGGTAATCAGATGTTTCAAAGACGTACCAGATTATGACAGACCTGCATCGCACGATACGAGCATGTATAGCAATAAACAACATTCAAACACAGATACAAGGGAGCCTCGACTTTCCAAAAAAATAGTTGTTTACTTGAAATGTTTTGTAAATGGTCACTGATTTTAGATCTGTTACTTTTGATATCAGCTCTGCCATATTTCCAAAGAATTTTTGTGAACTTTTTCCAACATGCTGTATTTCCAAATATACTTTTTTTAGTCATTTTCACTTGTCTGATGATTGTCATTTTTACTTCATCTGAATTGTTGTTGACTGGGAATTCCATCAAAAAAACAAAAAAGATATCCATCTGTTTTGATAAAACATCGACTGGAGCTTTTCCACTTTAGAGACGAAAGAGTGAATTGGATGCAATTAGTGTAGGCTCGATTTACGACAGAGAATTAACCAGATTTCCATTTAAGTGGATTGAGTTAAAACTTTCAAACCACAATCTGTACTGCAATATATGTTCCAATTCAACACATAGCTTGGCTTTGCAACTGCAATTGATTGCTTTCTCGTGATAGGAGGATAAATATGCAACTAAATAATAATAATAATGAGTGCGATACAAAAATCCATGAAGCTCAACTTACTGAGCAATTAATATCGAAACTTAACAGGCAGTTGTATTAAACACTGCATAGTAGGAAACGTTTTTTAGGGGATTTTGTTTACCGAGCATTTTTAAAAATTTGGAGTTTTTGCATTAGCCTCCGTCTTAGATTATTACCGGAAGAACAAGCTTCTGAAATAGTTAGCCTAGGCAGTTGCATGCCAATGGGTGTTCTTTTCTATTGAAAATATCTTAAATTTGTCAATATTCGTTTCTTGTGTTTTATTTTATTTTCATGTTGATGTGATAGCAAATTAGTATGCAGTGTAGTTTAACAATAAACAGTAACTAATTCGATTTTTAACTGTTTGTTGATTTCTATTCCTGCATAATTTTGATCGTTGTTAAATATTTTCATTCTTTGAAAATGACAAGATAAGTTTGTTTATTTCGCCATAACAACAATTAAATAAACAAAGTATTAGAATTAAACAATACTAATGGCCAGGAAGCACCAAAGAACCAAAACAGCTCAGATGGCCGAGTGGTATGGAGCGTCTGTTTCTTGAGCTGTAGACTCGCCTTTGATTCCGAGTCGGGTCAAACCAATGACTTTAAATTTGGTATTCACAGCTTCCCTGCTTGACGTTCAGCATTAAAGGGACAGTGTGGAGAACAAGCCAGCAAGTTTACTTGTTGTGCAGTTGGGAAAGGCACTTAACGGGATTCCCCCATCTTGGTGTGGTAGACAGATGGCTGGTAACTCCTAAGCGAGCTCATACAGCGCATTGATCGCTTTCTCGCGATCGGAGGATAAATATGCAACTAATCAACTAACTAACCATGAGGCTTTCAAATCGAGGTGCCCCCTGACTGGAATAAGTAGTACATAAGGACAAGCCAAACTAAGTGTGCAAAAATCAAAACATAAAATGGGTTATATTTTCTTACAGAAAAGAAAAAAAATTAGGATACACTAAATGTAAGCAAATTTTAAGAAAATGTTGCAAATTTAGGTCATACTCCCCACTGTTTTGAAAATGTTACAAATTTAGGTAGTGCCATACTTCCCACTGTTTTGCTTTTGGCATCAAATAGTTTGGCTTGTTACTGACTTTTCATTCTTAGTGATGATGCTCCGATGAAATACAAATGTTGTTGTCCGATAACATTCAGCTTTTTCTTTCTTGTATGTTATGTGTCTCATATATACCAGTACTGGTATTTTACTTGTAAATAATGCAAAACAGTGATGGTAAATTTTCTGGCAATAATAGCTGCTGCTACAATATGGTTAATTATAACTACCCTTCACTAGTTCACACTATAACAGGGTTGCCAGATTATTTTTCTTCTAAGTAGCCAAAAAGCAGCCAATTTCATCCAAAAGTAGCCCAAATTTTTTGACGCAGACTTTATAACCCCACGAAATCCAAAACAACAACGTAATTTTGGTAACCATACAATACTTTTGCCAAATCATGCGGATAATTCATGAAGCAAGCTTTTTCAGAAGTATGAAAATGTTCTCAGGCTTGTTATTTGTCATGTAAACAAAAATTCGCAGCAAGCTGAATGCATTTGTGCATAAGCCGTGCAGCTTAAACCAGCATACTACCTCATTGCACACCTTTTGCAATTTTGCTTTTTACCTGTGGTTTATATAATGGAGTAGTTTATTAGAACATACATAGATCTACTCAATCTTAAGAATAAATTAGCTGAGAGTTTGTAACATCTGATACCATAAAAGAAAGAATTGCAATCTACCCCATACTTTGTACCAGTACTGGTAGAAAAAGCACAACTAATATGCCTTAGGACTCTGCTCATGAAACAAACACACACAACATAGGCGTAGTGATAAAAAAGAACAAAGCTACATAAGAACAAAATGGCAAAGAAGATAATCATACCATACTGCATAAGAAACAGCTCATAGTGGTAAAAAAGAACAGTGTTACATACGTGAAAAGCAAGTGGCAACAAACATTTGCATAAAATAACAGCTCATAGTGGTAAAAAAAAAATTGTGTTACGTGAAAAGTAAGTGGCAAAGAAAATATGCATAAAAAAACAGCTCATAGTGGTGAAAAAAGAACAGTGTGATGTGAAAAGCAAGAACATAATCATGCATAAAAAACAACTCAGTGGAAAAAAATAAGGCAATGCCTAGTGGACCCGCAACCTTTTTCTTTTGCAATTGCTCTTTGTACACACCAGCCCCTAAGTTACATTAACTTTAGGCCTCCAACCATCCAATCTCTCCCCCCATAACTGTTTATATATACTCTAATACCCCTAATTCAATGTTTCAAGTTACTACTCATGACATCATTTAGTCAGATAGGGTAATTGTTGGACAAATTTGAAAAACGTTAAAAATTTTTGGCTAAGCTTACTTCTTTATTTGAAATAAATGTAATGGTTATATAGCTTAACTCTTCCTCTCATCATCATCATCAACCAGTTTTAATCCGGTTTTTCCTCGTGTCCGAAGGTGGCCGGATGCACCTCATTCCTTCAGCATCGATGCACCTCATTCCTTCAGTTTTAATCCGTTTTAATAGTTGGATGCACCTCATTCAGTTTTAATAGTTGGATGCACCTTATTCCTTCAGTTTTAATCTGGTTTTTCGTGTCCGAAGGTGGCCGGATCCATCTCATTACCTCCATCAGTTAGAAAAGGTTCCAAAGCTGTACAATGTCAGTCTTGGTCGATATTCTAACTTTTTTCTGTCCAATAATTACCCCAGCGTTTGGGGTAACTAATGGACACTAGCGGGGTAAAGAATGGACAGCATTATATTTTTAATTTTGCTTATATATGATAGGCCCTAATAAAGAAAGTGAATAGCACCAACTTGTTCAACATGGTTTAATGATGCAACAGCCAACTTTTTTACACTACAAAGAAAATACATATCGGTACATTGTGGATTAGCATCAAATTCATACCTTCACAATATGCTTGAAAATTTCAGATCACACAGTTTAACATCAGCAGGTATATTGATGCTTTAGCACCATATCATGCAATTTATGGTTAGATTGAACTGTTGAAGTGAATAGTAGAGCGAAAACATAATTAGCCACGGTATATAGCTATACAGCAGGTTCTACAAGTTGTTCAATCATTTAAGTTTTTTTTTGCAGTTGATGTAGCCTTAATACCATCATGAAAAGGCACTGCAAACTGATCATACAGAAACACGCAATAAACCGTACAAAGAATTCAGAAAAGAACATGCAACTAAATAATGGATAAATTTGTTAATGATAATAAAGTGATTAAAGTTACAGGCCTGTAACATTTGCCACTTTGGTTTATTCCATTACTCCGTTATGCTCTCATAAGATTGGGAAGAGGATGATATATTAATAAAATATATCATCAAAGTGGCTAATTTACAGAGTTACGGTACACAGCACATAATAATAGTGCCACTGATAGTCAAACTAAAAATCTATGAATCAATGGTAGCTAAGTGCTAAATAGTACCAGTAGGTGTCCAATAACTATTATACCCCATGTTTTCAAAATTTCTGTAGGGTAATTATTGGACAGCCTGCACAGGCAGCATGATAAAGCTGTAAATGTTTGTTACTCATCATAATCATGAAATTCACAGCGTCTCCTCGTAGGGTTGCCAAAACAAATCAAAAATAATGAAAATAGTTTTCAATTTTAACAAATTACTTTTTTCATTTAGTCCCGTTTTTCATAAAATTTTGACAAGGTTACCTGAGAACACATTTTGTGAGATATCATAACAAAGGATTAAAATTCTTGCTTCTTATGATCACTACAATTAGTAGATAATGCTTTTACTACTATGACACAAAAATGACAGTTGGGCAGCCTCTGGTCTTGAAGCAATCCTTTTGTCCAACAATTGCCCCACTATTTTTACTGTCCAACAATTACCCCATGTGACCAGTGGTGGTCTTAGGAATGTGCGAACTGTGCGGTTGCACAGGGCCACCCCTCAAAAAAAATCATCATGTTAACTGTGAAAAAAAACTTTTTTATATAACCTTGAACCATATCAATAAAATTATTTTTAGTTAGGAAGTGTCTATTTAACCATAATTTGACTGATTTTCTAACTTCGGGAACCGTTTTCCTGCTACCAAACCATGCCTTTCGCACCAGAGGAACCGGAAAACAGTGGAGTGCGTGAGTGTGGCTGATGAACTGTTTTTCGGTGACGGTTTTGAGTGAGCTGAAGAACGGTTACGCTGCTGCGAAACTGAAACTATGGCAACCGAAAATTATGCCCAAATATGGCAAAATTTCCAGTTACTTAACTTTGAAAATCGTGGTTGCGTAATCGTTTTTTGGCAAAAAAGAAGCTTCCTCTTAGTTATCCCCAATCACAAAAAGCTACTTTCACTGTAAATATGCAGGCCCCCTCGAAAAAGAATCGACACATAAACTTTCAAAAAAAAACACTTTTTTTTGCAAACTTGAACCATACACATCTTTAGAATTAGTTTCAGTTCTCCTGAATAAGTGCCTCCCTTGGAAATCCCCCCCTCAAAAAATCCCCTTTGAAAATAAGGCCACTCCTCAAAAAATCAATGCGGAAACTCCACAAACACACTTCTTTTTCCGTTAACTTGAACCAGACCATTAAAATTCCAAATTTCAGCTCCCCTAAAAAGAACCTTCATTTTAATAAAACTTTTTGCATTGACGCACAGCACCCTCAAAAAGAATACGCTTCGAAAATAAGGCCCCCCTCAAAAAATCAATGCCGAAACTCCAAAACAACATTTCTCTTATTCTTAACTTGGAACCAAACCATTAAAATTGATTTTAGTTATTCCAAATTTAAACTCCCCTAAAAAAATCTTCATTTTAATAAAAATTTTTGCAGTGCAGTGAAGCACAGCACCCTCAAAAAGAATTCGCTCTGATAATAAGTTATCTCAAATTTAAGCTCCCCTAAAAAGAATCTTCATTTAAAAACAATTTTGCATTGAAACACAGTAAACAATTTATCTGAACCATTTTTTTTTATCTGTAATCGAAACTGAACCACCTCAAAGTGAAACTTGGCAATTTGTCACTAGCAGATGCAGCTATGTTGTACGTAAGTTGATGTTAAAATCAATCAATGCGAGTATACCAAAACTGATTTACCGTTAATATAGCCAACTACCGTAGTTTGTGGTTTACTCAAGCTACCAACATTGCAAAATGCATAGCCTATATACAGTAGAATAAGCAAATCATTCCAGGGGCGGAATACTGTTCAACTTTTGTGCACTTAACGCAATGCGTTAACTTAATCAACAAACAAAGCAACAAAAGTTGAGCACTGTACCGCCCCAGGTCTCTAATTTTTCCTAAGTTCTGGAGATTTTTAATGAACCCTAGTCTTGTTATGGCCTACCAATTACAGGCAATAAATGATGTTCCTACATTACATGCAGTAAATGAGCTTGCTTGATGGATTGGGACTTCTCCAGTAACTTCCTATAAAATGCCTATTATAACGTGCTTTAGTACACACTACAGCTAACTTGGAATTTGGATCCCAAAAGCCTCCCCCCTATAATTGTCGCACAGGCCCCCCCTTTGTCTAAGACCACCGCTGCATGTGACCATACCAGCGTGACACCAACGTAATGTAAAGAAACAAACAAGCAGTCCAGTGCAGCTGCATTTTGATAATGGAAACCAGGCCAGTGCTCTAGAACTGAAAATTGAACAGTAACGTAATTGAGGGAGACTGCGAAGTGAGCTTGCACTATTCGAGTCAGCAGCCACCCATTATATAAGTCAAATGCGATCGGCTCCAGCCGCAAATTGAACCTGTCACGTAAGATCTGTGATCTGCGCGCTGAACCGCTAGGCCATGTCGCTGACAAGACACGTTTACACACTTCCCTTTCTTAGTTTCCTCTAATCAACTAGTGCCACAGCTTAACAGTTTGATCACAGTCTCTAAATTAGTAGTCTGGAAGGCTTGTTACAAAGGCAGTGTCAACGGTTTTAAAAATGCGCCACCTAGTAGCGGTAGGGGTAGTGCTGATTTCTTGGCTGAATCGCTAATGGTTCAGGGTGTACTGAACGCTAGAAGATGAGAAGAAAGGAGCGTTTTATCCATTCTGGAAGTTGTTTTAGGCAGAAAGTTAAATATTTAGACTATTAAGTGATATGTGGAGCGTACTTTTATTGTATTGGAGATTTTAATGATAACTTTATAGTACTTTGCCTACTTTTCACACCGGTATTGTGTTTTAGTAATGTCATATGCAGTTACTTGCTATACCGGTTGGTATGATGTGAAAAAAATCTGAAAATAGATCAATACCTATGTACCATGGGTTTGGATCCATGCAGTTTCCGTACGCTATCATCTTTAACCAATATCATTTTCACTCTGTAGCATGGACAAGGGTTAGGCCATACACCAGTGCACTGATGTACAAGTTACTGCTAGTATCAACTGGCAGATGTTACTAGAGAGCTAGAGAACAACAAACTTTTGAGCATATTAACTTATTTATCTGTTGACCAATTAAATGCTGTTTTGCATTTTAAGGACCAGTATACCTGTATCGGTAAGTCTTAGTTAATGTATCATGCCGTTATTTGATGAAGCAATTGGTGGCACATATTTAGGTGAAGACTAGTTTATTGGTCTACCATGTGTTATCATTACTAGGTCTACCATAAATTCTATTGTAACAGCTGTAACAAATACAATAAAATGCTTATTAGTAGTATACCGGTATATACCGGTAGTTGTTAAAACAAGTTTACATTAGATGAGTTGTTTGTAGATATTTACTGTCGTCACAAGCTTGAACCATTTCATTTCATAAACTAAAAATTAAGTTTCTCAGTGTGTTTTGTTGATATGAGAGCACGCATTCTAATATAGCGTCCAAGTAATTGTTTTATTGCATTTTCATGTGAATTTGTGATTGCAATACCTTGCTGAAATACTTTGTCTATTATTGCCGGAGGGGAAATTTTTCTTTTGTCTTTCATTTCTCTGAACTTTTTTCACATTTTAGAACTAAGCTAAGAAATTCATCATTTGGCACGACTAAACCTCTATTCATTTTGTCGAAGTGGGATGATAGTTTATTTGTGGTTGAAACTTGAGTTTTACACCAATCGCTTTCTTCTTTTGGTAACTTGTTGATGCCCCATTTCAAAATAGCACCACCCAAATACTGAACAATATCTTTATCTGTTTTAGTGACGTGGATCATAGTTTGGTTTTCTTTTGTATCTGGAATTTGAAGAAAAATGTTTGGGATCACATGTTTCATAATTCTGCGGATATGAATTTCTTTGATTTCACTAGTGCATGGATATTTCTTTTGTAGTAGGCATGCATATTTTCTAAATTTTTCTTTTCTACTAACACAGTTCATTTCTTTTAGATCAGGACAAACATGATGGAGAAAAAATGTTTTGTAGAAATGTGGCAGGGATAGTGCTTCAACTGCTTCATTAATAGCATCTTCGTATTCATCATGACGGCAGCGTGGCGGCAGCGTGGCGCAATGGTGTGGAGCGTCGTTTTTACGACGACCATAATCGCAAGGTTAATGGTTCAACTCCCAACTTAGTCTCGTTGTTGCGTCCTTGGATAAGATGCTTTACGATGATTATCTCTGCTTGGTGGAATCTGGCAAGCAGCAAATTAAAGAAGTCAGAAGAAAATTCAACCGGAAAACTTGAAAACGAAGGCAACTCCTAAGCGAGTCTGGATTCGTCCTACGCATAGCGCCTCCGCCGCTTTCTCGTGATAGGAGGATAAAGATGAAGAAATCAATCATATGTTATGCTGGTCTGCCATTCCATATCATCATTTTCATCAATCTGCAGAAGATGAATATATGTACTGGTAAAATGCAAAGGTTGTTTCACCACACCACCTACGTTTGAAATCTATGATAGAACACTTCAACCTGTTCTCTCCCAGAATTCGTCAGGTGACTATAGCTTACGTATATTTACATATGCATATTCGCAGCAGCCTGTATAGTGCAGTTACCTTACGACAATGCTAATTTGATAATAACTAGGTGTTTGTCAAAAAACGCAGAAGTGGCGAACAGATCAGAACTTTATGTTCCCATGTACGATTGTGCTGAGTCAACACTTTACAATCATTGTGGAGAGGTTGACTCCATTCTGCTGTTCGATAGTGCAGCACCATTGATAGATACGACTAAACCCTTATTTGATACCCGCATAGCAAAACATCAAATCAATATGTTGGTTTGATGCTTGCTGTGCGAGTAACGAGCTGAAGTTTGTTCATGGTGGTTCTATCAATATGACAATACGTCCGTTGATAGGTACTGGCGCCTTTAACTGGATTATTGTGTTTTTTTATTCGTATGTAAAAATGAAAATGGCTTCAATTAGCAAATGCATCTAAAAAGCCTCAGCAGATTGCAAGTGACTCCATAATGAAACGAGTTCAACCTCGTACTTATGCATCTACTTTTCCTGTTATAAGTTACATTGCTATAGAAAATTGAAGGCCAAAGTAAATGTCATAAAAAAGAGTAATGCATTATTTAACAACCTTGATGGCATAACGTCATACAGACCTCATCAACGAGCACAATTACTTCATGTAGGTCCATATCCACTGCTTCAAGATCCATTATGCAAAAATTATCATGTGTTGCAAAGATGGGCTACTAAATAAACAATGCGGACTAACAAAAAAAATTACGAAAAAGTGTAGATCTAATTATATCTGCAAGAATAAGGAATAAATAAAACTTTTGATCCTGTTAGAACAGAGCCGGTGCCAAGGGGAAGGCCAGAACCCAGAGGGGCCTTATAAACGCTTGCCCCCCTCTTAAGTCAACTGCTCTGTGTCGACTGTCGAGGTAAATTCAATATTTCTCATTGTCTAGTTTTGCTATTTAATTTCGTTTAATTTTTTGTATACGCTGCTTTGTCCTAGTGCTACAGCGGTCATATTATGGACTTTTACTCTTTCGAAAGATGCAGTACAATAGATCTACCCAATGTTTACTGTTTTGGTACGTTTTGTTACAGCTGCATGGATGTACTCCAGGTCAAATGCGACTGAACTGCGAAGGAAGGAGGCCGATGACTGCACTGTTGTAAAGGCGTCAAAGACGACACACGAGCTTTACTTTCTCAAGAACTCCGGCTTTCAGTCAATGTCGTATTGTGGTGACCAGGGTAGGCGAGAGACAATTTCGGGCCAGGATTAAAGACCAACCTCGGGCTTCGGCCAGAAAATGAGTGAAGACCACTAAAAAAGATAATCGAGCCCAAAGTATCTAGAAAAAATTACGCATGCATGGTAAAAAGGTAAAGGTACGGGACAGCAGGTGCAAGCACAGATTGTGTAGGCTATTTTCAATGGCGGCCCATTACAAATATCAATCATGAAATGATTGAACGCTGTTAGGGGACATACATAACAAACAACTCGCATACACTTTACCCTTCGCACTTCCGCACGAGCCGAGGGCCTGGCGGGAAGCTGCGAATACTATTTTTAAAGTCTTTAGTATGACCCGACCGGAATAAACCCCAGTTTCCCGGCTACCAAGCGGCTACCAGTTTCTTGACCGATACACCAAGCGCCGGTTGGTAACAACACTTGCAAAAAAAATACGCATTCTATCTAGACTAACATCGCGTTTTTCCGAATATGGTTGTTGGTTGTCCGAAAATACATCTACTCTTTTTGGTTCTGTGTAGGCGGAAATGTTCCGAATGATGTGTCGTGTCAGTAGTTAGTATCTTTTGTAGTCTATTATCGTAGTTGAGTTTTTGTGAAACTATTTTCGTGCTTTGTCATTTGCAAATATGAACTGAAAATCAGCGTGAAAAATGGATATGATGTTGGTGTCTACATCGATACGGTACGCTACATGCAAAAATGTAGCTATTCACTGCAGTAAGGTGTAATTTGTCTGATAATATTGCAGGGTTGGAAATCAATAATGAAAAAGTAAAAGAATAATTTGATAATCCATACTTCATAAAAAAAAGCTCAATTCGATAAAAAAAAATATAAAGAAAAGAGAAGTCGATAATCAATATCTTTAGATCGATATTATTTACTTTACTCAATCAAAAAGCATCAAAATACAGTATGTTGATATCACGACTCCAATTAGTTTAAATATATCTGTGAACAACTGACATAGGAATTCCATGTCGGCCTATCTATTAAGCACGAAAATGGATTTGCGACATAAAAGCGCAAAGTCGTGATGGTACGAGTCCCAGATCGTAAGTTTACTCAACTCCGAACGCTTCAACGTTACGACGGGCACAACACTGGTGCGTAGCTGTGCGACTTTAAAATTATGTACAGTGGGTAAATTTGTGTTAGGCGTCATTTAAAGACACAATATCATTCATCGATTTAGGTTTTAGAAAGCATTAAAACAGTGGTTTCCAACCGGGGATTCAAAACCTTGATCTATTTCAGGGAAGCATGCAATGCTAAAAATACGAAATAAAATGCATAGGACAGTAGTTTTTTTTTCTAATGACTCAAAACTTCAACTTTTGGTTGCATTCCATTGGCACCCACGAGGTTGCAACCTACCATCGTTAGCTTTTTTTTGAAAAAACAGGAAAGCTTCACCAGCTACGTGCTAGTCCTATAAAACCTGCTACAACAAGACGAATACCGCAAAGTAGAACGATATCCCCTTAATTTGCCTCGAATAATGTACTCTCGTGCAATTCCAAGTCTGGTCAAATTAGATTTAAAATAGATACTTACAGCTCATCTCTTCTTGACAGAAAGCATTCAAGGAGAAATGTTGAATGCTCCCATTTTAAAAGCTTTCGCAAAATCTTAGCGCAACCTTTCGTGGTCGAATAGTAGCACTATTACTACGATGACAACAGGGAAAGATAAACGATGCATTATCAAACCAACTTTTCCACATTTGAACCAGCTACGATATTGCAACGTAAAACATCAAAATTTCTGGCGTTGCTTGAAAATGTTCGTATTGTAGGTGCTTCTCCGCATCCGCCTCTACGCCGCTGGTAACCAAAAAAGGCTTCCAGCGGATCTTGATTGATTCTACGTGCCAGCACATAGGCTGCACCACTTTGTAAAGATTCTTTAACGAGGGCAACCATTGAAAGAGTGGATACCTTCAATCCTTCTTCGGTACTTTGACTCAACAACATGCAGTTCACATCAAATCCACTCTCCAGGCACCGAGCAGTTGCGTTTGAACGCCATTCCCGTAAATAGTTGAAAAAATCTGTTTCTAACCATTGTAATCTTTCATCACTGTCCTCGCTGTATGGCTTCCTGGTTGCTTTGAAGTTGGAATTTTGGAACCCTAGGAAAAAACACCCTCTAAACTAGCAAACGCGATGTCCTTGTCAGGCTGAATAGAACGTCACGAATTTTTTAATAAATTTTTAACAATTACTATTCTTAACTGAGCGCTAAAGTAGTTGAGTTTAGTGGATGAGTTGTCACAATCTAAAGGTAGCATCAAATAAATCACGTCAAATTAACATACCTGCATTCATACAATCGAACCATTTATCCATGGTGAGAATAAATTTCGCCAAACTGCGATAGCCTTTTTCTTGCATTGCAAGACCTGTAACCGTTATACATTAATGTTTGAAGTACTAGATGGGGGGAAGGGGAAACGAATATCTGAAAGCCAGCAGCAAAATTACTATATAATAACAATATAAATGTCCTCTAATATGCGTGTGAGTGGTGATAATGAAAAAAAGTTTTTTTTATGTATTGCCCATTTCACATCGAGAGGTGCGATTGTTTTTGTAAAAAGCCTTCATCTATGAGCCCAACAGTTATACTATCGCTTGAGAAATTGTTTATGACCATCTGTTATGTTCGAATATAGTTTTCCCAAATTTTTAATGTTTCGACTCAAATAAAAGACGTCGGCATCCCCACCCGCTCAGTCATCAAATGTTAATAAAAAAGAGCATACCCACAGTCTCCGAAAGCAGTTGCGCGGCTAATTTTACGTTCATTTTTTCCCAAGATGAGGGCATGACGTGATTCTCACTCAACTTGTGGAACAGTCGCAACTCGTTCCGTTTAAAATCTTCCTGAGTAGAGAACAAAATAATTTGTCAAGAGTTTCTTGAATCAAAGCTGCAAACCCAAAAAATTTAACATCTGATACAATCATCGTTACAATTACAACATAAAGATAAGCAAAAAGATTTCTTTCTTACCCGAATTAGATCCTTGATGGGCTCAACAGATATAATGCCGTTGTTCCACAAGTGCCTCTTCTTGTTGATGAGGTTGTTTCTACAGGTTTTAATTAAGTGAGGTGGATCCGGAATGAAGTAGATGTATCTTTAAAAATAAGCTGTTTAAAGTAAACAAAATGTTGTGATACAGGTGTTGGAATATCAGTGTCTTCTCTCACATGAGCCAGAAACCATATAAATATATATAGCAACTAATATGAAATTGTCCTCAAGCTAAACCTCAATTACGTTTCGTTTTGATTCTGTTTTTGGTAACCACATAGTAAACGAGCGAGAAAAAACGGCGTTGTTAGTTTTTTTCCGAAGGAAAACTTCATGATTCTATCCTAATCATAAAAACTTTTTTCAAAGTTTTAGGAATTCAACCCTTCGTCTTAATAATAGTAGCCAACGCACTGGTATAACCAACTAAGCCACGTTGCCGCTTTAAAATGTAGTTAAAGCAAGAAAAATGTAGTAGGCCTAACAGCTCCTTACTTTGAAGAATCCACTGGGTTACGCATTCGATAAGGAACAACATCATTACAGGCAGATGCAAGCAATTTCATGACAGTGCGGTTTGCTGCAAGTCCATCAACTGAAAGATAGAAATAATGGTACTTTTACCTTTTTTGAAACAGCAATAGCAGCACATACTGTCTTAATGTACAGCCACATGCTTAATCAAAAGTGCAACGTGATCAAAATAAGGTTACCATTGCGTCCAAGAAAAACCGCAAACATTATCACACCGGCCTTCACTGCGAGGAATAATCAAAGAATTAGATTACTGACATGTTATTGTTAAAGTTGATGGTGAAAGAGTAACTCTTTGTCTTAGTTGCACAGCTAAAGAGACTAATTTCATTTAAAAACACATATAGTACTTACATACAATTCCGCATATAGTTATTGATGCTTGAAGAGGAATTTCGATGAGCAAGTCGGTAATGACAAGCATAAGCTCTTCGTAGTTGATTCCTTTAGTGCAGTAGTAAGCAATCACTCCGTCGAGCTGCTTGTTGGTAATTCCTAATCAATAAACAGTGACTACAAAATAATAGTTTTGACGAATTGTCCTCTTACACTAAATTTTTATTCGAAGTAGTATGTGCAGAATTATATCGATTAAATTTATAGCCAACAATATTTGTATAATACATCAATATTGATAATTTACCAAATGAAGCAGAAACGTTTTTGTCTAAACCGAGAAACACTTGGATTTGCAAAAGCTAGTACTGTATGTGCAGCGTACAAATGCAATTAGGTAAAAGATCTCTTTATACCAACACGGTCAGTCAGCAAGTCACAATCGATTGCAACAACAGCGTAACAATCAATGTTACCTCTTACAAATACTGCAAGCATGTGAGTTGCCATCTCTTCTTTTGACTTCGAGCAGCTGGTTAAGCTTTCTTCACCAAAATCCACATACCCAACAATGTCACCTGTTGCTGAGCAATAGGCAATTTCCTCTACAAAAAGACAAGTTATCAATAGTTTTATAGTTGCGCTGGTAAAGTAGGCACACATCTTATAACACCTTTGAAGTTATGGTTATTTTCATTGACTAATTGCGATTCAACACTTCGGTCATGGCCACGTAATATTGCTAAGCAGTTTAAGTTCAAAAGGCACAAAAAGTTTTGACGTGCTACTAGCTACACAACGAGTTAACCCTGATTTTTAATTTAGTCATTTAACTTCTTACGGATGCCATGTGACCCATAAGCTCTTGGTACTTTATCTACACGGTTGTTAACCGGTTCATCACGTGGTTTGCCTCAGCAGTTTTCAATCGTCACGGGACCACCTTGACAGGTAAACTGCTTGATCCCTAGAGCTCTATTAAACCAGTCAGGAAAATGTGCATTAAGTGTCTTTCTCAAGGAAACAAATAGTTTTTGCTCAGTTCAGGTATCAAACCGAGAGCAGCAACACCCGATTACTGGTATGACGTTCATATACACCTTTTATAGTCATTTCATCAAAAGCTAATACTGCCATAGTATCACATCTTTTTCCACTACTTGCGGCGACAGCATCATTAATTCGTAGCAATACTTCTTTCTGCATGCCAATTTGCAAATATCCACTTTTATTTCGTTCAGTACGTAAAAGCCTTGGAGCTGGCAAAATCAAGATTTCCTGAAGAAGTTGATAGGCAGAAGGAGATTTTGCATAAAGTTTCAAGCAAAACCTGCAAATACACAAAAACTGCGTATCAAACGAAATATTTAAATTTGAAATAGGTTCTGTTTAATCTAAATAATTCATGTCATGAAGTCTTGTTGTGCGGTAAAAAAAATCAGTGCTCTACCGTATAATGGAAGGACTGTAACGCCTTGCATATTTGGTTTGTGATTGCTGCAACTCTGTCTGTCTTGACCACCATTCTTTCAAGAAAGCATTGTTATGCTTTCTTTTGCTGACACTCTCCAAAATCTCTGCACATTGCTCGCTAACAGTAACTCCTTTTGAAAAAAACTCCTTTTCTAGTTCTTTTAGCCTGCAAAATGAAAATATAGATTTTTTTGGCATAAGTATTTGGGAAATTAATAGATTATATGATAGTTTAGAAGCAATAAATCCATTAAAATATAACTGAAGTGCTGCATTGTAACTTGCCAAATTTATATCAATCAATTACCGCTTTTGCTGCATCTGCCAACTTGTTCCTAGTCTTTCTTTACTGGCCCTTGAAATAGCAGTAAATTTTGATAAAGGTTTAACTCGAAGTCTAGCTATTCGCTTTTGCTGTCGATCTTGCTGGGATTTTTGCATTTTCTTCAAATTAGAACACTCAATGCAAACCTGAGATTTATCGTCGAGAACAATGGCCTCACAAGATTTGCTGATGTACCTGAAAAGCAAAAGCTTTGCTTCAACTCATCAAAGTGAGCAGCAACATTTACTTATTCTTTTCCTATTAAAAATTGACCAGACTTGCTGACAGCTGGTGAAATCAGCGGCAACCACTTTAATGAAGAATGACATTTAAATCACACCTGTAAAAGCTATGCGTATCCCCACATAGTCGTCAGGCTTGGTACATGATGCATAGCTGCTTTTGCTACACATGATTCTTGCAAATTAGATTCAAAATTCAGCATACACAACATAACTAAGCCAAAACATATGTACAGCTTTTGATACTTGATAATTCAAAGCATATTAATTCTCAAATTGCTTCATTCTACAATTAATTTCTTAAAAACGCAAAATTGTTTAAAAAAAGATTATTACACAAAGATTGCTATATATAAAATAAAATTTTTTCATAATATATATACATACTCAATCTCCTGACAGCCGCTGTTTCGACCTTATTAGGTCTCATCAGAGGAGCTCAGAGTAGTCTGGGTATGTTTAAAAACAGTACGAATTGACCCAAACATACCTACGCACTTTATTTGTGCAACAGAACAAGCACCTATTCTGAGTAATTACCGGTATAAGGTTTATAAAGTTATTGTAAGCAAATCGAAAGGAAAAATCAAAAATTTAGCACTGATTGTAACATTCAGAATTGCACAACAATTTGATGAGGATGATTTCATGCAGACAAATTTATATGAGCTGCAGGGGCAATTTTATGCTAGCGATGCGAGCTATTGAAGTCAAAATGTTTTGTCTAAAATTCATTGAAGTTCTGGCGAGAATTAATTAAATATTTTAGACAATGTTTTGCTTTAATTATAGCACATTTATTAGTGGTTATGCACCATAAGCCTCTGGCATCAAATAGCTTGCATCAAGCTTGTTTGCATGAAATTGAGCTGCATTAAACATACCGTGTAGAAGATCCTTCCAACAGCCTTAGTGGCATATGTAACCAGCCACTATTTGTTATAACAGCATCATATCCTGCACAACTACGAACTTTCATCAAAAGATTTAATGTTCCTTCCAAATTCCAGTGTTCTATTGAAACTCTATTGCTCAATTCTTCACAATATAGACCATTTTTAGCAATGCTGAATGACATTCCTCCATTATCAAGTTCAGAAATTAAAAAACTTAAAGATGCAATTCCATGCAAATCAAGGTTTTCATAGTATGTTAGGTGCAAGAATTTGCTTTCTGAATAAACTCTCCAATTTGTAAGATTTAAGCTTTTGAATTCAGCTAAAATATCACAAAGACTCAAAATTGGCGAAGGTTCTGGTTCCATTATGTCTATGTCATCTGTGGCACATTCATTAGCTACAGCATGCTGATATGCATGTGTAACTGGCTCTCGTCGCTTTTTGATGATTGACTGGTGTGACTTTACGGGCATATTTGCAGAAGGAAGACAACCGATTTTGATCCATGATTTTGTTACAGTTCTTTGAATATCATCATCATTAAAGTGTTTTTCACAAATAAATGCTTTTCCCAATTTCACCTTTTGTTTGAAACTTGCATCGTACCGATATTGGAATATCACCTAAAACAGATTGGCTACAGTCAAAAAGCACAGTCAAATTTTAAATTGCCTTCAAATGAGCATTTTTATTTTAAGTGCATTAAAGTTATAATGTTGTTTAGAATCTGTTCTCCTAAACAGATTAATAATGATGCCTGGAGTGAACGATATGTAAAATAGGTTAAAAGATGAAAATGGTAGTTGAAATGGTTGAAGCAACCTGATACAGGTATTGGTATGAGTGGTACTTTACTGGCAGTTTTATACAATAGCATGTAAATATTCAACTAGCTTATTTTTGCCATGTAGGCCAGAAGGCTGCAACCTAATGTAGATTTTTAACAAAAATTTGTTTAGTAAACTTAAATTAAAATATATTCTGGCAAATTTCTTGAACTTTCATCAAAGTTTAAAGCTTTTACCAACTGATTAGGAAATTTAAAATTCCCTGGTTTTTTCCTGAGCTTCAAATTTAGTGATTTCCTAAGATTTCCCTGATATTTCACATTTTTAACAAAATCTCTAATTTTTCCCTGTCTGGAGAAGTAAAAAAAAACTTTTTTTCTGTTTTCCCTGAGTGGCTGGGAACCCTGTAAAAATAATTTCTGACATTCAAACCAAGCCTACGTTCTAACATCTCAGGTTATTTGTGCTATGCACAAATGAAATCCACTTTTTAACTTAAAATATACCGGTAGCCTAGACTAACCTGATGAAATCTGTTAGTCCATTCTACAGTTGATGTCCCAAATCGTTTTTTTCCATTAGGAACTTGATACAGCTTAATGTTGTTGCTTGAAGCGCTATTGCACCCAGGCAAGCAACAATATTTTCCTCTGTACGTCTTCCATTTTAAACTTGACATCTTGTGTCGTAGTGCACAGTTAAACCTTAATCTACAGTCTAAAAACAACTCCAAAAAGCTAAAAACAAGTAAACTGTGAAGATAGGCTTACCACAGTTCTTATATATATATATATTAGTATAATTCATAATTTAAGGTCTGTGCAGGAGTCTACCATACATGCTAGCATTAAGTCTATTGCAGTAGGCTACCACTCTTACCACCGTACCAGCAATTACATTTGCATCAAATACATACATTCATACTATACGATATATAATGATCCAGTATCAATTTTAATTTTTCTGTGTAACACTGACGTACATTGTATTTTATCTAATTATTCTAAATGTTTTACCCGAGATACCAATACCGTTGCTACAGCATTAGGTTAAAGTTGATAGGAAGCAGCAATTAAAAATGCAATTTTACCAGCTTATTGGTTTGTGTATCTATCCAAGCTAACTGCTAACCAGCCGTAATTATTCAACTAGCCAACTACTTTTGACATGTTGTTTTACGCACTGGTACCGGTACCTAACTGCCTAAGTCAGGATTACTGGTATGTGAAAATTTCAACCTGTCATGTGCATATAATAGTCTGAATAATAAATACAAATATATTTCTTCTACTTCTCACAGCATACTTAATAGCTGGGTGAAGGACAAAAAGTCATTTCATGCACAGTGTAAACTACTTAGTACTGAACCTGGGTAAATGTATTAGAATGCAGGAGTGCAGATACCTGTTGCCTAACTAGGCTCCAACATGCTTAGGGGGCCACTTTAAAACTTTGCTTTTGCAACAAAACTAAGCTTACTATAGCATAGATAACTTTTTATTTGATTTTTTGTAATTGTAGTCTTTTTCTTAATCCTTTCACTCACCTCCACCACTATTTTTAACCCAAACTGGTATCAATCACAGTGTTGTCAGGTAGCTTGCAAGACGTACTACCCCTACCGCTACTAGGTGGCGCAATTTTAAAACCGTTGACACTGCCTTGCAACAAATTGCCATTGGCTTTCCAGACTACTAATTTAGAGACTGTGGTTTGATGTAGGCTACCTGATAACTTGGAGACTAGTACCACTATTTGGCAGAGGTGGGCATTCCGCAATTTAAAGCGCAAAGCGCTAGTTGCGCAACTTCCGCACGTGCGGAAGTTGCGAAGCGCTTTAACAAATTATTTTTAGCCATTGCGCAAGTTGCGCTGCGCTTCAAGGAAAATAAATCCTTCTTGCGCTTTATTGCGTTGCGAACTGGAAAAATATACAATAGTGTGCGCATTATTGCGCTGCGAACTGAAAAGAATCTGGTTGCTTGCACTTTGTTGCGTTGCGCACTGTCGGCAGTTGAAATACTGCGTTGTGCTTTGTCGGATTAATTAAAGCGCAATATGCTGGAGTAAGCAGTTTTTTGTAACTGTTTGTGATATAGAATAGCAGTTTGTTTCTTGATGCTTACAATAGGCCTATAGGTCAATTTATTGTAGCAGAAATTTTCAGCTCATCAGAAATGTGGTACACTAAAGTCTTGCTTTTTAAAATAATTGCAAGTGCTTAAAGAGATCACTGAGAGTTGAATAAATCGTATTTACTTGTTGTTGTGGAGAATTTCGCCGCATATGCAAATTATGATTTACCGCGATGAGGTGCTTTTAACGGCACGCGACAATGCAACGTGGCGCAGTGGTTTGGAGCGTCGTTTTTACGACGACCATGATCGCAAGGTTAATGGTTCAACTCCCAACCTAGTCTCGTTGTTACGTCCTTGGATAAGATGATTCACGTTGATTATCTCTGCTTGGTGAAATATGGCAAGCGACAAATTAAATAAGTCAGAAGCAAAATTCATCCGGAAAACTCGGAAACAAAGGCAACTCCTAAGCGAGTCTGGATTCGTCCTAAGCAGCGCCTCCTTCGCTTTCTCGTGATAAGAGGATGAAGATGAAGAAAGCAATCATCAGCAACGCATCTTTTTTCGCTTCTTATTTAATTTTCCAGTTCATTGACCACGCAAAATCCTGTTACAGTCACTTGCATTAAAATCGTTGTCGCGTTGTAGCCAACTGCGTACTGTTTTAAGCACCTATAGAAATAACTCAAGAAAAAATTGCATTGCTTATACATCTGCTCGTTGCGCTTTATTAAATTTTTCATTGCGAAAGTTGCGTTGCGCTTTTTCTTTTGTATAAACCTCATTGCGGAAGTTGCGTTGCGCTTTAATGCAAAAAAATTATTGATTGCGGAAATTGCGTCGCGCTTTAATGCGAAAAAATAATTGATTGCGAAAGTTGCGTTGCGCTTCAGTCAATTTAAAAATTAGGTTGCGCTAGTTGCGTTGCGTTTTATGACTTAACAGAACTTTTGGGCTTTGTTGCGCTGCGCTTCAACCAATTTTTAAAAAACGCCCACCTCTGCTATTTGGAGACATGGCTTTTTCCTGTGCGCCATGTCTTCAAATGTTGGTGACAGCTGCAATGCTGCCGCAGCCGCGTCATCGTTGGTTGGTGACAGTCTACTTGAATTCTGCTTGATGCGTTATAATGCTTGGTGACAACCGTGACATGTGAAGTTATTGTGTTTGACTCATGGCGTCTGGTAGGCATGATTCGGATCATGACTTTTAGGCGCGGATAGTTAGTCGCGAGCAAAGTCCGTATAACTCACGTATAAGTTGAGCGAATCATTCGTTACATTGTTAAGCGACAATGGAGCAAAAATGTGTCCAAAAAGACAATCGCCTGCCTATCTTTCGTAATGTAAAAACGCTTGAAAGTGTTACAAAAAAGGTCATAACTTCGGTTATGCTTGTTGAATTTTAAAAATTTTAACTGCATCATGAAGCTCTTGACTTACGCTATCGTTTAAAACAAATTTCAAGAAAATTGGTTGTGTTTTAAGCACTCTACATTGTAAATAATTTAAACAGAGATAAAAATTTTTGTAGCGGTTTTTTGACTAGTAGCATTTCTTGTCATTTTAAAACATAAATATAGGGCAGATTTGCAAAGAGTTAATCTGATTCAAATTAAATAGGTTCAATCATAAAAATTTAAACTTCACTATGAAATTAGCGTAGCTATTGGTCGTGGTTTTTTAAACCCTTAAAACTTTTTCGCTAGAAAATGATTGCATAAATTGTTTTAAACCTCATGTAAAATAAGACTTCACTATATAGAATTAAATTTTTACAACCGTGTTAGGTTGGTAGTGTGGTTGTTAACTTCTGTCGTGCTTCACCCTTGGGCTTTGGACCATTTGTTAAACGAAAAATTCAATAAGCAAAAGTTAAGCGGGAAAAATATACCGGTATCTATTTTACTTTTCGATTTTACTGTTTCATATCCATTAACACAGGTCTACGTCGTTTCACGGCCGCAGCTTCTTGAATTTCAAACCTCGGGCTTTTAAAATCAAATATTGTGGGCCAGAATAAAATTAACTAGAGGCTCGTTTTACACATGGTCCAAGGGTGAATCATGATAGAAGTTAACAACCTCACTCCAATCTGGTGAATCTACCATGGTTGCAAAACCTAGTTCTACGCACAAATAGTGAAACCTACTTTTACACGAGGTTTAAAACAATTTACGCAATCATTTTCTTGCAACAAATCTTTGGAAAACTACGATCAATAGCTAGGCGACTTTCATATTGAAGTTCAAATTTTTGTAATTGAACCTAGTTTAAATCAAACAATAACTTTTACTTTTTGCAAATCTGTGCTATATTTATGCATTTAAAACAGCAAGAAATGCTGCTAGCGTAAAAATTGCTTCAAAAATTATTAAGTATGTCCAAATTATTAACCATTTAGAGTGCTTAAAACACCATCAATTTTCTTGAAATTTGTTTTAAACGATAGCTAAAATCAGGAGCTTTACGATGCAGTTGAAATTTTCAAAATCGAACGAACGTAACTAAAGTTATGACCTTTTTTCTAACACTTTCAAACGTTTTTGCATTATAAAAGATAGGCAGGCGATTGTCTTTTTGGACACATTTTTTGCCCCATTGTCTCTGCTCCATTCCTGTCCGCGCAACTTATACGAAGTTATACGGACTTTGGTCGCGAGCAGTTAGTCGCCAAGACGGTTAAGCGGGCTTTACACCGAAGCCGTTTCCGTCAACATTACCGTTGCGTCGGTCGTTACGACGGTTGCCAGTAACTTCGCCACATGGCAACTTCGCCTCAGTAACTTCGTCACAGAAACTTCGTCACATGGTAACTTCGCCACACTTTGAGAAGGTGAAGGGAGATGTAGGGAAAGTAGGAAAATGTGTTGGGGTGTGGGGGGAGGAAGGAGGGATGTGGGAAGAGGTATGAAAGGAGGTGTAGAAAAGTTTGATGGGGTGTGGGGAGGTAAGGGGAGATGTAGGGAAAGGTGAGGGTAGGGAGATGTGGGGAATTAAAAGTGTGTTGGGGCCCCACCTCTCATTTCCCTACATTTCCCTCATTTCCACATTTCCCTACATCTTCCCCATTACCCTCCCCACATCCTTTCCCCACACGCCAACACACTTCCCCACTCACCCCATACACTTTCCCACACCTTCCCCACACTTCTCCACTCCCCACACATCTTTCCTTACCTCCCCCCACACCCCAAAACATTTCCCTACATCTCCCCCCACACCCCCATATCTCTTTCCACAGCTCCCCTGACCTCCCCCTACACCCCAACACACTTCCTTATTCACCCCATGCACTCTCCCACACCTCTCTCCCCACATCTTACCCCACAGTTTCGATTATGTGGCGAAGTTACCAAGTAACTCGAAAAGCCCGATAAAATTTTTTACGGCAACCGGGAATTTAAAGTCTTGCTTCGGTGTAGGCAATGTAAATTTTCGATGTATGAAAGTGTGGCAAAGTTACCATGTGGCGAAGTTACTGGCAACCGTTACGACTACGTTTGGGAGTTCACACCAAAAAAATGTGGGCTGGCGGTGACGGAACGTGAGAGATTTTCTTGGTTTTTCCGTCATTACGTGGAGATAAAAAATATTTATCTCAACGTAATGACGGAAGGAAAGAGAACTGATTTTGAGCTATGTGAGTGGGCAAAATGCAGTACGGGTGTACTTGTTGTAGCATAATTGCTTCATATTGGCAACTTTTTAAGGTTTTGAGGATTGTTGTTTTGCTCAAAATGCATGCTAAGCAACAAAAGAAGCATTGGTAGGCTACGGTAGTAACCGGTATTCAGTAACCATAGCCTAGTAGACTACAGTATGGTAGGTTACTACTGTACATTTCATGAGTGAATTGTAGTACCGGTAACTCTACGATGCTGTAGGCTATGGTAACTAAGCAGTAGTCTATAGCTTGGTAGGCCGTAAAATAAAAGGCTAGTTAGTATGTGCCTCCGCCAGTCTGTCCTACCATTCCAGAGTAGTATCACATACTAGCCTAAAAAGCCTACCTGCCAGTCTGTTATTGGTGATAGCCTACGCATACAGTTTTCTTTCACTGGTACATGTAGTGTCTGTGTGTAATCTACTTGTATATAATTTATATTGGCAACACTGCTGATGAACGGCGTAGCTGTTATGTTTTGTACTGTATTATAGAAAGCGTGCGTTGATGTGTGTAGTTATTAATAGACATGTTCTGTGGTTAATTATCTGGTTCAATCCGAGATACCAGAGACATTACATTGGCGACGAGGTTAAACAAACAAAATGGAGTTATCTAAGTTTGATCTGGGAACATTTGACTGTGTGAGTCCAGGAGTTGGAAGCAGATGGACTAGATGGAAGAGAGCCTTCGAAATATATGCAAGTGCCCGCAAAATAAACGATCAAAAGCAAAAATGCAGTTTACTACTCCATTGTGGGGGAATGCAGATCCAAGATATTTTTTTTACGTTGCCGGGTGGTTTGTCAAAATATGAGGATGCTGCAGTTGCATTAACAAATTACTTTCAACCTAGCAGCAATATACCATATGAGAGACACGTGTTTCGAAGCACAGAGCAAAGAGAAAGCGAAACGATTGAGCAGTACGTCACGCGATTACGTCAAAAAGCCGAAACCTGCGAGTTCAACGATGTGGAACAACAAATAAGAGATCAGGCATTTGAGAAATGTTCTTCAAATATACTACGTCAGAAGTTTTTGGAAAAAGGAAAAGATTTAACGCTGACCATTCTAAGAGAAATCGCAAGAGCGTATGAGACTTCTGCAGCTCAGGTTGCTAATTTTTCAAATCCTGAAAGCTTACACAATAAACCAGAACGAGATGGGGAAATACATCGCTTGGCGAGATAAGGAAGTAGGCCTAGATCTAGTTTTGGATCTAAGTTCAATGATCAATTAAAATGTTACCGATGTGGAAATAGTGGTCACCAAGCTAAAGACTTAAATTGCCCAGCAAGAAGCCGTGAATGTTTAAAGTGTAAAAAAGTAGGACATTATGCTCGATGTTGCAAAACAAAATCGGTATCAAATGATAATGTACAAGAAAGGTATAAACAACCGAAAGTGAGGCAATTGACTAATCCAGTGTTACCCGAGGAGCAAGACTCTGACTTTCTTTTCGCTTTGTCGAAGAAGACTCAAATAGAGAAATGTAGCGTAACGATTGGAGGAGTGAAAATTGATGTGGTGATTGACTCAGGAGCTTCATGCAACATTATAGATCGGCATATGTGGGAACACTTGAAGCAAAATGCTGTTCGATGTAAATGCTATTTTACTGAAAAGAAAATCTATGCTTACGCAAGTGAAGAGCCCCTTAAACTAGCTGGGGGTTTCAAAGCAGACGTGGGGGTTTCCAATGCCTTAGTGAAAGAGGTGGACTTTTTGGTGATGGAAGGGAAAGGTGAACCTATTTTGGGTAAAGAGACCGCATTGGCATTAGGAATTCTAAAAATTGAGCCTAGCATTAATACCTTGATAGATGAAAACCAAAATTCTGACAATGTTGTTAACGAAATATTAAAACGATACAACACTGTGTTCCAGGGAGTCGGAAAACTTAAAAATTTTCAGTTGAAGATTCCACTTGACACATCAGTGGAAGCAGTATGCCAAAATGTACGTCGTATTTCGTACCATTTGCGTGAAAAGTTGTCAACAAAACTTAAAGAGTTAGAAAAGCTCGGAATAGTTGAAAAGACAAGTGGACCTACCAAATGGGCATCTCCTGTTATAGTGGTGCCAAAGCCTGACGACGACATCCGATCGTGTGTGGACATGAGGAGAGCAAATCTGGCAGTAAAATGGGAACGGTATCCAATACCAACAATTGAAGAGTTACTCCAAGAAATGAACCAAAGTAAAATTTTTAGTAAGCTGGATGTGAAGTGGGCGTACCATCAAATAGAATTGGAACCTGAGTCCAGAGACATTACAACATTTGTGACCCATGAAGGACTTTATCGATACAAGAGGCTAATGTTTGGAATTAGCTGCGCCCCTGAGATGTATCAAAGAACCATGCAACCAACGTTAGCTGGATGTAAAGGTGTGCGCAATATTATGGATGATATTATCATTTTTGCATCCTCAGAGGAAGAACACAAAGAAAGATTGAAGGCAGTATCAAGAAAATGGCTTGACTCTAAACAAGAAAAAGTGTCATTTCAACATGCCTAAATTAGAATTTATGGGCCATGTCCTCTCTGCAAAAGGAATAGCCCCAGAAGAAGCCAAGATAGAAGCTGTTGCTTCTGCAAGAGAGCCAAAAAGTGCCAGTGAAGTGCGAAGTTTTTTGGGACTTGTTAATTACTGCGGACGATTTATTCCCGATATGGCTACCATATCTGAGCCATTGAGACAATTAACACGAAAAGGTGCTATATTTACATGGGCTGAAACCCAAAAGCAATCATTTGAAGCCCTGAAGCAAAAGCTTTGTGATGCCCCTGCATTGGGTTACTTTGACAAAACATGCCAAACAAAAGTTATTGCGGATGCGAGCCCTTACGGATTAGCAGCGGTGCTAGTTCAAATTCAACAAGGGCAGAATCGCGTTATTGCGTATGCTAGTCGCACTTTGTCGCAAATAGAGAGAAAATACTCTCAAACCGAAAAAGAAGCCCTCGCATTAGTATGGGCATGCGAAAGATTTCATGTGTATTTATACGGTGCTGAGTTTGATTTATTGACTGATCATAAGGCTTTAGAGTTTATATTTTCTCCCAGATCAAAACCAAGCGCAAGGATAGAACGATGGGTCTTGCGACTATTGCCCTATCGGTATAGGGTGATTCATATTGCTGGTAGGAAAAATATTGCTGACTCATTGTCACGGCTGTTAAATGATGAATTGTGTGTTAACAATGTTTCTGAGAATGATGTTCATGACTATGTAAAATTAATTGCAACGTATGCCACGCCTACAGCTTTATCTACTCGAGAAATTGAAAGAGCTAATGCTGTTGATCCAGAATTGTGTAATGTACTTGAATGTATTGCTAGTAATGAATGGCAAAAACTAGAGTGCAAATCTTACCTGCCTTTACGCAATGAGTTGACGTTTATTGGATGTATTATTCTGCGCGGAACGAGGCTTGTGATACCAAATTCTTTGCGCGAGCGTGTTCTGAAGTTGGCCCATGAAGGACACCCTGGGATTGTAATTATGAAAAGACGACGTCGATTACGCAGCAAAGTGTGGTGGCGCGGAATTGACAAAGATGTAGAAATGTTTTGTAAGCATTGTTACGGCTGCCAATTGGTCAGTCAACCGAGTGCTCCAGAACCGATGGTTCGTACCAATTTACCACAGGGTCCATGGCAATGTTTAGCTTGTGATCTTTTAGGTCCTTTACCAATAGGTGATTATGTGTTTGTTGTGGTCGATTATTTTAGTCGATATTTTGAAATTGCGGTTATGAGAAATGTGACCTCTGCTAATATTATAGCTAGTTTTGGGAAAATGTTTGCTACGCATGGCCTTCCGATTTCGATTACGTGTGATAATGGTCCTCAGTTTGTAAGTTCTCAATTTAAGCAATATTTGGATGTTAATGGAATTAAACTTCATAATGTTACCCCTATATGGCCCCAAGCAAATGGTGAAGTTGAAAGACAAAACCGTACCTTGTTGAAACGAATTAAGATTGCTCAGGCCGAGGGCAAAGACTGGAAAAGTGAAATAAATGCATTTTTATTGATGTATAGATCAACCCCTCACACTACAACCGGAGTAAGCCCGGCTGAGCTCCTGTTTGGTCGTAAACTACGTACGAAATTACCCCACTTTGATTTTTGTTGTGGTGATGATTACGATTTGCAAAGTTGTCGGGACAGGGATGCTGAAATGAAAGAAAAGGGAAAATGTTATGGGGACATGAAACGTAGTGCCGTTAATAATGATGTGCAAGTAGGTGATAAAGTGCTGTTGAAACAAAATGCTAGCGACAAATTTTCAACTGTGTACCGTAGTGACCCATATACCGTTATTGAACGGAATGGAAATAGTGTAACTGTACAAAATGATAATACATGTTACAAGCGAAATGTGACGCATGTGAAGAAGTTTAATTCGCCAAATATTGATGTGGATCAAACAAATTCTGACAAGTCGCTTGATATGAGCAATGACAATTTTGATGTTGATCCGTATACAGGCACTGAACCTCGATCTTTGCGACCCCGAGAAAATCTTAACAGGCCTAAACGTTTTGATCATTGAGTAGAGTTTTGATTCGAGAAATAGGAGGGATGTAGTGTCTGTGTGTAATCTACTTGTATATAATTTATATTGGCAACACTGCTGATGAACGGCGTAGCTGTTATGTTTTGTACTGTATTATAGAAAGTGTGCGTTGATGTGTGTAGTTATTAATAGACATGTTCTGTGGTTAATTATCTGGTTCAATCCGAGATACCAGAGACATTACAGTACATAGTACCAGTAGTAGCCCATATTAGCTGGTCAACTGGTGCAACTCCATGCCTGTGCGGTGTCTGAGTGAGTAGAGTGGGCTACAATGGTTGCCAACTTTCCAGAGAAATCATCGCATGCATGGTTACCGGTATGGGTTAAAATAAGGGTTAGGGGATACCGGTAGGTTAGGCCCTAACCTTAACCATAAAGATAATCTAAGTTACCTAACCCTAACTTCGACCCTATAATTTTCATAGGCATAATCTTTTATCTATTGTACCCACTGGCAGTGTTCTCTGGTCTAGCCCAAACAAAATGTTTACAATACCAGTACCAGTAATTTGCCCAAACGTTTTTCCTAGCCTATTTCACAATTTTTGCCCAAAATTTTGCTTTGAAACTGGTTTGTAAAAAATAACTGAATAAGCAATCAGACAGAAGTTATCAGGTAGCCTGCATGCAATATGATATGCCCAATATTAATTTTGTTTTCTATCTTTATATTTTCCCAAAACCTGCGCAAATTTCTCATTTTTGCATCCTACAAGGAACACTGTGATCTACTGGTATCATAATGTTTCTTCACTGTTTATGTGCTGGTGTGTGAGTCCCACACTGCACAATTTTACGCATTTGTGATTAGCAGATCAGGCAATAAGTATGGCATTTAATGAGATTTTAATTGAGCAAGTTAAGCAACATCCCTGCTTGTATAATGTATCATAAAAATAAAAGATTTCAAGAGTAGAAACATGAAGACCAAGCTTGGATTGTTATTGTCAATGAATTAAAAGAGAGGGGTAAGTTTGTGAGCAAAAAAAAAACTTTATGTCTAATATACCTATAAACTCTGTACTGATACAGTAGGACACTTGCACCTGACTGCAGTGATTAGGAAGTTAGGCCAATTCATTTGTTGTTCCCTGCACATACAAGCTAGTTCAAATAAAAATTTGGCATACCATTATGGTAATTTCTGAATCGCGCATGTCTCTGTGTCTGGGGCTCTGGGCCTGCCATTTATGAATTCATTGTAGTAATTTATGAATTCATTGGATATGTAATAGAAGTGCATACCGTAATTACATAAAGTACAGTACCTACATTTAATTGCAATAAAGGGCAAATACAGTTATCTGCTGTTAGTTTTTGTTGCTGCAGATTTTAGTTTCTCCAGACATCTCCCAGTCGACGAGCATTTAAAATTTCTTGGTTTTCCAGCTTCCATTTCCAACCATTCTACGTTGTGTCAAACATTTCTTTAATCTGTATCAGTTTTGTTGAGTATTAAGCTGACTAGGTCACTAGAACAATTCAAAGAATTTACTGATAAAAGTTGATTATTATTATTTTTTTAACCACTACTGGTACCTTATTTAAACGTCAAATTATATATTTTTTTTTGGTCATCACTGATTACGTGGCGTAGGCCTATTGTTTTTTTAGTTGTGTTTACGTTTCAACGTAACCTGTTTTGCTGCCATTGTTCTTGTTTGGTGTTTTTCTGGTCGTTAAATAAAATAAACTACTACCGGTCCTACTACTACCACCACTGTAAGCAAGTCAGCCTGAGCAACGTTTGAAATTGGTGTGAACGCTCACGTAAGCGTATTACGTTTGACGTTAAACGGCACGGAAACGTAGACGGCTATGAAACGCCGACGTTGACGGTAACGGCTTCGGTGTGAAGTCCGCTTTGGTGCCAAGACGTTTAGGGCCCTAGCTCTATTTGTATCTCCACGCATAACGTTCTCAACTTGACACATGCAATTTTTCATATTTTGAGAGGGAATTTTTTTGTTGAAATTAATCGGTTTAGTTTGAAGGAGGCTAAGTAAAAATACAGCAGAGCTCTGTAAATCGTGCGTGTTTACTGTAGGGACGCGGAGATGAAACACGTTTGTAACATAAGTAATAAAGGTGACATTTTATAGCAGATGTAAAACAAATTTCTAATTCAAGTCAAAGCTATTTTAATCAAATTTAGAGACATTTCACGCAAAAATTAATTTTATGAATATGCAAAATCATGACGCAATTAAGGCGTTTTAGCGTCATTAGGAAACGCAAGTAAGTTCTCAAAAAAAAATCTTCATTATCGCGCATTACGGCACGTCAAAATATGCAAAGAGTGGCGGAGCTCATCCCCGCGGATAAGCGCCCGGCCAACACAGCTTCGAACCACGGAGGAGAAACGTTGCTGAGGTGGCGAGCCGTAAACGACGCTGCATCCAATTTCAATAGCCTGTGAATCAAACCCTATTAGACCTCCCATACTGAAGTCAATGCTAATACGGAAAAAAATTTGAAGCTCAATACATGGGAGTGACAAATAGTTACGCTCAGCAATACCATATTTAACATTACAGAGGTTGTGAAAAGTGTTGAAGTTGTAAAAAGATTTATCTTCTGAGATTCGTAATTTACGATTGTCTTTTTATTTACGCTGATTAACATGCACGTAATTGTACAGCAGATAATATGAGAACTGTCAAATGTGCGAAGCCATTCACTGAAAAATTACGGTATATTATAAAACTGTTAGCAATTTTAAACTCACGTAGTTGATTAGGAATACTTTTTACAACCTCTGTAATGTTAAATATTGTATTGTTGAGCGTAACTATTTGTCACTTCCATGTATTAAGCTTCAAAATTTTCCGTATTATCATCGACTTCGGTATGGGAGGTATGGGGTTTGATCCCCAGGCTATTCAAATTGGACACAGTGCGCCTACGGCTCGCCACCTCAGCAACGTTTCTCCTTTGTGCTTCGAAGCTGTGTTGGCCAGGCTCTCAGCCGCGAAAATGAGCCCCGCCACTCGCGTACATACTTTGACATAATACACGGTAATAATGAAGATTTTTTTTTGAGAACTTACTTGCGCTTCCTAATGACGCTAAAACGCGTCATCTGCGTCATGATTTTGCATATTCACAAAATTAATTTTTGCGTGAAATGTCTCTAAATTTGATTAACATAGCTTTGATTTGAAATAGAAACTTGTTTTACGTGTGCTATATAATGTCACCTTCATTACTTGTTACAAACGTATCTAATCTCCGCGTCGCTACAGTAAACACGTACCGTACCGGTACGATTTACAGAGCTCCGCTGTACTTTTACTTAGCCTTCTTCAAATTAAACTTATAAATTTCAACAGAAAAATTCCCCTCAAAAAATGAAAAATTGCTTCTGTCGAGTTGAGAACGTTATGCGTAGAGATATAAATAGAGCTGGCGCCTAACTCAGAATTGTCCTGACGCCTAACCGTCTTGGCGACTAACCGCTCGTGACTGACTGTCTTGCGACTAACCGTCCGCGCCTAAAAGTCGTGGACCAGGCATGGTTTAGGTTGGTAGGTGTGCATTTGCACTTCCCCCAAATAATTTCACAATCTACGACGTATTTCGGCAATCTTATACTCTTCTGCCGTTTGGCCGTAGTTGCGTATTTTGGCAATCACAGAAGTGTAGCTGTGTAGGGGAAGATGAGGTGAGTGTTGAAGGTGTAGGGGAAGATGTAGTAAGCGTAGTTGCGTATTTCGGCAATAACAGAAGTGTAGGGGGAGATGGGGTGAGTGTTGAAGGTGTGGGAATGTGTGTTGGGGTTTGGGGGAGATGTGAGGATAAGTATAAGGGTTGGGGGTGTGGGGGAAGATAAGAGGCGATGTGGGGAGTGTGAAGAAGTGTAGAGGGAGATATGGGACAGTGTATTGGGTGTGGGGGGATGAGGGAAATGGGGAAGAAGCATGGGGGGTGGGGGGAGGTATTAGGTGAGATGGGGGGTGTGAAGAAGTGTGTGGGAGCTGTGCATGGGGTGAGTGTTGAAGGTGTGGGAAAGTCTGTTGGGGTGCGGGGAAGTGTAAAGGAGGTGGTAGGCGGTGTAAGGCAAGGTGTGGAGAAGAGTGTTTTTTTGTGGGGGGAAGTAAAGGGAGATGGAGGGAGAGGTATGGGGGGAGATGTGGGAGAGTGTATGGGATGAGCTGAGGGTCCTACTAAAACCTGCAGGAGCACAAGGATCACAAGGACCACAATGATCACAAGGATCAGAAGGACCGCTAGTGTCGCAATTGAGCTATTATTAAAAGCTGCAGGAACACAAGGAGCGCAAGGAACTCAAATTTAACCGACCTAACCCTAACTGAACCGAACCCTAATGGAAACTGATCCGAACCAAACCCTAACCGAACCTAACCCCTACTAAACCTGACCCCCATTGAACCTAACTTTCATCAAACCTATCCCTAATGTGCTCCATGCGTTCCTAATTGCGCCACTAGTGGTCCTTGTGATCCTTGCGCTCCTTGTGATCTTTGTGCTCCTTGTGGTCCTTGTGTTCATTGTGGTCCTTGTGATCCTTGTGGTCCTTGTGATCCTTGTGCTCCATGTGATCTTTGCGCTCCTCGGTCCTTGTGATCCTAGTGCACCTTGTGCACCTGCAGGTTTTAGCAATACCGTGAGCTGATGAGCGTGGGGAAATGTGTTGGAGACTGGGGGAGAGGTGTGGGAATGTGGAGAGGTGTGGCGGGAGGTAGAGGGAGATGTGCGAAAGTGTATGGGGGAGTGTGGAGAAGACTGACTCCATTTTATTGTACTGTAAAGGTAGCGCTATATTTTGATGCACAATCCTATAAAACAAAAAAAAATAGGTTTTAGCATATTCAGCTTCCTAGTTAGCCTAACCCAGAGGTGGGCAAACTATGGCCCGCGGGCCAAATGTGGCCCGCCGAACGTTTTCTGTGGCCCGCGGCCCGCCCTCGTACACAAAGCACACTTTTAGATTTTTTCCGCTGATCGAGTATCACTGTCTTATATACAAGTCGCTTCTACTCAATTAGCACACGATGATAGTCGAGCGCATAGTTATCTTAGTGTGCTTAGGCCTAGCCTAGCCCTAACGATTCTATCCTTTTTCTTTTTTACATTTTACTTATTTAGGCCTACTGGTTATTACGCTATAATAACCCCAAACATGAGTGCTGCTAAAAAACGTAAAACTGAACATGACTGTCGAATATTTAAGGATGAGTGGTCGTGGAAGTATATGCTTACATCCGTTTCTAATAAAGCAGTATGCTTGCTGTGTCAAGAAACGGTGGCAGTTTTCAAAGAATATAATTCAAGAAGACATCACCAGACTAAGCATCCTAACTTTGGCCATAATTTGTCTGAAAATGATCGGAAAAAAAGAGCTACTGATATGACTGAAAGGTTGACTAGACAGCAGAATGTTTTTGTAAAGCAATCATCAGCACGTGAGGCTGCAACAGAGGCCAGTTTTGTTCTGTCATGCGACATCATTAAGCATAACAAGCCATTTTCAGATGGTGAATTTATAAAGGAATGCATGCTTGACGCTGTTAATATTTTGTGCCCAGAAACCAAATCCAAGTTTGAGAGTGTGGCTTTATCAAGGAGAACTGTTGTGCGCCGTTTGACTGATTTAAGTGAGGATCTATTTCTGCAACTGCAAGAAGCGAGCAATAGATTTTTGTGCTATTCTTTAGCATTAGATGAAAGTAATGATGTAAAGAACACGGCTCAGTTACTGGTGTTTATTCGTGGAGTAGATCGAAGTTTCAATATATTTGAGGAGCTGTTAAAGGGGCAATAAAGTCAGAATCGTTGTTTATTTTATAAAACAAATCCTTAGTGAAAAATTTTTGAAATTTTTTCGCGTTGACTCGGTGCATTTTAATTGCGTAATTCCGAAGATGTTGAACTTTAAAAATTTGAGAGTCCTCCGAGAATATGACGTCGTCCATTTCCGCAACATGCTAAAAGTCACGTGATATCAACTAAGAGCAGACTGCAAGAAGCAGCTGCTTATGGCCGAAAATGAATGAACAATGTAGGCAGATAAAACGCTAGCGTTAGCCTTTGGGCTGACCCGCAGCAGCGTATGAGCTGGAGCCTATGTATCTGGAATCTGCCAACGTAGCCACACAATTTTTGGAGACCTAGGCTGCCAACATATTCTGCGAATAGAACATTAATGAATGCGCGACATAAACTTTCATGAAGCGTTCGAGTTTGAGTTTATTTTATTCCACGACCAAAAGCACAAAACTAAATCAAGAAAGAACAATAGCCCAACTGAAAGCAATGATTTTATTTGGAGAAGTCTTCAACGAATATGTATATTGTAAACACTGTTCCAAATCATCAAACGTGCATTCCTTCCTGTGAGCTAGCTGCAAGTTTACACAGCATCCCTGAATGATGCAATCATTGTTTCCGCATCCTATAGCAGCATGCTTTGCAATAGGTTACCTCAGACTCGTAACACAAGCATCACAGACTGCAGTTCTGTCCTCCACTTTACAAAGTGGTTTTATTTATTTATTTATTTTTTTTTATTTAGTTGCATATTTATCCTCCTATCACGAGAAAGCGATCAATGCGCTATACGAGCTCGCTTAGGAGTTGCCGGCCATCTGTCTACCACTCCAAGATGGGGGAATCCCGCTAAGTGCCTTTCCCAACGGCACAACAAGTAAACTTGCCGGCTTGTTCTCCACACTGTCCCTTCAATGCTGAACGTCAAGCAGGGAAGCTGTGAATACCAATGTTAAAGTCATTGGTTTGACCCGACTCGGAATTAAACCCGAGTCTACAGCTCAAGAGACAGACGCTCCATACCACTCGGCCATCTGAGCTGTTAATAAAGTGTTGTTCGGTTTTAATAAAGTGTTGTTTGGAATAAATATCTAATTTTTGCATGGTTGTATCATTTTGTACAGCAAAGACTCCTTGGGTTTCCGAGTTTGAAAATGGAAGTTTCAAATAACATTCAAATTTATAGAAAAACTTTGTAAGCAAACCAGCATGAAAGCTGAAAAATAATATATGAATAAATGTATAATTAATCAAGAGATCATCATGAATATTGCTTACCGGTACACTGGTAGGCTACCGGTATAGGAAACAGTACGATACCGGTATGATGTCTGTGTGATAAACTAATAAATTTAAAAACAATATTTTACAAATTTAGCCAGGACTTAAAACAGCATAGGCCTAGGCTCATCAATAATAGCAATAAACAATCAAACATAACAAAATGTAGACTAGCCTATTTATCCGTTTATGCCTAACAAATCCAACTCCAACAGAAATAAATTCCCACCTAAGAAATAAGAATCTGCTTTTCTGGCTAAATGGATAATGTTATGTCTAGTCTATGGTCCAATCAAAATTTTGCATTCAAAATAAATTATCTCTGCAAACCCAGTTACTGTTTGAGAAAACTCCCCTAAGGCAGGGTGTACCACTGTACCAGTATACTTTGATCCGGGTAGAAAAGAAGGATGGTGCTACTGTCCAAAATATGTAAATATGGACCAAAATTCCTTTTCAAACTTTGCAGTTTGGAAGTTTCAGTCTTAATAGTCTATCAACCAAGAGGTAGGCCTACTGGATGAAAGAGCCTACGCCAGTCAGGGTATGGTAGAAGTACAGTAATAGTCTATCCTACGGTGCTTTAGCACTTTGCTTGATAATGCTGGCTAGACCAAACAACCATGGTTACCATAGTGATGAAAAACAAAATGGCCGCCGAAACCAACTCCTCAGAGGACTATCCATTCCATGGAAGTCGGAAAGCTGCAATAACTTTTGAAAGAAGGCATTTCTGGGTGTAAATCAAACACCATTCAAAACTATAATTTTTTATAAGTTTTTTAAGCTAAAGTGAAAATGTAGGGTTTATTGCCCCTTTAAGTGTTGAATCACTTAAAGACACAACAACTGGTGAGGATTTATTCCATGCAGTGACAAACTGTATTGAAAGGAACGGACCGTTGTTGAGCAAGTTGGTGAGCATAACAACTGATGGAGCTCCAGCCTTAACTGGGAAAAATAAAGGCCTTGTAAAATTGATTGATACCAGAATAAAGGAAAGTCACCCTGATCTCTCACTGTTATCTTTCCATTGTATCATTCATCAGGAAAGTTTATGTAAATCTACGTTACAGCTCAAACATGTAGTTGATCCAGTTGTACATGCTGTAAACATGATTAGGGCAAGAGGACTCTCCCATGGACAATTCCAAGCTCTACTTGAAGATGTTGAAGCAGAACACATTGATGTATTGTATCACAGCAAGGTTCGCTGGTTAAGCATCGGCAAAGTATTGAAAAGGGTGTGGAATCTGAAAAGTGAGATACTTTTGTTTTTTGACATTAAAGGGGTTGCATGTGATTTTGTCACAAATATGGAATCTAAGGAATGGAAATATGACTTTATGTTTGCCGTTGATATTTTGGAAATGTTAAATGAGCTAAATGTGAAACTGCTAGGAAAAGGACTTTTGGCCCATGAGTTATACATGCATGTTAAAACATTCCAAACTAAATTGTCTCTGTTTTGTAGACAAATGGAAGCTAAATCATTTTGTCACTTCCCACTGCTTGGAAAGGAAGAAGTACCAGAAAACTGTATTCAAAAGAACATGGCTCAGTGCAATGCTCTGAGACAAGAATTTGAAAGAAAATTCACAGACTTCAGAGACATGGAGCCAAAATTTGATTTACTGACAACTCCATTCACAGCCGAAGTTGATTCAGTTCCTGTAAACGTTCAGCTGGAACTAATTGATTTGCAAGCTGATGGCACATTGCGAGAAAGATTTAGAACAGTGTCACTTGCAGAATTTTACGGTTCTCTTTCTGATGAAAAATTTAGAAATTTCAAACATTTTGCTGTAACAATGTTATCATTATTTGGCTCAACATACAATTGCGAGCAAACATTCTCATCCTTTACAATCAATAAATCTAAAAACAGGTCTTTGCTAACTGACTCAAATGTACATGCAATTTTAAGAACATTAAGCAGTAATTTTGTGCCAAGATTTAAAAAGATTGTTAAAAACTGTGACCAGCTACATATGTCTCACTAAATATGTGTAATGTACTGCAATGATAGAGACATTATGTTAATAAACATTTATACTTGTACTTTTGAACGTCTTATTATTTAAACATTGAATACAACACATGGTTTTATAATTTTAATTTTTTTATTTCAGATTTAAAATCCATATATACATGTCTATTAATAGAATGTAATTGAAACATAATTAATATATATTACGTTTTATATAATAAAAGCATAATTTGTAGAAGCTGGCCCTCCGCTGGTTACAGACAGAACAATGTGGCCCTCGCTAAAAAGTTTGCCCACCCCTGGCCTAGCCTATTCGCTAAAAGCAACGAAGTAACGTTATAGCTACCGGTACTTCACAAATTAGCAGGCATGCCATTGTAAATTTTTCGTAAATACTTGAGTATTTCTACCACATAAACAACTTTTACAAAGTGATACCTATCTGCTAGGAACCGAACCTTCTAGTGCTGACTTCTACGCAGAACTGGGCACTCGGTACTTTAAAAGTAACGACCAGCGGTGGTCTTAGACAAAGGGGGGGCCTGTGCGACAATTATAGGGGGGAGGCTTTTGGGATCCAAATTCCAAGTTAGCTGTAGTGTGTACTAAAGCACGTTATAATAGGCATTTTATAGGAAGTTACTGGAGAAGTCCCAATCCATCAAGCAAGCTCATTTACTGCATGTAATGTAGGAACATCATTTATTGCCTGTAATTGGTAGGCCATAACAAGACTAGGGTTCATTAAAAATCTCCAGAACTTAGGAAAAATTAGAGACCTGGGGCGGTACAGTGCTCAACTTTTGTTGCTTTGTTTGTTGATTAAGTTAACGCATTGCGTTAAGTGCACAAAAGTTGAACAGTATTCCGCCCCTGGAATGATTTGCTTATTCTACTGTATATAGGCTATGCATTTTGCAATGTTGGTAGCTTGAGTAAACCACAAACTACGATAGTTGGCTGTGTTAACGGTAAATCAGTTTTGGTATACTCGCATTGATTGATTTTAACATCAACTTACGTACAACATAGCTGCATCTGCTAGTGACAAATTGCCAAGTTTCACTTTGAGGTGGTTCAGCTTCGATTACAGATAAAAAAAAATGGTTCAGATAAATTGTTTACTGTGTTTCAATGCAAAATTGTTTTTAAATGAAGATTCTTTTTAGGGGAGCTTAAATTTGAGATAACTTATTATCAGAGCGAATTCTTTTTGAGGGTGCTGTGCTTCACTGCACTACAAAAATTTTTATTAAAATGAAGATTTTTTTAGGGGAGTTTAAATTTGGAATAACTAAAATCAATTTTAATGGTTTGGTTCCAAGTTAAGAATAAGAGAAATGTTGTTTTGGAGTTTCGGCATTGATTTTTTGAGGGGGGCCTTATTTTCGAAGCGTATTCTTTTTGAGGGTGCTGTGCGTCAATGCAAAAAGTTTTATTAAAATGAAGGTTCTTTTTAGGGGAGCTGAAATTTGGAATTTTAATGGTCTGGTTCAAGTTAACGGAAAAAGAAGTGTGTTTGTGGAGTTTCCGCATTGATTTTTTGAGGAGTGGCCTTATTTTTAAAGGGGATTTTTTGAGGGGGGGATTTCCAAGGGAGGCACTTATTCAGGAGAACTGAAACTAATTCTAACGATGTGTATGGTTCAAGTTTGCAAAAAAAGTGTTTTTTTTTGAAAGTTTAAGTGTCGATTCTTTTTCGGGGGGGGGGGCTGCGTATTTACAGTGAAAGTAGCTTTTTGTGATTGGGGATAACTAAGAGGAAGCTTCTTTTTCGCCAAAAAACGATTACGCAACCACGATTTTCAAAGTTGAGTAACCGGAAATTTTGCCATATTTGGGCATAATTTTCGGTTGCCATAGTTTCAGTTTCGCAGCAGCGTAACCGTTCTTCAGCTCACTCAAAACCAGCTCACTCAAGGGTCACCGAAAAACAGTTCATCAGCCACACTCACGCACTCCACTGTTTTCCGGTTCCTCTGGTGCGAAAGACATGGTTTGGTAGCAGGAAAACGGTTCCCGAAGTTAGAAAATCAGCCGAATTACGGTTAAATAGACACTTCCTAACTAAAAATAATTTTATTGATATGGTTTAAGGTTATATGAAAAAGTTTTTTCACAGTTAACACGATGATTTTTTTTGAGGGGGGGCCTTTTTTTAGGGGGGGCCCTGTGCGACCGCACAGTTCGCACATTCCTAAGACCACCACTGGTAACGACGATATTGGTACCAATACTTTGCTAAAAAAGTACTGTCGGTACCGATAACGAAACATTTTTTAGAAAGTAACGACGATATCGTTACTCGCAGTGGCGGCTCGTGCACATTTTTAATGGGGGGCTGCAATTTTCCTGAAGGTTGGTAGCTTACTCTTACTTTTCTTGGGAGTCTAATCGTATTACTAGTCAAAACTTTTACGATTTATTGTAGCTTGAAGAAACTAGAAGTGGCATAGTGTTAGCCTACATTAATAGTTAAAGTAAAAAAAACACGACCATGTTAATACAGCCAATTTCGTGCTATGGTAAAAATCACAAGAATGAAATAAATACTTGTGAAGAAGAATATAGTACGCAAATGCAAAACACAGTTGGGAGGTGGCAATCGTGGCATAATACAAGAAAATTATGCAAACTAAACGAAAAAGCAACAAAGTTTTTAATCTATCGCAGTGTCTCGGCATGCAAAGATAAACAAAGATTTACGCCATACCGTCAGACATTGCTATTTATTTCAAAAGGGTGCTAACTTAGTCCTATACGACCGTGAGTTTTGTTGAAAAGTTATGCTTTCTATGCTCTTCAATCTTCATATGTACAAAATTGAAAAATCAAGATACAATCAAATAAATACTAAAAACAACTTTATTGGCACTGCCGTAGTTATGGCATTATTGCGGAAATAGGTAATGTTACTAACTACAAAATAAAAAGTAAGAAAAAGTGAAGCAATAAAGACATTGTACAAAAGTTAAAGCTGATTGTTTGTGGTTTATACAGCAGAACTTTTATGAACAGTGGCTTACTGCTTTGCTTTGTAGCCGGAAGAACTCGGAAGTCGCAAACTTCTAGTCGAGACTTAAAAAATAGCATCGCAGACCAGGCTTATATTTAACTTATGTAAAGAAAGAATTTAAAAAGAGCCAAAAGTCATTCACACAATCAATATGCAATGTGGAAACGTTTCCCAAGAAAAATAATCACATAATTTTCGCAGGTTTTGTCATGAAGCACTTGATACCTTAGTATGTTAATGCGACTACGTTACTTTAGTTTCTCTTTTTGCAAAAACGATTAAAAAATGGAGTGACCAGACGTATTGTTTGAGTTTGACCATCTCTAGCAATATTTACTTATAAACGAATGCCACCCTACGATTCTTTGCGCTTGCAAAATGGTCGATAACTTTTTCGTTGAAGTCCGCAATGCCAGCAATCATGCTTTTTTCCACTGAAAGCATGCACAATGCGGATAGTCTTTCGTTCCTTATTGTGGATCTCAGAAAGGTTTTAATTCTTTTCAGGGTGGAAAAGCAGCGCTCTGGTTCAGCTGCTGTCATCGGAGTAACAACAAGAATGTTAAGCAACTTTAAAATTTCAGAGAAAACTTTGTGCAAGTTGTCTCGAGCAATAGTTTTGCTTAATGCAACTGCAGTTGAATACGTCCACATATCATTTCTTTTGTAAAACACAGACAGTTCGGTTTTCAGCTTACCTTTATTCAGTTCAGGATACGCTGTTACGACTTCCTCTAATATTTTGTCAGGAAAATCTTTTTCAAAAGATGGCAAATTATCCTTCGAAAGCAACTGACCAGCTGCAAGATGACCTTTAAATCGAAAACGTTCACTGCATTGCGCGGTAATGCTGTCATATACTTGTATGGCATCTGGAACATAATTTGAGCACCTACGTTTACGCCTTGGTTGGTTAGCCTCGGAGTCTGATGTGGAACTGGAGTTGCTAATCTCATTTCGAATTTTTTCGATTGATATGTTGAAATTAGCGATGGCTGTGTTCGCAAATGCAGAATCTATTGAACGTGACTGCATCAGGCCATATAGCAGATCAACATGAGGCATAATCTTTGAAAAAAATTCAACCAAAACTCAAAATCTGGACTTTCTATAGTATGTTTGATACCCAAAGCCACGAAGCCCGTGTGCTGGGATTGTGAGCCTGATAAGTTATCACAACATGCAATTATAGCTTCTCTCATTTCTTTCACCGCGTTCACAGTGCGACTCTGAAAATTCCACCTAGTACTGGGCGATGACGGTATCCTACGTCCAGCAATTTGCTCCAAAGCAGCCATTCTTTGCGGAGATTTTGAAAAAAATGGAGGAATACCGGACAAACTATTGAAAAATATTCTCACTTTAGAATTTGCAGATGTAGCTTTTTGGAGAATTAAATTTAATTGGTGAGCATAACAATGAATAAAATGAGCCTTTGGATATACGGCTTTAATTAGCGCCTGTACGCCATTTCGAATACCGCTCAGTGCGGCAGCGCCATCATACGTTTGAGCAATAAGCTTATCTGAATCATGCCCCACTAAACCCTGCAGTTCTTCTAATAAGATACTCGCCAATGATTGTGCTGTTAGGCTGGTGGGCTGAAAGAAACCCCAAAACTTTTCAACCGGTTCACCATTTTTTTTGTACCTAAATACAATTACCATCTGGCTTTTGTCAAAGATATCAGTTGTTTCATCACACATAACGGCAAGGTTTGTAGATTTACTCATTTCATCTTTAATTTCTTGTTTACAAATTTCCAAAATTGACTCCAAAAGTTCGTTCTGTATCGTTTTGGATGAACCTTTAAAAACTGCCGCTGATTCCAAATGCGATTTAAACCTTGTATCCAAAGTGGACGTGAAGTCTAGCAATCCTCAAAAAACTCCGGGGTTAAGTGAGTCATTATGCTCGTCATGCCCCCTTAACGGCAACTCAAAATTACCGCAAAATTTTATACAATTGATAATTTTCGATAAAACAGCACGGTTTTTCGTAACACTCTCATTGTGACGAGCTACAGATAAGGCATGCCCAGTGTCTAAAGCTGCTGCAATATTGGCCCGCCCAAGATGAGATAAATCGATGGCGCAGTTAATACGCCGAGAAGACTCATTGTGCTTTTTAATTTTTTCTGGTATTTTCTTTAAATCCGTTTGTCCTATTTCGGTCCAGGCAGTGTCGCCATCATGAAATGCACATAAGAGGCACGGAAAACAAAACAAGGCGTTTGAGTATTCACATCCACATATCCACTCACACCGTTGATAAATATTAGCGTTAAACTGCCTGGTGTATGTCTTACCTCGACTTTTGGCAGTTTGGGTAATTTTCAAATTTGGAGTAGGCCTTCCAGCTTGCTTGATAGATAGTTTTTCTTGTAAAGTTAGTGTACTGAATTTTATATCCTGAAGGCGCTTCACAGAATAGAAAATTGACATGCTACTACGGTAAGTTTATTCACAAATCAACGCAACGAGTCTGGCTTGTTCATATCATAACCTTGCGCATGTAACATGCGACTGAGTTTCGCGCGAGGGACTGCAGAAATTTCGGCCTAGCTGACGTTTTCTTTTTCAAAAAAAGAACCAAAGTAAGTGAAGATAAAAACTACCTTTTTTCTACTCTCATTTCGATGTCATAAAAACATTATTGTATCATGTGAAGACTGCGAATTTGCAGTCCCGCTCGTTACGGCATTTATGGACTTGGCACTCGCTGCTTTTGCTGTGCTGCCAAATTTCTTCGAACTTTCAGCTCGGTACTATCGTGATCAATAATAATTATTAATTTTGTGCAAAAATAAATTACAGTTGGAGTATTTTTGGGGGGCTGCAGTCCCGCAGTCCCCTTAGACGAGCCGCCCCTAGTTACTCGGTACCGATTTTTGGTACTTTTGAAACGAAAATTGTTTTCTTAAAAATTAATTTTTGTTTTGGTTTTCGTCTTGCAGAGCAACAAAATTAAAGCCTTACCAAGCTTTTTGTCGCATCTGGTGCTAGTGTAAGGTCTAAGTTGCAGTCAGTCTCACGCAAATCTTGATACTGCAAGCGAACACGTCGGTTATATCAACAAAGTGACAGCGGCACGCTCACTAAAACAAGCATTCTCATGTATGGCAACATGTATAAACTGTTGATCTCGTGCATTAGTTATGAGCCTAGGTATAAGGAGTATCATCATCAAAAACTCGCCCTGAAGAGCAGAAACTTTTGTCACACCCCTGCTTATCCGGCTACGTTGCTACTTTCGAACAATACTAAGGACGTGAAAGGGCTTATGGCCTATATACGAAAAAAATGTTGCGAAAGTTCTTGCTGTGTGAATTTCATCATTATGTTGAAGGAGAATGTTTTCATTTTCAAAACCACTTTCAGTAGAGGTTGGTGTATCAGTAGCAGCATACTCAAAAACTTTCAGATAAATCAAAATCTACATTTTTCTCAAAATTTGCAGGTCTATAGTTTTACTTTGATTCAATGACACAAAAATAATTTTTTCCTTATAGTCTAGAACAGTGGTATTCAACGGGTCCTACTAAACACCGCAAGGAACAACAAGGTACTACAAAAAACTACAAGGTACTTTTAAACTTTCAAAATGCTTGAAAACACTACAAGGTACTTTTATGGCTATTACAAGGTAGTTGAAAACACTACAAGGAACTACAGGGTACTTTTAAACCAAATACAAGGTAGTTGAAAACCACAACTAACAAGCAATGTCCTTCCTGGCCTACCGGACGGGAAGTCATGACGACTTCCTCTTGTTGGGTCAGAGGCTATAACAGCACTCCATCACCAACAGTGCAAAGCACTCCAGCATATCGTACCGTAGAGCGAGACAGCGCTGTTTCTGGCTATTAGCCTTCATCAGCCGCCATCAGGTAAGAAACATTCATCTTTCAGGACGAATGACCTTGCCAGGATCACTCATCCCTTCGGATAAATATTTCTTAAAGAATTTAACCTTTGTGATACGCAATCCACTCGTGTGGCTACGTCACCATTCCAGTCAAACTCTTTACGTGGTCAGGGGTGAAGAGCAACAACTAAAAAGCAATGTCCTTCCTGGCCTACCGGACAATGTCTTACCTGAGGGCGGCTGATGAAGGCTAATAGCCAGAAACAGCGCTGTCTCGCTCTACGGTACGATTTACTGGAGTGCTTTGCACTGTTGGTGATGGAGTGCTGGTATAGCTTCTGACCCAACACGAGGAAGTCGTCATGACTTCCCGTCGTGTAGTCCAGGAAGGACATTGCTTTTTAGTTGTTGCTCTTCACCCCTGGCCACGTAAAGAGTTTGACTGGAATGGTGACGTAGCCACACGAGTGGATTGCGTACCACAAAGGTTAAATTCTTAAAGAAATATTTATGCGAAGGGATGAGTGATTCTGGCAAGATCATTCGTCCTGGAAGATGAATGTTTCTTACCTGAGGGCGGCTGATGAAGGCTAATAGCCAGAAACAGCGCTGTCTCGCTCTACGGTAGTTGAAAACACTACAAGGAACTACAGGGTACTTTAAATCCAAATACAAAGTAGCTGAATACACTACAAGGAACTACAAGGTACTTTTATGGCTACTACAAGGTAGTTGAAAACAGCACAAGGTACTTTTAGACCAACTACAAAGTAGCTAAAACACTACAAGGAACTGCAAGGTACTTTTAAACCAACTACAAGGTAGTTGAAAACAGCACAAGGAACTACAAGGTACTTTTAAACCAAATAGGCCTACAAAGTAGCTGAATACACTACAAGGTACTTTTAAACCAACTACAAGGAACTACAAGGTGCTTTTGAACCAACTACAAGATACTTGAAAACAGCGCAAGAAACAACGCACTTGTAAATCAACTACAAGACTTTTAGGTAATTTCAAACCAACTACAACCCCCCGACCCCAACCCCTTCTACTCCCCCCCCCCCCCCCGACTCGAACCCAAACCCCCATAACCCTTGTCCGCAGATCTGCTATTTTTCCACTTGGCACTGAAATTCGGTGAAGAGCAAGAAAAATGTCCGCATGCGGCCAGCAGTTTGCCCAGCTCTGGCGTTGAGGAATTTTTTTATGATTTTTACGTAATTTCGTTATTTGCAACACATTTGTAAAGTTTTTGAAAGATCATTAAATAGGTACAGTAGCCTATGTTGCTAATAAATCTGAATTTATTTCTACAAATTCATCACAGTTTAGAAACATCTATTTTAAACGCGACAGTCTGTTTCACCTTATCTTACTCAAATAGAATAGATTCTGTTTAAATAAGATACCCTTGATGATCCCTCTTGGGTGAAATAGATGTTTTAAATAGGGTTTTAAATAGATGTTATTAAACTGTGGTGAGTGAATTTGTATATTTCTTTTAACTAAACTCAGTTATCGAGCTTTTTTGGAAACACTGTTTCGTATTGATAAGGTCTTGTTTTTGAAACACTGATTCGCATTGTTATGGTCAAGGTCTTGCTCTGTGTCCCTCCACTAGTGCTTTATTACGTGCTTTTGGTAAACCAATGGATTGATTGATTGTTATTGAATTTATTTCTATTCAGAAATCAATCGTTAACAATATTGGTAGTAGAATTCGTCTGCAACGGCACTTCCAGGAGATTTAAAAAACTGTCGTTACCAGCGAATTGACGTCATAGTCGCACAGAGGGGGGCCACGGTGCCATGCCCCTCCTTTAGCCCTGTAATAAGCTGCTAAAACCTAACTTTTAGTCTATAATTTTTCAAACTAATAATGGTTGCAGCTTCCTTTCATTTATTTTAGCCAAGCTTCTGCTTTTAGACATAACTGCGAAAACATTTTTGCATTGTCCATCGTGACTGCACTCACTTGCATGCCCTTTTTCGATAAATAAGTTTGCTAAAATGAGTGTTTTTATGTGAGAACCGCAAAAATTCATTGGCGACTGAAACTGCGTCCAACGTTATAAAAATGTTTCAAATTAAAGCATTTATTCTGAAAACGCATACGGATCAGTCACAAACTTCGCACGAGGCCGCAGCCCGGTGGTTGCCGACCACTGATCTACAACAACGTGATTTCACGGTACTTTTTGAAGATGCTTTTCACGGAAAAACCCGAAAAGTTTTCCGCTTTTGCTTTCTTAAGTTTACTCAAAAAAAGTTACCGAAATATCGAGTAAAACAGTCTAAAAAGAAACGACGGTACCAAAAACGGTACATTTTTTAAAAAGTATCGACGGTGCAGATAACGGTACTAAAAAAGTACCGCGTTATAAGTACCGCGGTACTGCCCAACTCTGCTTCTACGCAATGAAGTGAGCTGCACCTGCTGTCAAATACGCTATAAAATCAGCTTACTGTTAAAACACCTCACAAAGAGTCACAAGACACGCTTTACAACCAGAAATTTGAGAGTTGCTTTTTTCTTTTTTTTGAAATTGTGTCGAAACAATCGATACGTCTGATTGCGTTACTATCACGAATCACATGATTAATAAGCACCAATAGAAAGCTTGTAGGCAGAAAATCAGCAAAATATGCAGCAGAAACTCGCCAGGTTAAATAGAGTGGTAAAGTGCTAGGTGGCGCTGTTCCTAGCAACCGCTTTTACTGGTTCTACACTATTTTTGCTTCATAATAGCTAAGCAGCTACTGGTAGCATACAGCTGCTTTCTGTGGCCGACGTTGGTGCTGTCGCCTGTTAGGTTTTGTCAAGGCTGGTTTTACCCACTATTTTTGATGGTTCAGTGTTTTGTACCAGACTGTCACCTTTAGTGTGAAGAAACAAATTGTAGTTTTTATCGGTTTTCAAAAGCCAGGCGAAAGCTTTCAAGATGGATAGCATTAATAACTGATAAGGTAAGCATAGCAGTCCTTTTTTCCTAAATAAATAGGCATACCACCTTGCTAGGCTTTTAACAAGCTTTTGACTGCTTTAAGATTATTGTCCTAACAACGCACTCAATAAAATTTATTAGGTTTTATCATCCAACCTTGGCTAGTCAGTAGTGTAGATGCCCTGCTCAGTTGCTTTTTTTCGGAATCGCAAACTACCAGGAAGCCGACTTGCAGCAGTGTTTAGTTGCATAATTCATGTAGTAATCTGACTACACATGGTGAGCTGAACCTTTATTGATTTGACGTCCTACACTTAGCTACAGCTCTTCTTGATCAGAGAAAATTGGAAACATCCTAGAGGTCTAGACTATGCAAAGTCTTTCGTAATGTTGAATGACCTGTAGCATTTTGAACGGCTAAAATAGATAACTAAAGTTTAGTCTAACTTTGAGATATATCTTACTATAGTCATTATATTGAAAATGTCCTGCTAACAGTAACAATTAGTTCATGAATAATTTTAATTTTTTGCAGAAGAGCTGACTGAGAAGCAAACGTGAATTTTCATGCGAGCAGTTGCCATTTTAAGATGAAAAAAAAAATAAGCCAACAATATTTACAAGAAATTTGTACAAACTTTCCCTGTTGAAATACCATCTTCAAAGAAGCATAAAAGTAAGCCCACTGATGCTACTAAAAAAAAAAAACATTTCTCTAGATTTTACTGATAAGCAGTTGGAAGAGGTTTCAATGGATGAGTTGGTGCTGCCTGCTGATCTTTCAACTCTGAACTAGTTCAATAGCACTAACAGATTTTATTCAGTTGACAATTTGCATGAAGAAATGATTAGAATAGAAACTGGTATTCCTACAAAAAATCTCTTTTTATTGATAGTTGTATGTACAAAAAAATTTAAAGGTGAAATTTTATGTTTTTATAACTGAAAAGTTAAGACGATTAAGCTTGAAAATTAGAGTATTATTACATTGATGAAGCTAAGACAAAATTATACAAATCTGCATCTTGCGAAGTTATTTTTTGCAGCAAAACCCCGATTTCAAACACAGTTTTGACTTTTATGCATGTGTTGCATGAATTGCTGTTTGTTGATTTGAAGTAACATGTGTCACCGCGATTCAAAAACGGAATTTCAGCTCCAGCTGCATTTGCTAACTCTTCGAATTGCCGAATGATAGTGAATCGTACTGACACAGAAGTTGTTACCCCAAAACGAAATGGATTTACAACGACTATCAAATTCTACTAGTAGGTCGATGAACTCATGTAAGGCTCTTGTTGGAGTAGCTCCCAATGGTGTGATTCCATTTGTCAATAAGCTATGTGCTGGGTCTACATCTGTAAAACACATTGTTTAAAAGTGTGGAATTTTGAATCACTTCGTCGCAGGTGATCTTATTCTTGCTGACAAAGGGTTTTTGATCCAAAACGTTGTACTTGCAGGAGTAAGTTTTAACATTCCACCATTTCTTGAACATGGTAAGTTGTTTAAAAATGAAATCATTCAAACTAAAAGCATTGCAAAGTGTCAAATTCATGTAGAACGAGCCAATGCCGGACTAAAAAGTTTTAAGATTTTAACTTTAATTCCATCATGGCTGCGTGGTTACTTTGATGTTATTTTTCAGCTAGTGGCTGCTTTGGTCAACTTACGATTTCCTCTTATTATATGAAAAGGCTTGTGATAATAGTGCATTTGAATGATATTTGCGATATTGCCGGTACTTGCCTGTACTTTTATACCAGTTCTTGCGAGCACTTTTATATGGTGAGTTTCATACATTTTGCAGCTTTTTGAGAACCAGTTACTATTTTTGCTGTTTTGGGTGTGAATTTGGCTGTGATGTTAATAACTGGATGTTCTGAAAAAGTCACTGCCTGGTAGTGTTATTTCTTGATTGCAATATTTGACTCATAAACACTGTTTTTTGTAAATATCTATGTTTACCATTTCGTGTAATCATACTTAATCTATACAAAAATGTGGTACTGTATTTCAAACCAAGAACAGAGGTTATGCATATAAGCAATAATTCAACTTGATTGGTTGAACGAAATGTATTTTACATTTTGTTGGCTATAACTTTCAAGTGTTTAAAATTATGTCTATTTTGTCTTAGTGGATGGTAAACTGGTACTACAGTGGAATTCGGTTAATAAATCCACCTCGGGACAGCCGGTTTTGGATTTAATACGCGACGGCTTTAATAAACGGCGTTTCCTAAAAATGCATCTCACCTTTGTGGATATCCCCCTGCAGCGGTAAAAATGCACAAAATGTAGTATTTTTTCAATATTTATTCGACACAGAAAAATCTGCGCAATGAAGTTTGCTTCGGTGGAAATGTTTTCCTCAGATGGCCATCCTCTTCTTCTTTCATATCACAAAGCATGTCCATCTTCTTAAACCCAGTGCGCTGTAGCCCCAGGGCCAAGCGACGAAAACATTTCCGCATCTCTGCTGCTGATGGCGTTTCTTCTTCTGAACCATCAATATCATCATCTTCGTCATCAGAAATTTCAACAACCCCATCCTGGTTTTGTATCATTGAAACAAGATTCTCAGTGAATTCTTCCTCAGTCTGATTTTGCACACTCCTACGACTGGTGTTCAATTAGTCTGCTTGATTAGGCCTACCAGTACACTAGGACATGTACGTACTTGTCCATACGAAACTGATAATCCAATATTGTACATACTTATTAGCACATAATGAAGAAAAATTTGACTGCATAAAGCACGTAAGCTGGATGTATTAAGCGGCGCTTGGATTTATTAACCGAAGTTTTTATAACGGGAAAGGATTGGGACGATTCCGTTCCAAGCAAATTGGATGTAATAAGCGGCTGGATTTATTAACCGTGGATTCAATAACCAAATTCCACTGAATTTGCGAAAGGGCCTTGCCAAGGTTAACGATTATTCTTTTCATAATTCTTGCTGCAACCGTTACTGTGATAATTTCTACAATGAAAACGCTTGTTGCTAAAAGCTGTATATTTTGAATGCTGACGTAGCGAAAAGAAAAAACAAATAAACATAAAACGCGCTGGTAAAAATAGACAACGGAGATAAGCAACCCGGGTTCTAGCAAGTGATATTACGTAATGGCTATAATTACGTTTTTTGCATGCAAGACAACACCTGTCCAAAAACCGCTTTGAACTGCATTTTACTGTAGACTACTCTTCAGCAAAGTATGTGAATTATTAACAACTTAGATGGCCAAGTGGTAAGAGTGTTTGCCTCAGGAGCTGTACCTAGGTTTGACTTCGAGTCGGATTTCAAAGCAATGACATGAAAATTGGTATTCACAGCTTCCTGCTTGACGTTCTGCATTAAAGGGACCGTGTGAAGAACAAGCCGGCAAGTTTACTTCCTGTGCCCCTGGGAAAGGCACTTGGCGGGATTCCCCCAATCTTGGTGTGGTAAACAAGTGGCCGGCAACTCCTAAGCAAGCTCGTAAGAGCGCATTGATCGCTTTCTCGTGATAGGAGGATAAATATGCAATCAATTAAATTTTTTAATAATGCACATAAATTTTGCAATAATCACGAGTCACATTATGAAATATAGAAAACCAATCATTATTACGTTAATGGACTGAAATGGAAATGAATGGTGATGAGTTTGACTTCACAATAGACTGAACAAAGTCGACAGTTAGGCTTGCGTTCTTCATTAAAAAATGTGCAAGTAGATTAGTGAATACGAAAAAAATTATGCAGGCAATCCGCTACATATATATTCACGACCAATCAAACAGCTTCATCTTGTATGATCATCAACAGACCAGTTAATGGTTGAAATTCTTCGAGGTACCTTTCTGGGAATAGGTCCGGTATTTCACGTAAAAACTTCAAAATTGACTGATTTGAGCATTCCAATCTTCATCCTTGTCTAGCTAGTTTTAGGGTAATCAGTTGCAGCTGCCAGCTGAAGACGCCACATCAACAGATTTCTTCCTCTTCCACTGGCATTCGATATCAGTGCGACTCAAGTTGTTATGTTATAAATATATAGAGCAGCAGCATAACTTCATTTATACTCGCTCCTGGGACATTCACACTCAGAAGCGTATTAAATTTTCATATCTTCAACATTTATCTGAAAATAATATCACAGATTAGCTGCAGAAACTTTACAAAAAATCATGTAACGGTAGGCTACCGGTACCGTACTTACAGGCATATGCAGCTATTGGCACTGTACCAGTACCAGTAGTTTAAAAATCGGTTCAGGTGGTTACTCTTAAATCTCTTAGCATAATTAAATGCAATCTTTTAAACATAAAACTAGGTAGGCCTATAAAAACCAATCAATAACTGAATATGTTGAAACTTAGTTACCCGCTTTGGGTTATAAAAAGGAAATTTATCAATCTATTTTCATCAGCTTACCATTGCTTTGCAGTGTCTGCTTGCATACTAGCATGTAGTTTTAGTTTCCCTCCTAATACACCATCACAATACTGAAATAACTCCACATGACTTGATTTGTGGTGGTTTTCCACTCTTTCGACTGATTTTGATTCATTTGCCAAGTGACCAAGCAGTTTGGCAAAAGAACACATGTTTTGCAGCTCATTTCACAGTGGTAACTAAGGCTATGCGGCGATAGTTTAGAACCAGCAAAAGCGGTTGCTACGACAGCGACACCTAGCACTTTACCACTCTATTAGACGGAAGTTTCGTGGTTAGGCTTTTAGCTTTTTATAATCGTTAAGAAAAGCAAGAAATCAGCTACTTTTGTATTTACGGTAGCCTAAATGTCCCTGTCATTAAGCGGGATAAAATAGTTAGTTAGTTAGCGTTTTTTTATTTCCGTACCGTCAACACAAGAATAATATACAAAAACAATATACAGTGTAATTGGACAGCACGAGAAAAGGGAAGAAGCAACAAAACGATAAACGTTGTAACATGCAAGGGGAGAATGGAAGATCAAGAAAAGTAACATGAGAAGCATGGTTGCAGCACCCGATAGTAATTTGTGAGCTCTTGACTGTTCTGGTTAAAAACACGAACCTACAACAGTAGATTTTATTTTCAGTAAGCTCTTTTGTGCTAGCAGCCTGCATATTGAAGAGATGTTAATTGTGAGACTGAAAAAATCCACAATGAATTACAAGGAGGTACCAGTAAGTATTGAAAATTACCTATCCAGTACAGAGTATGCTTAGGCTATAAGTTTGGGCATTGTGATATTACAAGCACATGAAACAAATTTGATTGTTTCTAATCTGTTTATCAAATTAGTAGAAGGATAGCTCAGGATTTTTGAAAATTATTTTTAGCCTATTGCCTATCGCTTTATGCATATTAACGTCACAAGCACGGTGTTTAAGCAACGCAATAAACAATTCGCCATGCTTTTATGTTTCAGCAAACGTTGATTGTTGTCACAATAATTTGTGTAATCTGTATTTGCGTTTTAGCTTTAAATTTGGTTAAGATTAGGTAAAACAATGTTATCGAAGCATATTAGACGATAGGTTGTGAAAATACTCGAGAAGTCACAAAACTTGAAAATGCAACGTTTGGAATGTCTAAAATCGAAAAACAAGGTTAGGGGAAGTGTTGGTACGATGAACCTGTGGGCAAGATGAAATACTTTTGTTTTGATAAAAAAGTTAAATGTTGTGATTAAATGAGGTGACAGCTGGCTTGATGACCATTTGGTCTTTCCCTGTCACCTCATTATGTAACCAAGTAACTACAATGAATCCTTCAACATTGTCATTTGATTAATATCGTGCGTGGTGGATAAACTATACTGATACTGATTCTCCGTAAACAAAAAGCGTGTTATTTCGTCGGAATACGTTTTGTTACGTCGCATACTTTTGCATAGCATGTAGAAGTTTTAACTGCCTAGTGCAAAGGAGAGAACTTTATTTTCGCCAAAAATTGTTTCTGGCTTTCAAAAGTATTTTCAGACTTTTTTTAAAAAAAGTTGTCTACCTCCTCACTTGACGATAATTCCGTTTTGATGCATAGTCAGAAATAATGAGTTTGCAGTAAGGTTAAGCGACAACGCTAATTAATTTAGCGTAGTTTGGGGGATAGTAGTTAGGCAGTAGAGATGTCAACCGCGCAGCGCAGCTTGCGCTGCCGCTTTTATCGTTTTTTTGCAGCGTAGTTGCAGCGTGCCGCGTAGTGGAGTAAAACGTCTGCCGCGTAGTGGAGGCGAGCCGCGCAAAGTATATTTCTATTTTCAAATACTTTCATAAGATCTTAACAACATCCTAAAAAACTGCGGTGTGCAGCGCGGTGCGGTACTAAAATTCAGAGGTGGGCATTTTTTCTGAATAGACTGAAGCGCAGCGCAAGAAAGCACAAAATTTTTTAAAAGCAATAAAACGCAATGCAACTAGCGCAATCTGATTTTTGAATAAATCGAAGCGCAACGCAACTTTCGCAATCCAATTTTGTAATTGTATGAAGCGCTGCGCAACTTCCGCAATCCAATTTTTAATTGCATGAAGCGCAGCGCAACTTCCGCTATAGATATTTTACAAAAATAAAAGCGCAGCGCAACTTTCGAAACTAATTTTTCGTAGGCGTTAAAGCGCAACGCAATTTTTGCTTAAAAAATGCTACAAAGCGCAATGTGTGAAGAAGCGCATTTTTCAGTAGAGTCATTTTATACGTATTAAACATACTTAAACTGAGCGTGATAAGCACCAGTGATCACTGATTGCAACGATTATTAGTCAAACTGTAGATGGGTTTCGTGAAGCTGGTAAGCAGAACGACATAAACATTTAAGGTGCAAAAAATAATCGCGTTGCCGCTTCATCACGCTTTTATAAAAGTATCCCTCAAAGTAAATTATCTACATAAGGCAAAATTCAGCACAAACAACAAACAAATGCGATTTATTTTACTTCACCGCATCACACACAAATTCATAATACAACGCCAAAGAAATATTGTTGAAACTCCCGAGAAAAAAAAATCGCAAGCGAATTCAATGAATCTCATTTCTGATTGGCTGAAATCTGCTACTAGAGAATAAAGCTATTACCTTTCGTGCACGCTTCACCACTTGAGCATTGAGCAACTTGCGCTTATATCGGACGAAGCGCAGCACAATGAAGAATCTCAATTTCTTTACAGTTCGCAGCGCAATAAAGCGCAAGCTCTTATATTTTATTTAGTTCGCAACGCAAGAAAAGCGCAAGCTGTTAAATTTGTTTCATTTCGCAACGCAATAAAGCGCAAAAAGCATTTATTTTAATTGAAGCGCAGCGCAAGCTGCGCAATAGCTAAAAATAATTTGCTGAAGCGCTCCGCCACAATTGCGGAAGTTGCGTAACTTGCGCTTTGCGCTTCAAATTGCGGAATGCCCACCTCTGCTAAAATTGTTCAACAAATTGCGGTTGCAGCGCAGCTTGCGGACAAAAAACACTGGAGCAGCGCAGCTTGCGGACATAATTTGTGTGTCCGCGACATCTCTATTAGGCAGTACCTTTTTCAAAATGGTGGCCACAGGATACGATGAACCATTTGTGGTGAGGTAAGATGAACCGGTGGTTCATCTTGCCCCGCATTCTTTTGCTTGGTTATTGCGACAAGATTTGCCTATGTTAAAATTTCTTCGTCTTTTCATTTCAACAACTGCTCTTGTTTTCCATGTACGCCTATCGTCAGTGTCTTTTATTTGCTACATATGGAGTTTGTATTATTTGTGTATGGGTATTTATGATAAAAATGACTAGCGATTACGAGCAAAAGACGGGAAGGGGTCAAGGCAAGGTATATCCGCTAAAGTAATGAAAAAGACCCTTCGAGAAATCAATAATGGGGAGTCCATACGAAAAGTTCATATAATATACGACCAGGGATCTTTCCATCACGCAGCTGCGAGACTTCCAGAGCCAATCAAAGTTAGGGTTAGGGTTAGAATTTTGTCATTTGAATTTTTTTAGTTGAACCAATGGAGTTTTTTAGTTGAACCAATGGAGGTTTTTGGTTGAACCAATGGTACACCGATGGAGTAAGGTATTTTGTTTAATTTGTTGGTCGTTTTAAAGTTAGTGGTAGTTTACTAAATTTTTGTGTTGAACGCTCACAAAAAAAGCACGTAGGCCTAAATTGAAATTAATGGTATGTTTTAATGCTTGTCAAGAAGTTACCGAGAAAATCTTCATTTACTTTAGCATTAGGAGATATCCTATTTCAAACTAAAGATGGGATGGGCCGCTAAGAGACCCGCTAAAAGCGCCTAACGAGCCGTTAACCAGCCTTTTTATTGGTCCGTTAACAGCGCAGTTCTTTCGTCTGTTTCTAACTGGGCCGCTGGCGAGCCGCTAACAATTTTTGAAATCTTTTTCAATTTTGATTTTTCTTTTACATGATTTAAGGTTCATAAAACGAATGGGCTTTGGGCGGTCCGGGCTTTACTTTTGGGATGAGTTGCCGGGTCGGTTACCGCTACTGAGCAAGATGAGACGGGTCATGGGCGGTCTGGGTTGTAAAAAAAGTCAGTCGGTGTCATCTCTATATCAAACCTTCATTGGGTCCGTCAGTACATTGGCTGTCAACGTTCCAAAACGCTAACAAAAAAGAAACGTTGGCTAATTAGACTTATATCCTAATATTTTACTGCTTGGAGTAGGCTATGTGATAGATTTATAAAGAAATGCATGAGCATCTGGTTTAAGCTACCCCATGGTCAACGTACCTCACGATATGGTTCATCGTCCCCCGTTCTGGGGGCACAATGAACCTTTTTGAAGTCTGTTTTTAAAACACCATAGTTTTTTAAGTGCTCACCTAATGCAAGATTTAAATACATGAAAAGGTTCGGGCAAGCTTTGAGCTGTTATTCGAAGAGTAAAAGTTAAATAAGTACAAAAACTTAGAGCAGCAGGTTTAACAATGTAAAAAGTGGTTCATCGTACCACCACTTCCCCTACGCATTTTCATTACTCAGTTAGCATATATACGGACTGCTTGTTCACGTTCATCCATCCATTTTCTAGACCCGCTTATCGTTGGGGGGTCGCGGGGGCAGCAGCTGGAGTTGGAACCTCCAAGCATCTCGATCCTCTGCAACAAAGGATAAATGCTCTGTAGGGATGCCAAGGTGAGAGCAACTAAGGTCCTCGACGTAATCTCGCCATCGAGTTGTGGGACGGCCTCTAGGCCTTCGACTAATCGGCCTCCGACCAATAGTTCACGTTCATTCTTTTAATATTAGACTAGTGTATGAAGTTAAAGATGAGCTTCTACGTGTTGAAGGTTCAGCCTTATTAAGGCTGTTTTTCTAAAGCATCAAAAGTCGCATATCGTCTGGCCTGGGAGGTTTTGCACTGTAAGCTTAAGCGAACTACCGGACTATCACTTTAATGATGAACATCAAACTGATTGAGCAGGCTGTAGATACAAATTTTCCAGTTATTGATTTGACCCGACTCGGAATTGAACCAAAGGTCTACCGATCCAGAAAACTATAAATATTCTACCCTGACAAAGCAGCACTACCTAATCATGGATTAAGTTTAGCATTTTTACGTGCAGAAATTCACTGCAATTTCTATTGCTTTTGAAAATGTCGTTTTTAGTTTCTTTAATAGCATGAAACTTTTAAACTATCATAAACTTCAACTGTTTCCTAGCCTTCGTCACTTTTTGTAACTTTGCCTATGAAGAAAATCATATGGTAAGATAGTTTGAAGTCAAAATGATTTTGCTGTTATTTCAGTTGTTTTGTAAAGCACTGCACAATTGTTCTTACTTAGTAAAGTTGACATTGGCCTAGCTCAAATCGTCTCAATTGTTTTATAGCTTTTGTGGAATTCAGAGCTGGAATTCAAAGAAATGAATTCAGAGCTGGAAATTCAGAGCTGGAATTCAGAGCTGTAATCTGTAATCTTCGAGACCGAGACGAGACTTTGACACCATAAGACCAAGACTTGAAGCAAAAGTTGAGTTGAGACCGAGACTTGCTCAAGCCGAGACCGAGACACGAGACTTTTGAAATCAGGGATTCTCAAAAGGTCATGAATATTTTAATCAAATATGTGACATTCCAAAGAATTTCTTCATCCGGCATGATGTGGCAAGCTATGACAGCTGTCTTATAGAAACGCAGAAAAAACTGCTATTGTATCACAAGACGGAGAACAAAAAACGCGAATTTGTATTTTACTAATGACATTGTTTGCCTTAGGTAAATACTGTTATTATTACGTGTATACTGCGTAGCCTTATAATTTATGCCTCGGCATAAATATTTTTTGCCTACCTTAATCATTTGCTTGTAGTCGCAAGCTTGTTCGCTGCACATAACTCACAGACTCAAGAGTATGCCGACATTTCTAAAATGCAATGAAAATTGATGGTGAACAATGTTTCCAAAAGATTTTCTTGGCATTTCCAAAATGTCAGCTTACTGGATGTATTGCAGGTCATGCTTGACCGATGAGGCCGAATAATTATGCCTCCCGGCTAAACACTCGCTCAATCGGAGCAGATGATGCAGGGATATCTAGAGATATCCCTGAGATGATGTAGGTTTTATTCTACTGTTGTTGGTAGCAAATGTTGGAAATACCAGTGGTAGTTGGTTTTTATTCAGTTTCTGTTACTTCATTCAACTTTGAAGCGAACTTTAAGAAATAGCCCCGAGACACGCTCATATTACGAGACTTCAACAGACTTCGAGGTCGCGAGACCGAGACTTTGAAAAATCTTGTATCGAAACCGAGTCATGTCTCGAGACACTACAGCTTTGGTGGAATTCCTTACAATAAATCATGTATATATTAGGGAACGTCCGGGGCAATAATTTTGGCCGGGACCGGGGAATTGCGCCTGCCTCATCCAGGGCCGGGGCGCTGCGTTACATTGTGTCCAGAATACATACACTGCAAACCAAAATGGGTAGTGACAACCCAAAAAACTTGGGTAATAAATTGGGTAGACTCGTTGAGACACCCAACTTATTTAATTGGGTATATCTTACCCAATTCATGTACCCAAAACTGCCAACTACAACCCAAAAAAACGAAAGTGAAATAACTCATTACCGAGACCCAACTGTGAGTCTCGGGAATTTAAGATCTACATTAACTCTTTTCTTGCGCCTAATACGACTGTACTGGATTGTTCCCTATGCACATTTCTTACCTCAGAAGATTCATATGTACTACTTCTTGATTCATATATAAAACAAGAAATGATGAATAATTTTTCTTTAGTGGCATTTACGCAAATACGTCATTTTGGGAGTTTAATACCCAATATTTTTTCAATTTATAAATTTGTTTTTCTTATAAATGCTTATACCGTATGTAACAATGCGATAGTAAACCACGTGGCAAATCAAACTTCTCTTTAAGATTTTTGGTTAAGATGGCAAGCATTTAACTTCGGAAAACATCGTTACCAGCCTCCTAAAAATTATTTTGTACACTCATCAACCGTTTTATAAGAGCTTATGTGTGAACAAGAATTATGCATGAATGCAGAAATCCAACAGGCGTGCGGCTCGCAAAAATTGGACATCTGGACTGGATAATTTTGAATGATATTTGCTCTGCTGGGAGTAAAGTAGAAGCTGCTTCATATCTCAATATTGATACCCCTAATTGTACCATTAGTTAAAACAGAACCGGCCAAAAGTAAAACTTTTGTAATTATAGAACTGGCTGACAGAAAATTTGAATCCCTCCACTGCTTATAGCATCTTCATTTTAAGTTCTTACCCTAGAACGAATTTAAATTTTTAACTTGTTGCGTAGTAATTAGCTATGTACAATAATCTCCGGCGATGTACTAATTTACTTAGGTACACAGAATTGAAAGTTGGGCAAAAATTAAAACAACCCAATTACGTTTTCGAAAGTTTTTGGGTATGGTTGATTTTAACCCAATTATGTTTCGCTTACCCAAATAAAATTTTTGGGTTTAGCTTTTAAATCAATATTTTTTTCGCGCTCTTGGGTAAAAACGTTTTTGCCAAATATTTTTGGGTACTGCATCATAAATAATTGGGTATTGGGCACTTTTACCCACTTTTACGGAGTTCTACTACCCAAAAAGATTTGCAGTGTAGTTATGTAGCCTACATTTTTCGATATCACGCCAATGCTCTTTCGTAATTGTACACGATTTTCATTAGTGCATGACGAACCTCAACAACGCTTTAAGCATGTACGTTCTTGATTTTTAGGCACCAACGCATTTTTCGTACAAAATAAAAAATCTTCATGTGAATAATAAGATATGACTTTTATATCGGTTGTATAAGACGATCCCGATTTTTAAGGGTGGGTTTTTGCACTTAAGGGTCGTCTTATACGCCGGAGTATACGGCAAATAAATTTGAAATTTAACCCTGGTTCTTGCCAATTGTTATGACCGGAGCCCTTCGGCCGGAGCCGGAACGGGGCAAAAGTGTCATCCAGGCCGGAGCCCCGGTCTATCTCTAATACACACATATTGTAGTTTTGTATAAACTAATTTAAATAATCAACGATAATTCAATAATATTGTTTTAGAACAAGGTTTTTCAACCTTTTTTTGCTTAAGGCCTACTAAATTCCTGAAATATGGCGGTGGCCCAACAAATTTCGCTAAAAAGCACGAAGTGAACACAATGACGTGATTAGGGAATGCTGATGTTGCTTTCTAGTCAAGCTCTGTGGCTATCTGAAAACAGTACCGTGGCCCACTGCTGGGCCATGGCCCGTTGAAAACTTCTGTTTTAGAATGAACTGGACGCTTGCAAAATTGACACCGGCAAGTGTATTTCGACTGAGGCGGTATCAGCATGGGCAAAATCAAATATTTCAACAAGCATGATCGCGAATTTTAGTGCGCAATACTTAGTTGCATTCCTATTGTCTGGTCTTTGAAAGTCAGTTTAAAATGGCCCTTTTGGTAGTTTTGAAGCAAAAAGTTTGTAAGTGATTGCAGCTAGATCTTGTGACAAAAAGCTATGCCTAATCTGTAATTTCGTTGTCAGTAATGGCGTTATCATGTGGTTCTTTTGTATGATTGCATTGGCAATATGCCAAGTCTGCAACCTCTCTATGGCCTACATTATGCAAATGCGTAGGTACCATTACGCGATGTAAGATGCATTTTGCTGTAGGGAAGGTGGGGCAATACGGGACACTTTAGAATAATCACGCATAACTCGGGATATAAATTTATATTTTTTAAAACTAAACTATCCTCGGATAGGTGTTGACTAATAGCATAATATTAGACTGCATTTTTTTATTTTGCTGCCTGCGTCAATGTGTAATTATAAAAATAAAAACATAAAAAATTGTCCCGTTTTGCCCCTCAGCTGGGGCAAAATGGGACACCTGTCCCGTTTTGTCCCACTCCTTATTTTGCCAAGTAAGACTACCAGTTTTATGGTAAAAGCAAGCTGTGGGTGAAATGAAACAGGTTTCTACTGTGATATAAGCTAATATTGATCGTAGCAGTTCAAAAAATCGGCCAACTTGTACTCGGTTGAACCCACTAGCTCAGCTTAAACTGGTAGGGTCAGGTTGCCGCAAGCTCAATTCTGGGTGGCGTTTTAAAAAATTAAACAGCCAATCCTTCCCCGCTTTGTTTGAACTTTTGTTAAAAGGGACATTTAAACCATTAGCCTCAGCAAGTTGAAAAGCCAACTCTCTCAAGGAGTCTGTGGTTAATCCAAAAAACATACATTGCATTTTTTTCGCATGCTCCAGAAGTTCATTTTCGAAGCTGCTATCAAGGGCAGGAACAAAGTGGCCAAGTTTGACTTTCCTTGGTTGGCTTACTTTGCTGTTGACATGCCTCTCAAGTGTGCTCTTTGGGATATTGTAAACAATTGCAGCTTTTCTTAAAGAATGTTTCTTCTCTTTAACATCTTTTATGGCTTGATCTAGATCAGTTTCTGATCACTTTGAACGTTCGCTTTTCCTTTCATAATTTCTGACCATTATTATTTACGATATATACCGGTATATATATATTGTATTTACTAGAATAGAGAAAACTATAAAAAAGAATAGTTTATATTAGGCTATACCGGTACCGTACCAGTACATTGGTATCATACCAGTAATGAAAAGGAGAATATAATTATGTAAGTTACCGGTAGTTAAAAAGTCTAGGCTACCAAAAGTTAGTCTTAGGATACTGTGTACCGGTATACTGTTCATTTAGCATCCAAAATCTAATCAACCGTGCCAGACTGCAGTAGCAGGTACCAGTAGCTTACTGGTACTTCTTCAGTGTATAGAGAACAATATATCATATCAAGATTATTACTAGTAGGACTATGCTAAAGCAAAATATTTTTGATAAATCTTTGGCATTTCAGCACCAGCAGCTACCACTGTACTGGTATCGTTAGTTTTGTGGGTTTTTACTAGGCTATTATCCTGGCACTGCCTCAAACTTTATATCTTTTAAGGTTAATCTTAAAGTCTGACTAGATTAATTAGCATATGGGACGTAAATGAAAAACAGTTAAGAGAGAGAGGATGTCCCATTATGCCCTAATAGGGTAGGTACGACTAAAAAACAAGTAACTCAGACAGTTTTTCACAAAAACTGCAAAACTTTTTTTTATTACACACAAAGAGACTATTGAATTTACAGAATAATTTTCTAACCACTTTGTCAACATCTTCACTTTAAATTCACTTAACTAATCAGCAACTACCTTACATGAAACTACAGCAAAACACCTTTTCTCCCCTAACACCACGATTTTACAAAAAAGTAAAAAGTTTTTCATGCGCGAAGTTTGAAAATGTGGTAACCCAACATACAAATGCCACAAGAGTTCGCTAAACTATTTACAAGCAAAATAAAAGCTATGTCCCGTTTTGCCCCGTGTCCCGTTTTGCCCCACCTTCCTAAGGGTACGCAGTGGCGTAGCCAGGAATTTTGATTGATGGGGGGGGGGGGCAAACTTAATTGTCCGAACCGCATGGAAAACGCTACTTGAAATTTCTCTTACTATCAGTGGCGCACCTAAGAGCACAACCAAGGCTGGATCATCTTTTATCAATATTTTAAAAAATGATGAAATGCATGAATCAAACAAGGTGCAGGGGAAAATCGAATCTAGAAATCCTGCTTTACTACGAACTTTATTACGCTATTGCCACCATGTTGCCATCATCTGTAAAATGTAAATGTTTGATCGTCTTCGTTGTGTTTAGAAACGAAACTGAGTAGGAATGGATGCATGGGAAGAACTGTTAACATAACCTTTGATTTTTAAATAAATTTCTTGATTGCACTTTGCTTGTTTCTTAATTACTGCCATCGCTCGCATTTCCTCACTAAGGGTCCAAGAAAAAGGTAAATTACGTGATGTGCGCGATACGCAGGCTACGAAGAATAATAGCCATATTTTTCAGGAAGTAAATTTATTTGAGTTATTCAATCAATTTAATAGTAAATAGCGCTATAATTGGTAAAAATACGGGGCCCGGGGCAACTGCCCAAGTCTACCGAAGATACGAAAACCACACGTTTACAGTGAAATTCCGAAGATAAGGAGGACCTCACAAATAGATTAGCCTAGGGCCTCTAATAGTTTAAACGAGGGTTTCTTAACCTTTTTCGTCTCGTTTACCCCTTGCCAAAAGAAAAAAGTATAATTTACCCCCAGTGTACCACTACTGCTTTTTTATTGCTGAAAAGATACCTGTACTACCGCTGCCGGATACCTATACTACCGCACGTTTAAAGCAAACCTAATTTCGCTATTTCGGGTAATCTATATATTGTTAAATCTCCTTAACACCGTGTGCTCTAAGGTTACTTGCCCCACTGCCTGCCTCCGTTCATACAATCATAATCCCTACTTAGAACCAAAAGTGGAAACCCAAACCTAAAACTTAAAACCCGGTTTCGAAATAAATTTTGGAAACCCAAACTGAAACTGACACCTACTTAGCCAAATTTTTGAAAACCTAAACTTCAACCTAAACCGTTTTTTCTTGTAACGTCAAAACCGAAACTGAAACTAAAACCTGTTCAAAATTTTCCAAAGTTTTGGGTGTTAATAATTGTTACTACCATCATTACGAGTACAGTTCCTTTAATGCTGAGCGTCAAATAGAGAAGCTGTGAATACTAATTTTTGAGTCTTTGGTTTCACTGGACTCGGAATTATATCCAAGTCGACAACTTCTGAAGCAATTGCTCTCCTCACTCGGCCATCTGAGCTGCTACTTATCATTGTAATAACACAAAAACGCCAAGAAGTAAAGCATTTGAATAATCCGTATTTAAGATAAGATAGCTTTCTTGAATGAAACTTAAACCGAAACTGAAACCCAGAAACCGAAGCTGTGCGTAAGCAAAACTGAAACCGAAACCTATTTTTCAACAGCCGTGAAACCAAACCAACACTGAAATCTGACATCTAGATTTTAACACACCGAAACTGACACCCTATCGCCAAGTAGCCAGGTTTCCACCCTTGCTTAGAACAAAGGGATTGCGTCAAAAATTTTCAAGTGCAAATTAAGTGGCATAAAATTTCAAAAAACTACGTCAAATTTTGCTCAAATGCATTGAAGCTTGTGGGTCGGTTTGGATTAGGTAAAGATTCTCTGCCAAGCTCGCTTCTACCTCTCCAAACAACTCCTTGTCTCGTCTTCCAGCATTACAAAGCATTCAGTACTCACCCCGAATATTAACCAGTATATTAACTTAAGCTTCACCTTACAAGTGTGAATGAGGCTCAATCTTCTCTGGCAGAGTGCTCAATAACGTTATTGAGCAAATAAGCTTCACCTTATTTAAATAAAATAAAACAAAAATTATTAAGAGATTAAACCACTGACAGGTAAAAAAAAGCTGGATCTCACTCAGTAACTGCGGCATCAATAATCACACATCCAAAGTTTATATGATTAAAAGCAAATGTAAAGTTTTGCGCGGCAGAGTTCGATTGGCTAGTTCAAACGTCGTCACAATTTCTTTGCGTCGCAATGTCATGGCAGCAGCGTGCTCGCTTGAGTAGGAGAATAATGTAATCTTCTTGAAGCAGCGGCAATTTGTAGACTTCTTTAAAGTTGATATGTCATTCCGGACGGTTTGAAGGAAAAGAGATGTCGCACGATGGCGCTCCAAATGTTATAAGTTGAAGCGAGGCTTTGCCGCTGCTACGTAGCCCCCTGCCAAGATTCGACGAGGTGCGCACGCAGCACCGAAGCGGATCTGACAAAGGATGCACGGGAGTCGAAAGGATTGTCATCTAAATAAAATATAATGAACGGCAGCAAACAAATTGTCTCAGTTCAAATTCAACACATCAAAAAATAGGAAGTCCAGTATAAAAACAACGATCTGGAAAGTCCCAGAGCGAAGAGCCTGGTTCTGAGAGGCAGTAGGCCTTACTTCCTTCACGAGAAAATAAAATAACTGCAACCAACCATAGTGGTCTGAGTAAGCATGAACAGAAAACAGGACTACTAGAAAACGAAATGCTTAAGTAAGTCAAAGTAATAAAAGCTAAAGATTTTAGTATATAAACTAAAAACGGTAAAGCACCCGGGGATAAACTAAAGCAAAACAAGTCTGAAAAGGTATAAAAACGAAAGAGGTGGTATCCAAAGGAGAAAGCCACCGTGGGCAAAACAGATAAACACACTGACGAAAGGACCAATTACTAGAGTTTAAACATTTCGAGCGCTCCAAAGAAATTGCCCTAATAAGCACCGACCAAACACCACTGAACCTTTATTATATACCAAAATTACACCTGCTCGTCTAGCCACACCACCACAAACCACGTAAAAACAGGGGACCTGAAAATTGAATATATCAGAAAAAAATTATGAAGTAGAGACTGCGTAGGACTGGAAATGCTGGGTGGCGCTCCCCCGAGCACGTCCAGGCTCAAACTGGAAGTTATAAGATGGAGCAAGGCAGTGCAAATCAATGACCAAAAAAAAGTTTACCTGAGGGAGTTCCCCGACCGTTTTAGTCGCCTTCTACGACTCGGCGCTAAGACCGATCACGCGATTCTATGTCCCGGCGCGACACGGGGAAATTGCGTGAAAATCGTCTCGCCAAAACAATTTCAAAAGACTCGACAGAAGAACCTTAAACGCTGAGTGACAACGCCAAAACGTTGAGACGGAATGTCGTTTAATTACCCTCATAAGCACTCCTCTGAAATCTACCATACTTTTACCATAACAACAAACGAAAGAAAATTGATGTAAAGAGAGACAAAATGTGGAAGCTCAAGAAAGGTATTAAAGTGCATCGGATGATAATGTTTCCAGCCTAAATTGCAATTAACCATGATTAAGCTATATAATGCCTTAACTAAGGAAACAACAAAGATATTTCATTCACACTTTTGCTTGATGCTTTGCTCTTCATTTAAAGAAACAAAAGGTTTCACAGAAACTCAAGCTGTCAGGCATTGGTTAAAAATTTTAGCTGACCTCATTTTTGGGCCATAGAAAGGTTAACTGACTAAATTAGGCTAGCTTTCGCTTTGTCACAAACAGGGTGTAGCCAGAGGGGTAAAACAAGCAATTTCTTTCCTCCAAAAAAACTCTTTTCAAAAACCAACATTGATTGACGTCATATAAACCTTGTTATATACAGTTAATATACAGTATACACTCATTATGAAGGGGGCAGTTTCTCCCATGATTGTTTTGAAACGTGAAGGTAGTGGAGCACGAGAAAAAACTGCCCTCCCGACCGAAACGTTTTTTAACTGCAATAAATTACGCGCGAGAGGAATCCCTAATCATGCGATTAAGGTCAAAAACAGCGTCAATATTATCTAATCGTTTTTCACCCAAATCACAGCGTCGATATCAGATACTTTCAAACACATAATCGGGGTGTCTATGGGAAACGAAGCATTCCAGCTTCTGAGATAGTCAGCCTACGGTACGTAAAAAGAATGTCGCCTCCTCCCCCCCCCCCCCCGTTCCACCCCTAGGCCTCTTCAAATCTTTTGTTGGACGGATCTTCTTTGGCAGTATTTTTATTTTATTTTTAGCACTTAGAGCAGGAATTGGTTCAATTCCGGGTCGGGTCAAATCAATGACTTGAAAATTTGTATCCACAGCCTGCTCAATCAGCTTGATGTTCATCATTAAAGTGATAGTCCCGTAGTTCGCTTAAGCTTACAGGGCAAAACCTCCCAGGCCGGACGATATGCGACTTTTGATGCTTTAGAAAAACAGCCTTAATAAGGCTGAACCTTCAACACGTAGAAGCTCATCTTTAACTTCATACACTAGTCTAATATTAAAAGAATGAACGTGAACTATTGGTCGGAGGCCGATTAGTCGAAGGCCTAGAGGCCGTCCCACAACTCGATGGCGAGATTACGTCGAGGACCTTAGTTGCTCTCACCTTGGCATCCCTACAGAGCATTTATCCTTTGTTGCAGAGGATCGAGATGCTTGGAGGTTCCAACTCCAGCTGCTGCCCCCGCGACCCCCCAACGATAAGCGGGTCTAGAAAATGGATGGATGAACGTGAACAAGCAGTCAGTATATATGCTGAGTAATGAAAATGCGTAACCTTGTTTTTCAATTTTAAACATTCCAAATGTCGCATCTTCAAGTTTTGTGACTTCACGAGTATTTTCACAACCTATCGTCTAAAATATGCTTCGATAACATTGCTTCACCTAATCCTAACCAAATTTAAAGCTAAAACGCAAATTAATACAGATTACACAAATTATTGTGACAACAATCAACGTTTGTTGAAACATAAAAGCATGGCGAATTGTTTATTGCATTGCCTAAATACTGTGCTTGTTACGTAAATATGCATAAAGCGATAGGCAATAGGCTAAAAATAATTTTCAAAAATCCTGAGCTATCCTTCTACTAATTTGATAAACAGATGAGAAACAGACTAACTATTTCATAAACTTACTATTTCATAAACGTTTATAAAATAGTTAGCCTAGTCTACTATGCCCGGTAAACAAAATCCCCAACAAAACGTTTCCTACTATGCAGTGTTTACATTAGAAACAATCAAATTTTTTTCATGTGCTTGTAATGTCACAATGCCCAAATTTATGACTTTTGCAAAAACTATCTCGCTTCATTATTTCTGTTTTATATTACCGGTAACAACCCTGCATGAAAAATAAGGTCAATAACCATCATAAGATACCGGCACAAAGTAAAACATTCTTTTCGCAACACCAAAAAATTACATTTTAGGTTTTGCATTTTTTGCTATCAATATAACATCTATGTCAAAACTACCAGATACAGTCATAACAATTATGCCATCTGTTTCTAACATCAAATGAGTAGAACAATAGAAGCTGATCTACTCGGAATATCATCATATCGACAAGAAAAAAAAAACGAACTGTAGCTTTATTTTTTTGCATCATCGGGATTGCATTTTCTAAAAATTTTCATTTTTGTCAAGTATATACAGATATATCAGAGGAAAATGTGGTTCAAAAGAATTAAGCTGTGCAGTATGTTTTCTATGCATCACAGCATTACCAGTAGGCCTACCACTGACGTGGGACATACAGACGTAGCCTAACCATACTGAATAGGTAATTTTGAATACTCACTTGGTACCTCCTAGTTATTCATTGAGGATCTTTTCAGTCTCACAATTAACATCTCTTCAACATATAGGCTACTAGTACAGAAGATCTTACTGAAAATAAAATCTTCTGTTTGAGGGTCACGAGTGTTTTTCACCAGAACAGTCAAGAGCTCACAAATTACTACCGGTATTCTATCCCGCTTAATTACAGAGACATTTAGGCTACCGCAAATACAAAAGTAGCTGATTTCTTGCTTTTCTTAAACGATTATGAAAAACTAAAAGCCTAACCACGAAACTTCCGTCTAATTTAACCTGGTGAATTTCTACTACATTTTGCTCTTTGCTCCGCTCATTTTGCTGATTTTCTGCCTACAAGCTTTCTATTCAATGCTGCCACAGAAAATTTTTAAAAATCACAAGATTTGGACTCAAAATCACAAGTTTATAAAACCAAACTTTTACTGACTTTTACTGCCAAATTGAGGTCTGTTATCACATCTGAATCAACAGTTATGACTTTTGACCTACATACACTTTGTAAAAGAAAGCTATAATGTGTTTGTTTCTAATGCCGAACTCCAAAAAAATTAAATGATTACCGGTACTCAGTCACAAATTTTCACTTATTAGAGGTGATTAGCTTAAAAAGCAAATGTTACCAAAAACTTAAAACAACTAATTTTATGTAAGCCTAGTAACTTTAGGTTGATAAAAACGTGAGACATTAAAATTAACAGATAAAACAATTTCAAAAGCTTAAGAAAACACTAACCGCAATGCACAATATCAAAGAAAAAACAAGCACACTACTCGATAATTTCAGATAAAATTGCAATCATGTTTAACAACAGTGAAAATGAACACGAACTTGTAAAAGGCACAATGCAAAATTCAGATTGAACGCAACTTTAATGGCATAGCAAAAAGAAACAGCGGTGGTCTTAGACAAAGGGGGGCCTGTGCGACAATTATGGGGGGGGGGGCTTTTGGGATCCAAATTCCAAGTTTGCTGTAGTGTGTACTAAAGCACGTTATAATAGGCATTTTATAGGAAGTTACTGGAGAAGTCCCAATCCATCAAGCAAGCTCATTTAATGCATGTAATGTAGGAACATCATTTATTGCCTATAATTGGTAGGCCATAACAAGACTAGGGTTCATTAAAAATCTCCAGAACTTAGGAAAAATTAGAGACCTGGGGCGGTACAGTGCTCAACTTTTGTTGCTTTGTTTGTTGATTAAGTTAACGCATTGCGTTAAGTGCACGAAAGTTGAACAGTTGAACAATATACCGCCCCTGGAATGATTTGCTTATTCTACTGTATATAGGCTATGCATTTTGCAATGTTGGTAGCTTGAGTAAACCACAAACTACGGTAGTTGGCTATATTAACGGTAAATCAGTTTTGGTATACTCGCATTGATTGATTTTAACATCAACTTACGTACAACATAGCTGCATCTGCTAGTGACAAATTGCCAAGTTTCACTTTGAGGTGGTTCAGTTTCGATTACAGATAAAAAAAAATGGTTCAGATAAATTGTTTACTGTGTTTCAATGCAAAATTGTTTTTAAATGAAGATTCTTTTTAGGGGAGCTTAAATTTGAGATAACTTATTATCAGAGCGAATTCTTTTTGAGGGTGCTGTGCTTCACTGCACTGCAAAAATTTTTATTAAAATGAAGATTTTTTTAGGGGAGTTTAAATTTGGAATAACTAAAATCAATTTTAATGGTTTGGTTCCAAGTTAAGAATAAGAGAAATGTTGTTTTGGAGTTTCGGCATTGATTTTTTGAGGGGGCCTTATTTTCGAAGCGTATTCTTTTTGAGGGTGCTGTGCGTCAATGCAAAAAGTTTTATTAAAATGAAGGTTCTTTTTAGAGGAGCTTAAATTTGGAATTTTAATGGTCTGGTTCAAGTTAACGGAAAAAGAAGTGTGTTTGTGGAGTTTCCGCATTGATTTTTTGAGGAGTGGCCTTATTTTTAAAGGGGATTTTTTGAGGGGGGGATTTCCAAGGGAGGCACTTATTCAGGAGAACTGAAACTAATTCTAACGATGTGTATGGTTCAAGTTTGCAAAAAAAAAGTGTTTTTTTTAAGTTTAAGTGTCGATTCTTTTTCGGGGGGGGGCTGCGTATTTACAGTGAAAGTAGCTTTTTGTGATTGGGGATAACTAAGAGGAAGCTTCTTTTTTGCCAAAAAACGATTACGCAACCACGATTTTCAAAGTTGAGTAACCGGAAATTTTGCCATATTTGGGCATAATTTTCGGTTGCCATAGTTTCAGTTTCGCAGCAGCGTAACCGTTCTTCAGCTCACTTAAAACCAGCTCACTCAAGGGTCACCGAAAAACAGTTCATCAGCCACACTCACGCACTCCACTGTTTTCCGGTTCCTCTGGTGCGAAAGACATGGTTTGGTAGCAGGAAAACGGTTCCCGAAGTTAGAAAATCAGCCGAATTACGGTTAAATAGACACTTCCTAACTAAAAATAATTTTATTGATATGGTTCAAGGTTATATAAAAAAGTATTTTTCACAGTTAACACGATGATTTTTTTTGAGGGGGGGTCTTTTTTTTAGGGGGGGCCCTGTGCGACCACACAGTTCGCACATTCCTAAGACCACCACTGAAAAGAAATGCCACTTGGATAAAAAAATACCGCATACACCACTGATGATGATCATGATTTCTTCATCTTTACCCTCCTATCACGAGAAAGTGGCGGTGGTACTATGCGTGGGACGAATCCAGACTCGCTAAGGAGTTGCCTTTGTTTCCAAGTTTTTTAGTTGAACTTCGTGTGACTTCTTTAATTTGCTGCTTGCCAAATTCCACCAAGCAGAGATAATCATTGTGATGCATCTTATCCAACGACGCAACAACGAGACTAGGTTGGGAGTTGAACCATTGCCCTTGCGATTATGGTTGTTGTAAAAACAACGCTTCGAACCACTGCGCCACGCTGCCGACTTCTGCAAAACACCAGCTTGTGACTGAATGTGACATATTAACAAAATAGTGGTGTTAGCTGTAGGTAAAACCGCAATTATCAGAATATGCTCAAAACAACAGTTACTTTTTACCAAAAATCCACCTCTAAACGGTATTGCTAAAACCTGCAGAAGTGCAAAAACCGCCCTCGCAAGTGAGTTATAGGAGCACGAGGACCACTGGCTGACTAGTGAGTTATTACTAGTTAAGGATTAGGGCCCTTAGTAATAATAATAATAATAGCACACTTCTATTGCGCTGCATCCACTTTACACAAAGGCTCGCAGCGCTTTAATCTAAATATTCCAAAGAGAAAAGATGTGTTTTTAAATTATTTTTGAAAACTGCTGTACTGTCCGATTGTCGCAGTTTTTCGGGTAAAATATTCCACAAGCCTGCTGCTGCTCCAGCGAAACAGCGATCACCATGGCACTTGTTTTAATGAAAGGCTTCTGCAGAAGTAATTTTGACGAATTTCTGAGTTATCGAGTGGGCTTTGAAATTTGGACTTAAAGTTTTTCAATTAAGTAGTTTGTATGTGCTAAGCCATGCAAAGTAATAACTCACTTGCGCCCCTAGCGGTCCTTGTTCTAAGCCATGATTGATCAAGTAGTTTGTAGGTGCTAAGCCAAGCAAAGTAATAACTCACTTGCGCCCCTAGCGGTCCTTGTGCTCCCAACTCACTTGCAAGGGCGGTTCTTGTGCTCCTGCAGGTTTTAGCAGGACCCCTCTAAATTCAGATTTAACGCTAACTTCACTTAGACACTAAACCCACAGCTAACACTTTTCTTTACTGTTCAGTTCCCTTCACAGGTAATATTACGTACTGTAACAGGCTACCTGTACCAGTATTAGCACCACACATTCCAAAGTCGATCTGCTGTAGATATTAGGCTGGACTATAATTACAGATTAGTAGGTCTACGGCACCAGGCATGAGGCATCTATGGCCATGTAAACGGAGGGCTATATAATAATGTCATCGGCTAATCGGTATATTTGCACCGATGAAAGTCATGACTCCATGAGTCATCACACCTGACACCAACCTAACGAGTGACGAGCCTCATGAGTGTTACCGGGGTCTTGTTTGCTTTCATGATTTCGCATTCCGAATCCAATGTGCTGATGTCGTAATCAAATGATGTTGCCATGTATAAACAGAAAATTGTTTTTATGCCGAGTTGGAAACTTTTTATTTATTGAAACATCCGATTTAAGCATTTTTTCTTGAAATACCGACCAAACATTGTTTCAATGAAAAATCACAAGATTATCACAAGATCACAAAATTCACAAGATCACAAGATCGAAATCAAAATCACAAGGCGTGGCACCACTGTTTCTATTGGTGCTTATTAATCATGTGATTCATGATAGTAACGCAATCAGACGTATCGATTGTTTCGACCCAATTTCCAAAAAAAGCAACTCTCAAATTTCTGGTTGTGAAGCGTGTCTTGTGAGGTGTTTTAACAGTAAGCCAAAATCAACGATGCGAAGACGTCACAATGTTGCCAATACAAACTAACACAATTCAGAAATACGGACGCCACAGGTCCGTGTCTACTTTTCTGCCGGTCATCCGAAATAAATTCCGACGTTATACCTCAATTCGACAATGAGCTTTTTATTATAACCCACTAGGCCACGCGCACACAATGTTTTCTCCGTCAGCCTGCAGACAAGTCCATGCAGCATATGCACGCCGAATCATTAAGTTTTGCTTTTCTTGTTTAAAAAAACCGTTGTAGGCAGGGGCGTATTCTCCAGAGGTTCAAGGTGTTCAGCGCACACCCTGCGATATCTCAGGCACACACGTTAATTACATTTAACTAAAATATTTGAATTTTCTCTTCTTTAATCTTTGTAATATCAGCGCAATCTGAGTTCTTTTTGCTTTGATGAACGACAAATCGCTTTTTTTTCAACGCTGACCGATGACGCAAGCATTCTCTTGTATGGTACGTTCAACAGATATCGTCGAACACAAGCGAGCTAGACCTTCTTCATTGTATTCTGAATCATATTATATAGCGGAGAGTGACCTTTTCTTTTTCCACACGATATAAATGCAAAAAATGTCCTATTTGAAAGAGTTGAACCCAGACGCAACGTCACAATACATGCTCAATCACGCCACAGCAAATTGCTTTTTTCATCGCAGAAGAATGATGCAATGGCTCTTTCTTAAAGCAGGTTTAACAGGTATCGTTCAACACAAGCAAGCCAGACCTTTTCCATTGTATACATACATACATACATATTTATTTACGGGAAACAATACATAATACAACACAAAAAAGAAATTCCATTTACGGTATTTGATCGCATAAATAGTTTCGACCGCTGGGAGACGGCGAAAGACCTTTCGGTCATCTATGTCAGCCGCCACCCTGGTAGTCATTATGAGACTAAAGGTAACCGATCGCTTCACTGTAGAAACGTGTCAGCTTTGCTTTAATAGTGAGTCAAATTTGAATTATTCAACTTTGCAATGTAAGTAAATGTTTCTTCATTTTTCTTTTAAAATTTTTTGAGTTCGAATTTTGTATTTCGGAGGGGATATCATTCCATATTTTGACACCTTGATACTTGATGCATTTTTGCATTCGAGATGTTTTATATCGAGGAGTATACAAATGATTTTTCTTTTGAGTAGTTCTTGTGTTACGGCTCGAGATATTACTAGTAAAAGTAAAATAGTTTAATAGTTTGTGAGGGAGTTGATTTCGAATATGTGCATGGACAAGTTTGCTAACTTCTAATTTATAAAGATTTGGGAGTTTTAGAATGTTTGATTGAGCATACAATGGTGTAATCCTATCTTGAAAAAGATCACCGCCAATAAATTTGACAGCTTTGTTCTGTAGAATTCTCAGTTTTTTTAGATAAGAATGATAAGTAGAACCCCAGACTGGAAGACCATAGGTTAAATGCGTTTGTATAAAAGAATAGTAGATGGTTTGAAGAGCATTTTTGGGCATAAAATATTTCAATTTAGACATGATTCCTACAGCTCTGGAGATTTTATGTTTTAATGATTTTATGTGGATATCGAAACTTAGTTTGAAGTCAATAATTACTCCTAGATATTTAACGCTGGAGCTTTGTTGAATCAAGGTGTTATTCAAAAAAAAATTCATGTTGGGAACGGTTTTATTTAGTTTAGGGGGAATAATTAATACATTGGATTTGGATGGGTTCACAGTAAGTTTGTTAGCTTTAAACCATTGTGAGATATTTTTTAGATCTTGATTAATTGCTGTATTCAGTGTTGACGGGTTTGAACTGGAGTAGACAAGACAGGTGTCGTCGGCAAAAAACCTCGGCACACAATTAACTGAGGATGGTAAATCATTAATATAAAGTAAAAATAGAAGAGGCCCTAGAGTCGAACCCTGTGCCACCCCGTAGTTATTGGCAAGAACATTTGAATTTACACCATTTACAGAAACATATTGTTTTCGTTGCAGAAAAGTTTGTATTAAATCATTGGTTTTCCCTCGAATTCCGTAATGGTCAAGTTTATGGAGAAGTATGTCATGGCTGACGGTATCGAAAGCCTTTGTAAGGTCGAGAAAAACTAGTCCTGTATATAAGTTGTTGTTAATATTATCAAAAGAATTTGTTACGACGTCAATGAGAGCATGGTTAGTGGAAATATTTTTTTGAAAGCCATATTGTGTTTTTTGGATTACATTGTGTTTATTCAGGAAATTGATAAGCCGTTTGTAGATTATTTTTTCGAAAATTTTGGTAAAACAAGATAGAATTGAGATGGGACGGTAATTGGTTGGTTTGTCACGTTCACCTTTTTTAAAGATTGGTACTATTCTGGCAATAGTGCAATTACCAGGAAATATACCATTGATAAAAGAATACTCCATAAATGAATGGAGATAAGGAGTGATAACAGTCGAGGCTACTCGAAGAAAGAAGGGAGGAAGGTTATCATGGCCTACAGCTTTGTTCATATTGATTGAGAATATTGTATTGATAATTTCAGAGTAATTGGGTACATCCAGGTATATTGATTTGGAGATGCGATCACGAAGATATTTGTTAAATAATTTTGAATTGGTATCAGAGATGTTTTGAGCCTTGGCTAAGCGCGCTCCGATGTTACAAAAAAAATCATTGAAATGATTAGCCATTTGCTGACTGTCTGCGATTTTATTACCATTGATATGTAACGATTCAATATTCGGAGAAGAATGTTTCGAGCCATTAGGGAGAGTTGAACGAATAACGTTCCACATTTCGCGGGGATTATTATGATTTTCTTGAAGTTTATTAGTAAAAAACAACTTTTTAGATAATGCTTTGATTTTTGTTAATTTGTTGGAATACTTCTTAAAATAAGATTTGTTATTTAGATTGCCATTTATGTAATGGGTTTTGAACATTGAGTTTTTTTTCTTAATGGAATTTAATATGCCTTTTGTTATCCAAGGTTTGCGATGAAGTTTCATTTGTTTTCTTGATAAATATTTAATAGGGGCATGGGAGTCAATTGCAGATAAAATGATACGAGCGAAATCATCAAATAATTTGTTAAAGTTTCCGCTGTCTAAAGCGGGTTGGGTAGAAAAGTAGTCGAATAAATTAGATTCAAGTTCTTCACAAAAAGATTCAGGACAAAATCGTGATCTATCTCTATGATATATTTTGGGAGCTTTACTTTTTGCTTTGTGCTGGAATTTTTCAACCGAGCAAATTATTGGATAATGGTCGGTTAGATCAGTTTTAATTATAGCTGGTTCTAGAACATGCATTGCGTCGTTGGTAATTATGTGGTCAATTATAGTGGCAGAATTTTCAGTTACTCTCGTTGGTTTTGTGATTATAGGAAAAGCACCGTTACTTACGATTAAATTAATGTATTCAGTGGCATAGTTAGTTCGATTATCTGATTGAATATTTAAATTAAAATCACCGAGAATGTAATACACATTTTTGCTTTTGGATAAATTTGTAAGGCAATTAGAAAAACATTCTAAAAAATCGTTAATATTTACTTGACTTGGATGACGATAAATTACACCTATAGTATAATTGTTATTGGGTTTATTTTCAAAAAGGTTTATCCAGAGGCTTTCAGAATCATGTAAATGATGCTGAATAGGACATAATTCGTATTGAAGTCCGCAAGAGACATAGATCGCAACACCACCGGCGGCAGATTTAGAGTCAACATGAACAAAGCTGTAGTTAGGAATTTCAATGTTACTCAGAAGATGAGTTCTAATGCGGGTTTCAGTTAAACAAATAACATCTGGAGAGACATTTAATGCAATTAAGAAATCATGAAAAGAATCGAAATTTTTGTGTAAAGAACGTATGTTCACATGCAAAAGTACCAAGGAGTTTACTCTACTAATAAAAAATTGATTTTGGTTTAGGTCACAATAATTACACTTTTTAATATTTTTAGTTAAGGAATGAAAAACGCCTTCACTTGTTTCGTCAGTGAAACGGTCGGTTTCCCTCAAGGTGGCAGCTTGATTAGGATCAAGAAAACTATATAGATCCATATCAGTATCAAGCGCCATTTGTACCTTAAGCGTGAAAGCAATCAATCAATCAAATAGATATACGGTAATAAGCAACGGATTATAAATAACAAGCAGCAAAATATCATGAATAGGCCTAGTTCATATAGCCAGCTTTATGGCGATTCGCAGTATCTGACATTGTCAATGTAAAGATTGCAGCTCGAATTTTCAATCTTCCAAGTAGCCTTTTTTCCATCTTTTCTGGCTGCTTTAAACACTGGAAGTAGTCTTTTTTTCTGTTTTTGAAGCTCAATTGGTAAGTGATCTGTCACATAGACATATTCCGCAGAATCACCATGCTCCGTTTTTCGTTGAAGGTTGTGCTCCCGAAGGTTTTTCAAGGAACGCATGATTAGATTTTTATCAGTAGAGCTGGTTAATTTAGCAATAATAGGTCGAGTTATGCGCTTTCCGTGTTTAGAAACAGTGTGCTGCGGTAAACGATGAACATCTGCTAAAGATATCTTATGCTTATTGGGAATTTTCAAGGCTTCACTGAGAAAAGCCCTGAATTTTTCTTCAGACTCGTATTTTGATTCCCAAGATTTGTCTTTATTTTCTTCGATGCCATATACAAGAATATTAAATCTCTTGTCATAAATTTCTTTTGCCAATAGTTCGTGCGCGGTGTATTTTTGAAAACTATTTACTTCATCAGTAAGGCGAGTTAATTTTGAGTTGAGAGTTATTGTATTCTACATCGTATTCTACTATTGTACATCGTATTCTACATATTCTACATCGTATTGGGATGCGGTTGCGAATAATTGCTTGTGATTTTTGAAAGTGTGGCGGTCAATATATATGGGCCTACATCTTAAAGTTGTTGGTCAAATTCAAGTTGTAGGTTAAATTAGTGGAATGGAAGTAAGTGTTGACAGTATGATTGAAAAGCCGTTTTGTAGCGGAAATTACGACGAAAAATTGAAAATTGCAAAAGCTAAGAAGCCGACACCAAAACTAAATATATTAAGTAGCAAATTAGGCTGCTTGAAAAGGCGCTTGATGTTGGTTCGCGCATTTGCATTAAACTTTCGAGCACTTCCACACATTTGTTTAATGAATGGCTGCATGCGGCAGCAAATATTGTGTAGAGGAGCACACCTCTAAAAAATGCTCACCGTACGCCACTGGTTGTAGGTGAGATGAAGCTTGCGCATAACCAGTCATTTACGACAAGTTGTTGTAGTAGTACGTAAAATCTGACGACATATTTCACTGAAATTCAAAAGTATGACTGTAGGAAGTTAATAATCAAACGGAAACGAACAAACAGCCAAGTATCTTGTTTTCTTTCAAAGACACCATTAACGAAAATCAGGTTAATGGTTTTAGCGCTTGGTGGGTTTTAAGGTCTTGGTTTTGACTTGATGTTTTTGGTTGGTTGTAATGAACACTGAGGACTCCGAAGAAAAAGTGAATTCTCTATTATCAGATGAGTGCACTTATGAAAAATTACCAACTAGGCCTAATCCTGTTAATCAAATTACTACTAGAATTAATCAATATGTGTGGAATTTGTATCGAAATGAAAAAGTTAATAAGAAATGTTATTACTATTTACGTTGTTCTAATGCTATCACTCCGCGGTTTTATGGTCAACCGAAAATTCATAAATCTTTTGTGCCTCTTCGCCCTATCGTTTCGTGTGTCAACTCCCCGACTTACAATTTGTCTAAATTTTTATCTCGTGTTTTATCTAGTCTTTTAAAAAATAATTACAGTGTTCGCAACTCTCAAGAATTTGTTGAATGTATTGAGAACTATTCTGTTGAAGAAAATGAATGTTTAGTGTCGTTTGATGTTGTTAGCTTGTTTACATCTGTGCCGGTTGACAAGGCTCTTGCCCTCGTGTTGGAACTTCTCGTATCTGATGATTCATTGCCTTCTCGTACACGTCTCAGTATCTCTGACATCAAACAAGGTCTGCAAATATGTTTGGATTCTACTGTTTTTTCATACAAAAAACCTTTTTTCAAGCAAACCTTTGGTACTCCCATGGGTTCTTGCATTTCTCCCATCATTGCTAATCTTTACATGGAACACATTGAACACACAGCTATCACTACGTTTCATACTCCTCCCAACCTTTGGTTGAGGTATGTGGATGACACGTTTTGTATTCTCGACAAGAAACACATTTCTGGATTCCACTCTCATCTTAATTCTATTTGCTCTCACATTCAGTTTACTATGGAAAACGAACACGATTTTTCTCTTCCTTTTCTTGACGTTCTGGTATCCCGTAATGTCGCATTAAAACACACATCTCTCATACTGATAAAAACCAAAAAAGCGGTGAGTTACGAAACATACGTTCTACTCTGCAACTTAACGGATTTCCTACCAGAGCTACTTTTCTCTCTCGCAAAAACAAACGCTCTCAAACTCAAAACTCTCAATTCAAACAATTCACTTCTATTCCGTATGTGCAAGGTACATCAGAAAGAATTAGACGAGTTCTGATCGAGGCAGGAGTCGGTGTTGCCATGAGACCTGTAAAAACCATTCGCCACATTTTGCCCTCCCCTAAAGATCCGTACACTGCAGAAGATAAGAGTTGTGTTGTCTACCAGATCCCTTGCTCTGACTGTGACTATGTTTATATTGGTCAAACCAAACGAGGCCTTAAGTCACGACTGGCCGATCATAGGCGAGCCACAAGCCAGCTGAGACCGGAACTTTCTGCACTTTGCGAACATGCGATGGACTTTAACCATACCATTGATTGGGAGAAATCGGAAATCTTGAAAGTGGAGAACAATTATTCTAAACGACTCATGTCGGAAGCGTGGTTCATCAATACCCATCCTAAGGTTATGAACAGGTCTGATGGCGACAGTCTCCCAAATGTTTATTGTTCAGTGGCTAAATGATTTTAATGCAATTTAATCTGCGTAGTTTATATACCGGTAGGCTACTGGTTTTTACGTATTACACATAACAATTTGATGATTATTCACGCATTTCGCTTTTTTGTGACGCAATAGTTAATCGGGTTGATCCAATTTACACTTCGTAACTTTTTAATCAGTTCAGTTAAATCAGTGCTACTACGTTTTACTGTTCTCGACCTGGGTTGATTTCCTTCCCAGGTCACTGTATTTTCCGATGAAGCTTGGCGTTCATTGCCAAGCGAAACGTCAAAATAAAATTGGAGAGTAGATTTTTCTGTCTCCGTTTTTTACCGTACCGGAAGAACAAACAGCGCAGAAATAGAGGAGTACCGTAATGTTTTTCAGTACTTAATTTTATCACAAAGTTTATTACTTAATTACAAAGCGGTAAGTAGTTACCGTATCTAGAATTCAAGTTTCATGCAACAAAAAAATATGTTTTGTGATATCCTCATTTCCTTAATCAATTTGAACAGAAGTACCGTATGTGCCATTGGTGGAACATCGGGCAGAAAAAGACAAAGGTTCAATCGCTTTAGATTAAATAGTTGCGTTGTTCGAACTAATGTTCAGCGGTAGCTAGAGTCTAGACAAAAAAACACTTTCTGGTTTAATTAGCCTACATTAGGGCCAGGGAGTGAGGATAATAAGGAGTGGGATTATAATACGAACTATTGCGAGTCATATCAAAAGACTTAAAAAATATGGTATTCACAGCTTTCTTGCTGGGGGCTTAGCATTGAAGTAGTGTGAAGATTTGGTTCAAATTGCCGCTTGTTGGGAATCAACCGAGCAGCGATTTCTCATGGTGAAGCATTTTTTCCAAGGAGAGGGCAAGGAAGCTTGGGTGGGTGGGAGTTGCACCACGAGTTTGAGATTAACCTATCACGCCTGGCTACTGACTATTCGGTGTAGGCAACTTGCGCGTTACTACGTGGATCTGTTGATAATATGGTTGTTAATAAAGCCTAGCAGCATACTGTTAACACATCACGTTGTAGGTGTTAGTCATGGCTCACGATTTCGTTGTTCTTTACTATGGTTCTTCTTACAATAAAGCTTTTCTGACATTAAACTCTTTGTTTCTTGATTGAATGACAATAAGTTCAGCACTATTCGAAACAAGCCATCATCAACGCCTTCTTCCTTGATGCTAAGTTAACTTCTGCTAACTTTAAGCCAAATGCACACAGCGCGCGGTTTCGGGCCGGCTTGGGAATTTCCCGTACGTGACGTCATCAAGTTGCCACGTTATTTTGCCCCCTCCCTTTTTTGACCCGGGCGGCGCCACTGGCTGGCAAGAAGTAAGTTACAGACACTTCACTCGAGTACCATCACGAGCTTCATTGATTTCGCTTTCATAAATCAAGTTTATTATTGCACAGTTTTAACGCAGAATAGAGGACTGAAGTTAATAAATGACAACATGGATTGAACATAACAGTGATGATCAAATCTCGAGAAAGATGACGTATACAACACAATCATGGCGGAATAGATATGAAAGTAATTGCACGTAAACTGATTGCATGAATTTTGGCTTGAAAGGATTTTAAAACTGAACATCGATTTTTAACTAAACAGATTGCTCGCAACTTACTGTAGAAATAATCAAAAAGGTACCTCAACATTAAGTTCACAATAAAATACTAAGCACTTGCACACTACACAGCAAACACACGATGACGCAATCATACTGCACTATCTTCATCCATAACCGAAGTTGACTCCCGTTCACGACCAAAGACGCAACACACTGACTGACATTTCAATGTCTTTGACAACTTTTCGGTTTGTTTTACTGCATCACATATGTTGCACGGTCTATTCGCTGTCTCCTGGCCAAGTGAACCAATGACATAATTAGAGTCAACACAACTACACTGCAAATTGCGTTATTACGTTATAATTTTGCTGTTGCTGCACGTTCTGTATCACTTGGTGAATAAACAAACAGATTGATTGATTGCATAATCACCTAATAATAAAACAAAGAAAAAATGCCTCCTTTACATTGAGACTTCTCAGTCAGTGTGATTGCACACCCAGTTGGGATCAGATGCTCAATGGAGATTATCAGCGAAAATGATAGATCGTTGTGCGAGGTTTTCGCTCTCGTGTAACTGTACGCCGAAAAAATTAATCAATTGATTCAAGCAGAAATCAAAACATGACGATTATTAGATTTTCAACTGAAAACATCGCTCTCGCTCCCAAAAACCGAAGTTTTAAACGCAAACACAAAATCAAGAAAATTATTTTTGTGGCAAATTTCATTAATTCGCTGAATTCGTCATATAAGAATCTGTCAAATGTATTCACCCAAAAGGAATCATTAGGGGTATCTGAAAAATTGCGTAAAAATTTGAAAAAATATCTAAAAACTAAAATCCGTTAGTTTTTTCGTTACTTTTCATTATTTAAATTTTTACGTAATTTCTTCAGATACTCCTGAGAAGTTTAGGGTGAAACAGACTGCTTATACATATCAACTGGCGTGAAATTATACACTTGCTCTAACTGAACCTGTTATCGAGCACTTTTGAAGTACTGATTCCCATTGTTATGAAGAATCTCTCAATAATAACTGAAAATAGAAAAGCTACTTGGACAAATCAGTGACAGAAAAATCATCAAACTGCGCAAGTCCGAAATCTTTTGTTCCAATCGCAACAAATCCATTCTCTGGTACTTCCCCCGCCTTCAAATCTCGTTCCAAAATCATCTTTCCGTTCAAATAAGCGACGATTTTTTTTGCTTCTGTGATTCCAAGACTTAAACTGTTCCAACCAGAACCGGAAAAATTCTAAAACAAAATAATTTCTTAAAATTTGATCGAAACAAAGGGAGATTAGACGCAACTTCACGCCAGGGTTGCCTTGGTGGGAAGGGGGGAGACGGGGAAGCTCGGCCCCCTTAGCACTAAAAAAGCCGTTTGTTAGGGGGGGCAGGAGGGGCTCTTAAAATCGGCCAAGCCCTTGTGAACGTATTTCGTAAAAGGTTTGCTAGGGGGACGTGAGCATAGCAGTGACTTATGATTGAATATGTATTTTCAAATCTTTTTTTCATCAAACATCAGAACTTGTTTCCCCAAAACAGCTGCACTGCTGCATCTTTCCCATTAAGTCGATTAAGACATTGTAAATAAATTGTTTTTTTTTTCCGCATATTTTTTGAGACATCGTGGGCAGTGCCGTATTAAGGCATCTCCGAAGTTCGGTCCCGCGGTCGGATGGAGGGGGGTATTTGTAGGGTCCCACAATATTGTTGTTTAAGACTCACAATTAACGGGGAAAATTTTTAACGAAAATTTCGTCAAAAAGTTGCTGAATAAGCACTATAATTGCAATTACATGATGTCAATTACAATCAAAATTTCAAAACATTTTTGGGGGAGCATGCCCCTGGACCCCCCTAGTGTCATTATTGATTTTTATTCTGCATCAACTTTGCTCTGATTTCGTCACACACTGAAAGAAACTGCGCGTACGAAAGTTTGGGGCGCCCCTCCTGAGGAAATTTCTGGATACGTCCTTGAAATAATACAGCTAATGAGGAAAGTTAGTAACCCAGTCGAAAACGCGTGAAACTGCCCAAATGCTTGTAGATATCAAATGGTCCCATCTGGAGCTTTTTTGAGGAGGAGGGACAACAGTTTTCACACAGCACTGGTGGTGGGGCGTGGACAAAAATAACTAACGCCAAAGGGGGCGTGACTGAAAAAGTTAATAGATCTTTTTGCATTATACAGGGCCCCCAAGTTCGAATTTTACCAAGGCGTCCCTGCTTCACGCAATGAATATGCGGCAAAAGAAATGCACACATATGATCAGTTCCAATAGATTGTACGCTTAAATTTTTGAAGCAGTATAAAATATGTAAAAATACTAATTGTCTCAACCCCTAGCACTTTTCCATCTCGCTGCAATATTGAGAGCTTTCGTATCCAGGGCCGCAGCCAGGGGGGCTACGCTTTCCCTGGAAAAATTTTCGCCCCCCTAAAATATAAGCTAATTATACGTGTATATATTGGTGATGATTGTGTAGTATAAAGTCGGCAAAAATTGGTAAATATCTGTTACATGCGTGATAGAAAATTATTTAAAGAAACTCATTGTATAACCCGAAACTGCGGTATTTAATCTTCTTTTTTACCATAAGCAAGTCGCATTAACAATTCAATCCACTTTTACGTATTACTGTTCTCAAGACCTGCCACCAGGAGGGGTACGGAAAAATTTTTGCTTAGTTTTTCGCTTAGTTAATGATTAGTTAAAAAGTGTGATGCGATACAATTCATGTTCGTTGTTGTATGCATAAAATATAACCTGAAATAAGCGAACCCGCAGTACTCAGAAAAAGTCGAATTACCAACAAGCTTGCCTAGTTCAATATAGGCCTAGTGTTTTTCACACCCTGATACACAAACCGAAAGGACCAGCTTGAATTACAATTTATCGCCTAGGTCTGTAGGCTGCATGTTTGTTCAGTTTGGGTGTTACCACAGTCACCAATAATAACTCAACGTAAAAAAATCAATTTCGTTTTGCGTTGCACTCTTTCTCTGCGAGTGACTCTAAAGTGAAAGTATTGTGGAGAAAAAGTGGATTGTGTGTGGCGTAGCAGTGAAGCATTCGGATCTTGGTCGTAGGTTAAGAGTTCGATGCCCTTTACCGTTGCTGCACAATTACGCTACCTCTGTTTATGTTAGCGTTGTCCTACGTCGGTGCTTCCTTTCTGTTCTCCGTTTTTGTTTGTTTTTAATAAAGAACTTGTGCACGATAAAGATACGAAAATGCGGGTACGTACTATTCACGGTAATCAGTGCCTCTGCGCTTTGGAAGAAGACCCTACTATCTCGGTAAACAACAGCGAAGCGTGAGGACTTCGACTTCCCGCAAATTTTGCAAGAATGCGTCAAAGTTGAATCAAATTACTGCCGAATAGTTGGGTTTATTTTTTGTCAACGTCTGTTTTGAACAAAAAAAGAAAAAAGTGTTCCTTCGGTTTTTATCTATGATGTAATAATCCGACATTGCAAAAATTTCGTCCCTAGCCATGACCTCGCTGGGTGAGGTCCATTTTCTTGGATTACTGGTGGATTGTAAAACAAAATGGACAAGTTTGTCACCAGAATTCCTTTCTCTGCAAGATCTTTCTCCGACGCGGTTTCGCGTTTTCCTTTGTAATCGCTAAGCACACCGAACAACAGCTTGACCTTAACGACATCGATTTTTTCTTCGCAAAGGCATCAGAATCGTTTGCCAGATGATCTGCAAGAAGACGCTCCTTCCAGGCCAAAACTACATACGTGCCTATTCGAAGGATAAATACGATTATTCCTTCCGCGATTTACCAGGCCAACTAGGGTGCCGATGCATGTTTTGCTTCACAAAGTAAGAATCCGCTACATCTAATCGGCTCTGGTGCAGAACATTTGCGAAAAAGAAATCGCCAAACCCGCAAACCAATAATGAATTCTATTGTTTTAGCACTAAAACTTTGCTCGTCACTTTTTTGAATTAGCCCACACGTAAATTTATAGCATAGCCTCAGCGTAAACATCTGGAACAGAGTGGATGTAGTTCTTTTAAGCCAATTTTTCCTTAAAATTTCTCGCCCCCTTGCAAAAAAATTTGCCCCCCTTAGCACTTTCTTCTGGCTGCGGGCCTGTTCGTATCAATCCCCCGCCTCACCCAGCAATAAGATTAACAAAGTCGTCACTTTTCAGTCTGCCAGCGTTTTCACGGACTGATCGCACAAAACAAGTCGTTGCAGTCACACCTATGGCTCTGCAAGTGATCGAGAAACGCTAAAAAGCAATCGAACTTAAGGAGGAAAATTAAAGCCACAGTAAATCTCAAAACTGGACGTTTCGACAACATAGATTCAGCTAGAAGTTTTCTTGTAAGGCATCCCATCCAATTTTACATATATTTACTCAGGTGAAATCCTATCCAACCATACATAGTAGGAAGTAAATCCACGAACGTTTTTGTTCGTTGTAGTCTTTATTTACAAGAAGACATGTAAAGACTAGTTTCGTCCTCATTAGGACTCATCAGTTCACAATAGTCTTACTACAACGGCACACAGTTAAATGACAAGCAATGAAAAAACACAACAATATATACTTTCCGACGTAAGCAAAACAAATTGAAGGTGACATCATAATTGACCAATTGTCATCGAATCAGTTCAATCGTCTCAACTAATCGTCGGAGCCCCTATCCTCAACACCCACATTTTTGTGCATAGTTTTGCACTATAGCACAGCTCGACTGTTTTAGTTGAGTTGATCATTCTTGATCAGTTGTCGGTAGAACGCCTCTTTAGCAATTATTCACCCTGACAACGTTGGCAATTTCTTGGGTTCTATTCATTTGATACATATATAATTCCTGTGAGAAGATGAAAAGGTGATTTGAATTGTTTACATCTATCCATTGAGGCGGTAAGTTTGTTTTGAGGAATGGATTTCAAATTTGAGAGCGTTTGGATTTGTCCCTCCATCACTTTACCATGCATAGATGATAAGTTAAAGCTTTGCTTAATTTTCATATAGGAAGATTTTTGTCCCTTTCGTCATACAGTTGCCCCTTCAACTAGCTTTCTCATTTTTTGGAACCTACAATTGGTCCGAATTTTTACTGGTTATAGGATCAAGTCAAGGTGCTTGAAGATGGTTTAATTGGTTATTGTCTACTCCTTGAGATGAGGCTGAGTACATTTATGACCCACTGGATGTTAATTTAAGGATTGTATCCTTAATACTATTGTAAGGGTTTCCTAGTTCCATGGATATTGTTCTTTCTTTGATTTCTTGGTTGGGTTATGAAGCTTAGAAAAGCCAGAAGAAGGTTTTACATCTCTTACACTTTGATGTGGGTGTTGAGGATAGGGGCTCCGACGATTAGTTGAGACGATTGAACTGATTCGATGACAATTGGCCAATTATGATTCGATGACAATTGGTCAATTATGATGTCACCTTCAATTTGTTTTGCTTACGTCGGAAAGTATATATTGTTGTGTTTTTTCATTGCTTGTCATTTAACTGTGTGCCGTTGTAGTAAGACTATTGTGAACTGATGAGTCCTAATGAGGACGAAACTAGTCTTTACATGTCTTCTTGTAAATAAAGACTACAACGAACAAAAACGTTCGTGGATTTACTTCCTACTATGTATGGTTGGATAGGATTTCACCTGAGTAAATATATGTAAAATTGGATGGGATGCCTTACAAGAAAACTTCTAACGTATTGAAGTTTAGTCCCACTTGGACTGGTGCTTTTTGTGCATAGTTTTGCACTATAGCACAGCTCGACTGTTTTAGTTGAGTTGATCATTCTTGATCAGTTGTCGGTAGAACGCCTCTTTAGCAAGCATAGATTCAGCTGTCATCATCGGCAGTGTATGCAAGGCTGTATAAAGTTGAAAGTTATGCTGGTTAGAAGATTGAAAAAATTGTACAAGTAACAACAGAGCAACATTGCTTGAACAAAAGAGCTCTCACAGAATCATCCCAGCATAGCCAGCTAGAATAACATTCCTTGATCACCGAAACTCTCTCGAGCGAAGTAGTGAGTGACCATCCGCCATCTCCGTGCAGCCATAAGAACAAACCTCGAGCTGTCCGAGCAGTGCAACCTCCTTCATCGACTCTGCACAACACAGAGTTTTACTTGAAACTACTCACTATACAAAACTACAAACTATTTCACACACAAACGGCGAATGTAGTGCAGGCTACTAACGTTACTTCCCATCGATGTCGCGCTTATTTTGCCCAATGTTGCAGTTTGTGTTTTATTTGGAAACTTTGTTGTTCAATCACTTTGTTTTGCGTCAATTTACTACACATGTTCTGCAGTTTTAGCTGTCTAAGTCAATGCACAATTATGTAAGGAATAATGTATACTACACCAAGAAACAACTGTTGATGAAAATAGTCGCAGTCGACATAAATGAAAATTGAATCGAGACTCCCAGCATCGAAGGTAAGGATGCCACTAGTGGGTGTCCTACGCCAATAAAATAGTTTTCACTAAGAAATAGCACATATCAAACACACTTTATTTTTGATAATTGCGTTCAAAATTTTTCTGATTATGAGATCATAAATACACAGGCCACCTCACTGTTAAGTACGCACACAGCAATATGTTAAACTGTAGTAGCTAATGGCGAAAAAACAAGCAAGAATGGTGAATTCAAAAGGAAAATGCAATAAGTTGGTGAAAATATTACGCTCTTCCCAATAAAAATATTTAGTAAAAGTAATATTAAGTACATGACGTTGTTAGTGTAATGATATGACGTATAATGATATGACGCATATGACGTTGTTAGTGTAAGTACATGACCTTTTCCTTATAAAAATATTAAATAGAAAGAGAGAGTGCATGCAATTTCCATGAGGTCAACCCGGCCACCTCCACTAAATAGGGATTAGGGATCAACCGGGGCCCCGGCCGGGGCTGCCACTTTTTGCCCCGGTCCGGCGCCGGCCGGGGGGGGGGTCATAAAAATTGGCCGGGGTTGGGGTTGAATTTCAAATTTATTTACCGAATATTGCGGCGAATAAGACGACCTTTAAAGTGCAAAAACCCACTTTTAAAAATTTGGGTGGTCTCATACAACGAATATAAAAGTCGTATCTTAATTTTTACGCGAAGATTTTTTTATTTTATATGAAAAATGCGTTGGTGCGTAAAAATAAAGAACGTGCATGCTTGAAGCATTTTTGAGGTTCGTCATGCACTAATGAAAAGCTCAATGAAAAGCGTGTGCAACTACGAAAGCGTTACGTAACACCGTTGACGGCATTTACATGAGGAGTGAGGACGCAAGTAGCCTGTATTCTAGACACAATATAATAGCATTGTATAAACCCCGGTTCCAGCCGGAGCTCCGACCCCGGACAAAATTGTTGCCCCGGTCGTTGCATAATGGGGATAACACCGGATAATGGCATCATCATCATCATCCTTGTAGTTAATGATCCAAATCGTTACTTATCTTGAAACAATATTTGGGAGGATAAAAATATTACGTGTCAGCTGTTTATTTCCCTGAAAAAACTTAAACCATTTTATGCTAATTAATCGCACTACTTTTCAGGCTACTAAGCAATTAATCATAAAGATTAGCCCTACATACCCCTAACTTGATCTTGACTTTGTTCCAACTGTAGGATTATGCCTAGAGTTTGCAACACCTTTGTGTCGTAATAATGACATCACTATTGTTGCTTTCTTGTTCTTTTCTTTCAAATTAAATGCTTTGGATTTGAAACATTTTTATAGCGTTAGATGTAATTTTCGGGCGTTTTAATATTTACGGCGTAATTTTCGGGCGTTTAAAAAAATACGTGACAGCTCGATTCTGATGACCCTGGACCCAGTACAGGGGCGTATCCAGGGGGGGAGCTGCTGGGGCCGCGCCCTCTACCCCCGCAGACAAATGCACAAAATTTTTGTGGTGTAAAGGTGATATACGTATAAAGGACAATCTGACTTTTTTTTGCTCTTTACTTGACTTTGGGCGGAAAACGGACGGCTTTAAATTGCGCCCCCCCCACCTTTTAAATTCCTGGGCACGCCCCTGCAGTATTACAAAATTTACTCAAAATCATAAAATTAAACTTACAGCATTGGGCAAATTAATTGACTCACGACAAAAATTCATTTTTCAGTTTACTTTCATTTCAAAGCCAAACTATTTTCAATAGAATATAGGCCTACGGCCACCTATATGTGTAATCAACTCCATAACTCGTTTCGGCATTGATTCTACCAGTTTTTTGCAGTTCTGAGTGATTTCTTTGTCAGGGTACCACACAATTTCGTTTTGGTTGTGCAATCCCTTTTTAAGAGACGAGTTTTTATTATACTCCACAAATTTTCAATTGGGTTTACGGCGGGCGAATTCTCAGACCAGTCAAAGACCTTGATGTCATTTCCTTTTGAATTTTCTTCACTTCACTTTTCTTCACTTTTTTTGCATTATGGCAGAGAGCCAAGCCTTGCTGAAAAATTCCTTTGTTGGGAATCTGCTGTCCCTGTACCATAAAATAGCTTTAAAGGTATTTGATCTCTTTTCCCTGTTGAAGGGATGATGATGCCGAAAAAAAGTAATTTAATGTTAAGAGGTGAAAGACATGCAAAGGGCATTTCGCAACGGCGGAGGAATTTTTCAGCAAGACTTGGCACCCAGCCATACTGCAAAAAAGTGAACAATTTTAGCAGAAAATCGCGTCAAGGTCCTTGACTGGCTTGGGAATTCGCCCTCCTTAAACCCGATTGAAAATCTGAGGAGTATAGCAAAAACTCGGCTCTTAAAAAGGGATTGCGCAACCAAAACGAAGCTTATTGATGCTAATTGACAGGCGGTATCGTGACCAAGAAATCACTCAGAACTGCAAAAAAAAATCGAAGAATCAATGCCAAATTGAGTTATGGAGTTGATTACAATTAGAGGTGACTACATCTCTCGTTCAAAAAATAGTAGTTGTTGCTTTGAAATGAAAATAAATTGAAAAAATGAAGTTTTAGTGTTTTTTCGAGGTGAGCCAATTTATTTGCGCAATACTGATTACAAAGGCAAATCTTATAATTTAACAGCGAACATTTGATTATGCTTTGATTTTATCGTAAATCTCGAGTAAATGAAATTGCGCTACGCTAAGTAAGCTAGTTATGAGAGAGAATAACGTTAGGAATCAGGTTTGAGAAGCTGCCATAAAAAATTTAACCAAAGCTGCCGCAGCAGGATCTAAAAAAATTATTACTTTAATCTGAGTAAAACAAGATCGAGGTTTTCAGTTCTGAATAGATCCAAGCTGTTTTATTGCCAAAACATTTGTGATTTTTTAAAGGCAGGTCCGTAAAAAAAATTCAGTGTCAAACCGGTCCGCTGTGCGAAAAAGGCTGCCCACCCCAGCTGTAATGGTTTAAATGACGTGCCAGGTAAACAGGTTTGCGAAGAACCAACAAAAACGCGAAAACTCTAGGCTTGCCGCAGCATTCCAAACTTCAAACAGAGACTCCAACAATTGCCGGTCAGTTCAGCAAGGTACACTCGACACAACCAGGTAACTGAAAACCTGATTGTAATCAAAGGCCAGCAGTGTTTATAACAGCGTTTTCCGATCAGACACGCTGAGCGACATTACAGGAATGCACAAACATTTTTAATGAGTAACATCAACTTTAGCAAGGTTACTGTCTAACATCACGAACCGATTGTTTGCTGCTGTGTCTGCTTCTCATATATTAAACTCGTAAATTTTTATGCCGCAACAGTTTGGATCGTAGGTACTTGAAGCAAATAAGCACACTTATCTCATGTATAGCTGCATACCTCAATGCAACAAAGACTCCGTTTGTTTTTTCTATTTTCACCGACACAGTTGCGTTGATAGTGGACCACATGTAGTTGCCGATATATGTTATGCCAAGATCAGGATCATCACACCACGTCACAGGCCTCTGGGAAACCACCTGCAAATAAAAATCAAATATTATCTTTCGACTTCGTTTTTGTTAAATTTGGTATTTTTCATTGACTCTGATTAGAAGCTTGAAGTTCATAAAAGTGAAAGGACGCAGCAAAAACTAAACTTAAACTAGAATCTTATCTTTGGGAACTGTAAGCAGGAAGCAACTTATCAGGTGGCTGAATGAATAGAGTATCCGCTTCTGAAGTTTAGTCAAATCCGGGTTCGAATCAGCGATGGATTAAATAAAAGGTTTTAAGCTGCTTGACATACCACGTTGTAGCGGCCAATAGAAAACCAGGAACAGTGCGCGTCTATTCAGCGTGACCACCTCGGTGGCGAACGTTTAGCCGCCTTGGAAGCAACTTGACATCAATGGTACCGAGTACGGCCGAACAAAGTCAAAGTAGGTGAAGCTCCCTGCATACATAGTTTCCAGTGATGAGACGAGAATGAATAGAGTAGGAGCAGCAGCACTCGATTTTTTATGACAAGTCTTCTGATTTTAGAAACATATACCGTATTTTCCGGCTAACAAGTCGAGTCCAGTTTCTAGCTCTGCAAATGAAAGGTTTTGCATATTACCGCCTAATAAGCTAAAGCGAAAAAATTTGTTAGCTTCAGGGGGTCCTACTAAACACCTCAAAGGACTGAAACACCGCAAAGGACGACAAAGGACCTTAAATTGATGTACTAAACACCGGAAAGTACGACAAAGGACCGTAAAACCCAGACCCTAACCCTAATTTAAAGTTCTTTGTCGTTCTTTGCTATGGTATGATTCCAAGTCCTTTATTGTTCTTTGCGGTGTTTAATAAATCAATTTAAGGTCCTTTGTGGTTCTTTGCGGTGTTTAGTAGGACCGGCTACAGGTACCTTTTTTCTTTGAGCAACAAGCTCTTTTTCCTTTTTCACTCTTTTTTTTTCTCTCGCTCTTTTTCTCCTCGCTCGTTCTTTTTCTCCTCACTCGCTTTGTTTGACGTCAGTGTATTACCGCTGCGTGACTTCATGCAATTACTAACTGGAAGGGGTAGATGACGAGGAGGAAGACAGCAACGCATCCACTGAGCTATCGCTAATAACAGCAGAAAATGACCCGTATGATGACGAAGTATCTGCTCCAGAATGGAATTTGTTACTTGACGATTCCAATAAAGAAGACGATGAATTTAATGGATTTTAATCAAGTTGTGTTGCTGACTAGTTTTTATTGTAGTTACCGTATGCACTTTTAGTTACCGTTAATATATGCTTTTATAACCAATTTTGTCCGCGGTTTTGTTGTCCAATTCGCCCAATAAGCAGACCCCAGAAAAATAGGTTAAGAATTTAGGTCCCAAAAATCGGCTCATTAGCCGGAAAATACGCTAAGCCAAAAAGCTTTGCCAACAAAAAGCAAAGAAGTTAGGTATTGATATTTTGATTCTCGATATGCAATGGTAGAGGTAACAGCAGTCTAAATTGCAGCACATTCACTTCTCAGTCTAATTGGATTAAACTTCAAAGGTAAAAAGATTAGTTGGTCTACGTCAGTAAGCTGCTGCAATATTTAGCTAAAAAATGAATCTAGAGAATAAAATTGATCTTGCGCTGCAAAAATTGAGTTCAATTGAAGAAAGAATGAACAGCTTCGATCAAAAGTTCAGTGATTTTAGCTTAAGATTGGAAGAATTAGAAGCCAAATGCGACAACAGAAACGAGGAAGTCAATAACTTGCTGTCAGCTAAAGTTGACTTGACAACCTTTCAACAGCTGAAAGATAAACTTACGGCTCTCGAAAACTTTAAATCTAACTATGAAAAGGCGCAGATCACGCAAGAGTCACATGACAAAATGCTAAATATTCTCATTCATGGAATTAAAGAAAATAGCGATAGTCCTTGGGAAAAACACCAGGAATCATGGGACAAATATCACGATTTTTTGAAAAATGGCTTACACATGGAAGACCCCGACGCAGTTGAAGTCGTCGACATTCATAGATTGCCTCAGCACCCGGTACAAAGATTTGGAAGAAATGTTGTCAGACCAATAATAGTAAACCTACTCACCATGCAAGATAAAACCTTAATATTTAATTCTGCGAATCACCCAAAAGCCTACAACAGCAAACGCATAAGCGAAGACGCCACTTCATCACAGAACATTTACCAAAGAAATTCCAAAAACAACGCAAGCGCCTCCTACCGATTTTCAAAGACGCGAAACGAAGACAGCAAAAGACATATTGGAAAGCTACAGACTGAAATTATGAGCTTTTTGTGAACGGCAAGAAAGTTGAAGCGGCTGAATAATATAACGTACTTCGTGGTTATTGACATTTTTTCCCTCTTTTTAGACTTGACTTTTCGCTTGATTCTCTGAGTTGATCTCAAACCGGTTCAAATTTATCATAAACGGTAATGGATTTATTATAAACGGATGGTTACATATAAATAAGTGACAGCCTGGTATCGACTGGTTTTAGTAGACTGCTGATAGTTTATAGCTTTGTCCTTAATCGATAACAACTTTGCGCTTTCGTAGAATTCATTCATTTTCTCAACCTGCTTATCCTCGGGAGGGTCGCGGGGGCAGCAGCTGAGTTGGAGCCTCCAAGCACCTAGATCTTCTGCAACAAAGGATAGATGCTATGCTGGGAGGCCAAGGCAAGACCAACTAAGATCTTCTACGTAATCTCGCCATCGAGTTCTGGGAGAGCCTCAAGGCCTTCGACCAGCCGGTGTTGAACAGAGCAGTTTTTTGGCTGTTCTTTCCTGGGACATTCGTGTCACATGTCCATACCAACGCAGTTGCGATCTGTCTTGTCGGAGAAGCAGCGTTTACGATTAGAGACTCACGAATATCTGCACTTTTAACCTTGTCCAACAACAACAAGGTCAAACTGCTAATTCTTTGCAAGAATCCCATTCCGACTTTTCGAACTTGAGATCTCACTTTCTCATTCATGATCCTACACTCATGGCCATAAGTCAGAATAGGAACATAGACTGATCTGAAAATGGATAGCTTTTTCCTGGTGCAAAGCTTCCGTTTCAGTACCACATATCGGTGGAGCTGGCGCATAACTGCACTTGCTTTTCCGATGCGGATATCCAATTCGCTATTTTGTCTGCCATCACTCGTGAAGAGAGGCCGAGGCACTTGAATTTCCCTGTTTTAGCGGTACTTCATCAATTTGGAGAAAGCACTGCATTGGTTGTCTGGACAGGCACATGGTTTCTGTTGTTGTTGTTGTACTGATTTTCATTCCGGCCTCAGAGCATGCATCTGAAAACCTGTCAAGAGCTTGCTGGAGACCATTTTGTAGAGTCGAGTAGCACAAGATCATCTGCAAATTACAGACGTTGTACAGTGCAATCATCGATCTTTACTCCGCCACACTTTTCTTAACTATTTTATCCATATAAATAAGGAACAGAATAGGTGAAAGAGAGCAGCCTTGCCGTGGTCCCACACTCACTCTGAAAGGTTTCGTCGTTGCGCTGTTAACACGAACACAGGCCTCGGAATGCATGTACAGCGATAGCAGTTAGTAACTGGCCATCAATGCCATACTGTAACAGCACCGCCCAAAGCTTGTCTCTAGGAATACGATCATATGCATTTTCAAGATAACAAAACATGCATCGACCTCTTTCGCATATTCCCACGACTTCTCAAAGATTTGCTGCAAGGCAAAGATCTGGTCCACTGTGCTTCGGCCAGGGCAAAAGCCACACTGAGCATCCGTCAGTTTAGGCTCGACTATTTCACGGCATTTCTTTTCAAGGCATTTGGCATAGACCTTACCCGGGACACTGATGAGAGATATGCGCCTATAATTGGTGCATTTTCTCTTGTCTCTTTTCTTGTGGATAGGTATTATCACATTGGTTTGCCATTGCTTTGGTGCTTGCCCAGTCCTACACGCCACCTTACAAACATGAGTCAACCAACGAGCACCATACATTGCTTTCAACATTTCAAGTCGGAGGTCATCCTCACCACGTGCTTTTCCAGTTTTCAATGATTTGATAACTGCATTCACATCTGCTTGGTCATCTGAATACCTTCCCCAACGTGTTCCTCGTGAATTGGTGTCGATGTAGCATTAACTGAGTTTAAAAGATCATTTAAGTATTCTCTCCACCGATTAAAAATCGCATCTTGATCTTTTGTACAATCGCATTTATTTTTACAAAAGTAGCAAAATAACTTATAGCTGTAGGCCAGTCACCTCCCGAGAATCGTCCTGCTACAGTAGTGTACTCTTCCAAGCTGCAGTCGCGGACACGTATTTAATCGAACACCCAATAGAAATGGTGGATCGTGTCGGATACTTGACACTTACTCTTTTGCAATTTTAATTGATCAACGCGGTTTATTCACTTCTTATTCTTTTCTAGTAATACAGCAGATTCGATTCTAAGGTGTTGACTCTAACATGAGCCATGAGCCACGGTTCAAATTCAATCCTTCTCAAACTTCCTCTCGGTATAATAATACTAGCAGCCTACATTGCCAATGTGATTCATTACTGCAGAATTGCCTGTTGTTTTTATTTTTACTTACGTGAAGGCATGATCCGGCCATGTTTTTGTTTATCCACTTGTTGCGCATTTTCACTGGTTTGTGACGTGTTCACTGCTAGTTCTGGCCTGGACACGATACGTTCTGAAGTTCTAATCTTTCGGGCTTATGGAACTCTGCAGAATGCTGTTCAACCTGATGTAATGCCCACCGCTTCTGCGCTTAATTTTTATTCTCTTAGATGCTTTGCATAATGTTTTCTGTTTTTGCTGTATTACATCCCTATACCTTCCAATTGATCTTACCTATGTTTGCACGTATTTTGTGACCCACTATGCACCAATTGATTATTGTCTATGAAGCAGACCAAGCAACTGATTTGCTGCATTTTTCTTCTGTCCTTTGATAGACTGTTTCAGCGTGCACGCAGAATATGGCGCCTGTCACTGGCAAGGAGTTGAATGAATACCTAGGTCCTAGTCAAGCTGCCGCACTGCAATCTAATGGTCACTGTCCCAGAGAACTGTAAACATTAAAATTTGCAAATACACCGACCCAACCGCTAGCTCTTTAAATTTTAATGATAATCGCTCCTTGATCCTTTTACATGTCAACATTCGCTAACTTCATAAAAATTTTGATTCACTATACGAGTTTTTAATCACTTTATCTTTTGGTCCGGACATAACCTGTATGACCGAAACTCCACTTAAAGGCAAACCATTAATTAATATCGATCTCCCCCTTTACAAATTTATTCATGTTGAAAGTACAACTGCTGCTAAGAGTGTGGCGATATACGTTTCAAACAAGCTTCAATATAATTATGAAGTTTGTCCTAATCAACATTTATTAAATTTGTCCGAATGCTTGTGGCTCGAACTCTCGGAAAACAACAGTTAATTGAAATTTATAGTGCACATAGTTCATCGTAATCCCGACCAAATCAAAGTTAACGACTTTTTAGCTAGTTTTTCTACCTGACTCTGAAATCTCTCCAAAACAAAAGAAGTTCTTTATATTTTAGGTGACTTCACAGTCTGTGACAAAAGTTTAAGAACACTTCTCAAAAACAATGCATCTAGCTTTAAAGGCCCATATCTCAGAAAAAGGGAGTGTTGTAATGCCATAATGTGTAATTATGTTCCTGGGTTAATATAGAACTAAATATCCATAGCTCCTAGATTTTTATGCATGATGGTGCTGCACGTCATTGAAGCAAGGGCGAAGAATTTCTTGAGCAAAAAAGTATCCAAATGTTGGAGTGGCCTAAAAACAGTGCTGACTTGAATCCAATCGAAAACTTATGGAGTCTTACAAAAAATGAAGTTTCAGAAAAGCATCCCACAACCCTTGATGGACTTCGATCAGCAATCAATGAAGTTTGGGTAAAAGAAATCTTTTCCGACTATTGCCGCAAGCTGATTGAGAGCATGCCTCATCGTCTGCAAGAAGTGCTCAGAAACAAGGGCAGGCACACAAAATACTGATTTTATTCTGTGTAAATTTGTCACATTTTTACTTATCCCCGAAAAATAATAAACTATTGACAAAAGGATTGTGGAAAAGAAGTGGGTAAACAAAAGCTATTATGGTTGAACACAGAAATGTCTAAGAACGTGAAGTGTCCTTAAACTTTTGTCACAGACTGCAGACAGTAATATTAACATTTTGCAAGATAACCGGTCAAGCACTGCCAGTGAATACATCAACCTTATTGTGGGTCATCGCGCCGTGCCAGTAATAACCAATAACCATTCTGACTAGAGTAACTTCAAATTCGTCCCCCCTAATTGATCACATCATTACTAATAACATCGAGCGTGATGGAAATCCAGCAGTGATTGAAGAGAATATAACGGACCATTTTCCTGTCCTCTGCATAATTACTAAACCCCACCCACAACAAATCTATGAATCGAAAAAAATGTTATAGAGAGACAAATCTTCCTTTCGCATAGATTCCTTCTGTGAAAATCTTCAAGTTAAATTAATCAATGTTTTTTTTTTACAACAGCCTAAATTAAATAATGACAACTTCAACGAAATTTTGAACTTTTTTCTACCACGGTCCTTAGTACTATCAATGCACATGCCCCTTTAAAACCATTATCAAGAGAACAGAAAAAACTTCGGAGTAAGCCCTGGCTAATTAAAGGACTATTAACTTCCATCAAGAATAAAAGATCAATGTTTAAAACCCAATTGTTTAAACAACGATGATAATAAAATAATCTTTTATAAAAAACATGTTAATAAGCTAAGCACAAAGCGCTATCCAAAAAAGATTACTTTTCTTCTGCACTAAATGATACCCAAAAAGACCCCGTGAATTAAGAAACGTGATTTGTTCTGTACTTTCCGCCTCCCAAGACCGTGCTTTCGCCTTTCCACTTTCTTTGAAAATGAATGGGCATACTATTTTTGTGATTGATTTAACTTATGTAACGAAGATTTAACTTATGTATGTATCACTAATGATCACACAATATCTGAGCATTTCAATGAATTTTTTTGTTCTATTGGCGCCAACCTAGCTGACAAATTTAACCAATCTGCACCAAATCCATTATCCCAATATCTTAAACAACGTGTCTCTCCATCAACTTATTTACATGACCCCAATCTTTCTGAAATCATTAACACAGTACAAGCACACAGTTTGAACAAAGCTATAGGACACGACAATATCCCAACTTACTATCTTCGTATTATTGCCTCATCCATCCCCTTTCTCATTGAAGATACAGCAGATTGTAGGAAGCAACGCTTTGATTGCTTAGTAGAATTTCAGAAAATTGTAGACTCATATACAAGCCCACAAAATAATTAAAAAAGTGGTGGGCCACAAACTGTGTGGTAAAAAGTAGATGCTTTGATGAAATGTTAAGTAGTACTAACAAGACCTTAAACACAAGTTCTTGAATGGTCTGTCGACTAACGAGAGATGAGCAGAGCAGTTTTTTAGCTTTTTTGTAAAGGGCTGAAGCATTCACGTCATTATTTTCATTGTCCACATCAAAGCAATTGTGATTGCCGAAAAAGCAGTGATTTGATGGTTAGTTATTGTATTTTTTTTTAATAGAAGCCGCGGCTACTGTTTTTAATCTTTACACAATTTGTGCTCGAGACCGGCTTCTATTCGAGGGCGGCCTATACTTGAGGGCGACTTCTATTTGAGGGCGGCTTATATTCGAGGGTGGCTTCTATTCGAGGGCGGCTTCTATTCGAGGGTGGCCTATATTCGAGGGCGGCTTCAGTTTTTTTTTACATGAACGTTTTCGTCTTCAAATTGAAGTCCAGTGAGCATTTAAATTAACTTACCATAAGTAACAGGAAAATGAAAACACTAAATTAGCTGCAGCAAAATGAAAACACAAGAAGAATCGCCATTTAGCTGCTTGCACTCGAAATCTAACTCTTTCATTCATGATCAAACCCTCAATGTGGCCAACTGGCGGAACAGGAACATAGACTGACTTGAAACAGGATAGTTTTGTCTTGGAGCAAAATTCGATTTCAGTTACGTATATAGGTGAAGCTGGCACGTTACTATAGTGCACTTGCTTCCGGTGTGGATATCCAATTTGCTAGCCTGTCAGCCAAAGGATTTGAATCCTAAATTAACCAATCCATATACCACTATACACCAAATAATTGGATTAGGTTTCTACCACGCTTACGAGGATAGTTACACTGTTGAGTCATCGACTTTTATTTCATCAAGTTCAACTGCCGCAAAATTGAGATTTCAGCAGCAACCATGTTGAAAGTCTGCAAAGGATTGCAATAACCTTGGAGAAAAGTTGCGGTCATTTTAATATAAAGGCATGTTTCTTGGATGAGAGCAAAATGAAATATGGTACCGGACCATTTAATTGAATTATTTTAGAATACTAAGATTACAGTGGCCCAGGTTGCATGCCACCTCGGTGACACGACCGAACTGGCTGGACAGCCACTTGTACAAAGAGTCACAATTTTTCCCTACTTTTTACCTAAATTAGAATCCTAGGTACAAGACTACCCTGATTTCCAGACCGCAACCACCTAATCTCAGACCCAAATGACAGTTTCAACCTCAGTAACACGACCACTTTCCTGCTTTCGTCAACTTTTAGCACCTTCCAAGCTAATTCGTTTGACGATGGACGTTTTCGTAAGTCCAATAAACAAATTGAGAACGGACTTTGTGAACCGATCGATCAAAATAATTCAATTTTTAAAACATAGCATTGCGCAATAGCAGCTTCTCATTTTGTATTGCTTATACTGCTTTCATCAACTTGATTGTCAAACGCCTTTTTTCATTTCTTTGTGTTTTTTGAAGTTCTGTCAAAATTATTCCATGTTGGCTATGACCTCTTTTTATCAGTCCCCAGAGTGGTCGTCCAACCAAGGTTTCATTATATCAAGCTTTCGGCATCTCTGATTACGCAGACTCAAGCATACTAATTGCAAGCATTTTGCAAGCCAGAGTGGAAGGTGTCACAACCCATCACTTGCATATCGTTGCTTTAGGCAAATAATCCGCAGCACCCTGATTTTGTCCATCTTGTTTTTGTCAATGTCATCAGCAAAGTAGAAACATATGACCATGCTTGCTATAGCTAGTAGCTAAATGTTGCAATTTGCTACTTTTATTGATCAAGTTTTTGGTTGTTTTGAATTCGCTAATTGCTGTCTTACCATATGACAAATGCAAAGCAACAGCTACAGAACAGACGCTTGTTTTTGGTGGTTGTAGTATTTCAAAGAATAGTAATTACTGAGTGAATATTCGACTTTACATCAGTAGCTAGCTAAGAAATGTTAGCACTTGATGAACGCGCTAATTTGACCTTTTCGCTTTGCTGCAGTTCAATTCAGTGGTTACAGTGTCAGAGCACGTCTTCCTATCGACATATGAGTATAGACTATCATCTATATTTTACACTCATCTGAACTAAGCCTTGCAGGCGTGGTTTTTGTGGCTTAATCGCAAGATACAGATGCGTTTCCTATTAATGACGTGGCAAAAATAAGTGAGTACCTTCCCTAATACTTAATCTCCGGACAGCCACTGTTATGACCTTGTTAGGTCTCACCAGGGAAGCTCAGAGCGTTCTGAAGTAAAGATTCAAAAAATTTAATTTAACGACTTCCAAAGATTTTTTGCTTGCAGCACTCACCACAGAGCAAAAAATTTTCAACCTTGCCACAGTACCTTAATGTTTGAATAAGGTCTTGAGACTGCAATGGAATCAAATGTAAGGTGTAAGAGTAATGACGCTTTTGTAATATCAAGATGTAGGTAATTGATCAAACAAACGTTTTGTTGTCCACCTGTGGACAACAAAGCCCTGAATCGGAGTCGTGTTGTACTGTTTGTAACAAAAAGAGCTCGCATATGTTATTACAATTATTATGGAGACTTGGAGCCTTTGGCACTAATATACTGAGCATAGTCGCTTCAAATCTATTTAACATATCGCTGAAATAGACATAAGGTTCAGATTTAGATGATTGATGAACGGCAAAGTAAGAATGAATACGGATATCTTCCAGAAATTTTTTAATTGGCTCAAAAAATAGTAATTACGAATTTAACGTTACAAAACTTCTGGTAATTAAGTTCACACCATACTAATTTTTGTTCCTAAAACAAGTTGACAGTGAGAATTTACTTCAAAATATCAAGGAAAGTACTGACATAATTTTTGAAGCTACGTACGGAAATTCATCAATGGTGAAACTGATAGAAAATACCTGTCTAAGAGTCCACTCATGTCCGTCTGTACTAGACGCATTGTGAAAGGTTTCAAATGCTCCGGACTGATCAGCAAAATTGAAAGCTTCACTGAAATTATTTGGATTAAAGTTTTCATGATAAGGAATTGGAAAAGCAGCCGATTCAGGTGACTTTGGATAACTTCCTTTTACAGCAGTGGTTATAGTGGATAAAGTTACAACTGTATTGACCGGTAGATTCACCGTGAATTGATCCTGAGCATCAGCTTGTATCTCGCCTGCAAAACACATACTTTCAATCAGCATTTTATTTCGACATGTTTGTATTAAAGGTAGAGTCAGATGAAACGTAACAAAAAATTGAAATGCTCGTCACGGTCACACACATAATGGTAATTTATACCCCACGCTCAATATAAAATACTGAGAAATCTTTAATCTATCTTTACGCAATTCTAGCACTGTATTGAGAAAATGACATGCAGGAGTACCGCCTGTTGGTTGCAAAAGCAGCAAACTGACGTAGCAGTGTCTCTCTACAATGCATTGTTGACTTTTATGCGCAATGCTTTCAGCATAACCTCAGTTATTTATTCGTTTAAATCAGTAATGAACACAGACAACAACATTGCCCCTTTGGGGGCAAAAAGCAAAGAGGGTGTTAGCACATTTCTAAAAGGTTAAAACAAAATTTACAGAAAACTTGCTAGTGAGCCAACTGCATTGGTATAGCCTAATAATATGGTTCAATTGTGAACATTAATACTAGTGGTCTTGATAAATGTCACCTACTGCAGTACATAGCCAAACTTTCATACTAAAGGATGACCCAAAAAACGGGCTCCGATTCTAATTATTCTAAGTACACGGGGCCCGTTTTTTGGGGGGGTCACCCTGTGGCCTGTATACCATGCCTTACAATTCGCCTTGGTAGTTTGGGTCTTTCACTAACCTATTTACTGTAATATTCAGTTCCGAAATAACTCTGTTATCACCAAATCTTTACCTAGTCAAGGCAGCATTTAAAACTATTGGAAAATTACTTACAATGCAATAATTCAGTGTTCCTACTAATTGAAAAAACTATCTATGAGCATGAAAAGGCTTTGTGGCAGAAAAGATTGCCGCAACAAAACAATAACATTACGTAGAACAAATGCAATATGAAATCAATTGTTGCGCATCAGCAAAAATTACCTTTGTAAATAAACACTTGATTGTCATTAGCAGATGGGCCTAACTGTGAGTGCCACATATTCAGTTTGTTTATTCTTCCTTTAAAACTTCCCCCCATTCTAAAGGACGCCGTTTGCTCTGTTACTGTGAACTCGGGCAAAGGAGGTCGAATGCAGATTGATTGATCGTGAGTCATTGTTTCAATCACAATCGAAAGATTATCTTTTCCATCAGTGAGAGCAACATAACTTCCTCCATTTTGTAGATGGCCCACAGTACGAAGATAAAACCATCCAGGCTGGGCGAATTGGGTTGTGTGGGCAGTTACCCAAAGTGGAGAAGTGAGCTCATAGTGGCCACTCCAGGGTTCGTTAGCTGTCATTAAACTGCATCTGCAAAAAGTTAGAGTAAAAGTCTTTGCTATAAAGACGTGCAAGCTTAGAAACCAAAAGCAAACCATTTTCTCGTCATTCAACACGTTCAGGTTCAATGAGCATTGAAATACCTAATTTATTTATTTACAGAAATTCAAACAATCATGAGGTGGTAAACTCCTGATTTAATTAAAATACACATCAAACTAAAAATTTAAAAATAAACATTCACAGCTTCTCTGCTTGATATTCAGCAGTGTCAACACGTCCACTAGTCAATTGTTGCGCAGTTGAAAAAAACAATTAGCAAGGTTCTTCACTATCAAGTGATAGATACACTGTTAAAGCATTTACCAAAAAAGTTCAGGCAAGATTATACCGTACTCTATCAAGTGTTTTCTCATTTCTGCTCAAATCTGGCGATTATAGATCGAGTCAAGTCCTGAAAGACACACGCTTTCCAAAATAAAACTTTTTCATATATTGAATTGATACACAACGCTTTTCATGGTCGTTGCTCTTAAAGAGGAAGAAAAGGGTTGAGCCCCAATGGCAACAGCAACAGAATGATAAAAAACAAAACTGAGGCAACCATCACTTGTTACAAACAAGAACATGAAGAGGTGGCAAGGCAGCTCAATAGGTAGAGCGCCAAGCTTTGTAGTTGAGAGCAGTGTTCCCTTTAGAGTGAGAAATTTGACAAAAATGCGAAATTTTTGGGCAAATTTTACCGATTTTGAACCAAAAATTCATATTATAAAATGCAAAACTGAAAAACTTTAACAAAAAACTTGAATATTTTAATGCAAGACTGTAGCTTGTATCTCGGAAAAGCAAATTTATTGCAAAAAATTTGTAAAGGGGCTCCTCAAAGTAGTGAAATCTTTGGGCAAAAATTTCAATGAATTTATCATTTGGGCAAATTCGCACTAGTCCAAATCCTAGAGGGAACACTGGTTGAGAGTTTGCAATTACGTGCATAAACAGGGCAATGCATACCTAGTGTCCTTAGGCACTTAAATCCTATTTTTAAATTGGAACCAAGCTATCTATTTGATGTGGTTGGCCACCCTGTCTAAAGAAGCAAAAGACTCAAAAAAGTGCCCTGTGTTGGCAAGGTAAAAACATATTTACTAAAAAAGTTACACAAGATAGCTGGCTAATACAAGAAATGGAATGCATGCAGAAAATTTTTAAGCGATTTTTTATACCAATCAAATTTCGGCAAGCCAAAATGTGTGGGGCATATTTGGTCGCCAATTGCAAAGTTCATTTTGAGAAAATAATTAAACAAAGGCCTATAACCGTTTGATCAACTTAACTTTTAAACTTCAAATCAAATTTGGGGAGGGTTCAGGCTTTTTTGGTTTGAGCCTGAACTACAATTTGGATTCTCGAAACTTTGTCATATTTTGAGACCACGATTTCACGAGGCCAAGACTTGAAATTGAAGTCTGAGACCACGACCAGACATTGAAAATTGTGTCTCTACAATGCCATCACTGCTGACTTTTTCAGAGGTTTAACTCATGTTTCAAAACTAACTTTGGAGGCGCAAAAAAAGAAATCTAATCAAGTGCATTAGCATGAAAAATATATGTTAAAGTGGTCCACTTTCTTGCTTATGTTTTTTACTTTGATTTGAAAATCAAAGTTAACGTTCACACATCAGTTACGAAGTTTTAACCGGAAAACTACTGTGGATGGGTTACACAAACCATTTTAGCTCATTAAGATGGAGTACTTCATTAAAATAAGGTTGAAAACCACTGTTTTTGGCCGATTAAATCGCAACACCTCATAGCAAAATACCTAAGTCCACAAGTGTATAAGCTTGCCTGGGAGGCCCATCCACTGGTAACGCTTGAACTAACCAGCTTCATTTCACCATCAGCAAAGGGATTAAAGTAACGGTTCAGCAAAGAGCAATTATGGACACAGTTTTGCCTCTGCATAATTATCTTTAAAGGCAGGGTTCGATGGCCAAAAATACTCAAGAATTAGTTGAAATGGGTTTCAAGTTACCAAGCATCGTTGGTCCGATTGCGGAATTCGTTTCGGTTAAGCAGTTATGTTAAAAATAAAGTCCGAATAATGCTGGCTTGTGATTGGTCAGTTCATTTGCGACGTAATTGGGTGGCAGGTTTGCAACTGACCTATTCGATCAGCTAGCTTAGTCTAGAGGTGAGGTAGTTACTGCATGGTCTTTACTGGCAAACGGAGCAAGCCTAGCACAGAATAGTAAACTCTTCTTTTTAAGCAGTGGAAGGTACAGTTACCATGTTCACATTCTGACCAAGTTTAGTGGGCTTCAGGCCCACGGTTCTTGGTTCTAGTTCCTGCATCATAATCAACTTCTTGATGTTATAATCTTGTCACTTTTTTCAAAGGAATATTATGGTAGGCCAGAAGACTTACTAAATACACGCTGCAAAAACTAATTCTACACTACAACTAGTTATACGTTTTGACCGCTCATCAGGTAGAACAGAACAGAATTTTATTAGTTGCTCATACATAAAATCAATAACCATACAAATAACTGACGCAATTTTGAAAAAAAAAAGGAGCAACAGGCTACTGCGAAGGGACCATAGGTCTTCAAGTCAAGCAGCAGTCCTATTATTGCAATTATTGAATAGCCCACATAAATATCAAAAGCCTTAGTTATGCAAGGAATAGATTATTTTTTCGATTATAAGTTAGTTGTAAAATCACAATACTGTAGTGCCAATTGAAGTAATAGCAATAACATACCAAGCACATTACTCGTAATTACTAATAAGGTAATATTTGTACGAATTTTTGAAATTTCGATACGTAGAATGTTGTTTGATGTTTGGAGGAATAGAGTTCCATATCTTAACACCCAGGTATTTAAAACGAACGTTGTGTTTTATTAGTTAAATAGTGAGTCAAGTATAACGACTGGTTTGTCTTTTACTGTGCGTGCAGTGTAGGAAAATACATCAATAGAATCCGCAAAGCAGTGTTTAAATCTATCAGGCATTTTGCTATGAATAAAAAGATACATTAATTTGGCAATTTCAAAGATAAATAAATCATTTACCTCTAATATTTGCAATTTCTTGTATTGAGGTGTGATACTTTCAGTGTACTTTGTTTTAGTGACAGCTCGAATGACTCTACTCTGTAATCTTTTTATTTTGGTTAAAAATGTTTTGTATGTTGCACACCAACCTGCAATTGTGAATGTATGAGGGAATAATATAAGCTCAGTAACGCTTCTTGTGAAAGGAAATGACTTAGTTTAGTTAGAATTCCAACAGAACGAGCCAATTTTTTTTCAAGTAACGAAATATGAGATGAAATTTAAGTATACTGTCAACGATAATTCCTACGTATGTCGTAGTTTCTGTGGTGTTGATTATTTCGCTGTTGAGAGTAAGCATAACTTGTGGACTGCTACAATCATTTCGTACTTGTGGCGAAATTAATAACGCAAGAGTTTTTTTAGGATTTACGGTCAAACTGTTTGCAATCATCCAACGTGGTATATGAGAAAGTTTGCTATTGGTTACACTTTCCAGGTCAGCAAAGTTTTTTCCATCAATAGTTACACAGTATTGTCAGCAAAAACTCTGAGGTCAGTTTTTAAACAATTTGGAAGCTCGTTCGTTTAAATCAGAAATAAAAGAGGACCTGAGATAGATCCCTGTGGTACTCCGCATTCAATGTTTTCTGTAGAAGAATTTATATTATTGAAAGAAACATATTACTTACGATTATCCAAATATGGACTCAGCATACAATTTGGGTAGTACTTTTATGCTTACACAATGGTGTTGCTTAGACAATAGTGTGGTTAGCTTAGACAATGGGTAGTACTTTCAAGCTTTGTACAGTCGACTAGGAATTTGGTGCACATTGCATACTAGTCTCATTGTCTACGCTTAGCTGGGTAGTGCCTCCGCGGGGCACCACACGGGCAACAGTCTCAACTGGCTGCCTAAACTACTTCAGCAACCCTGTTGCCTTGCAGGGCATGCCTTTTTAGGCAAAGGCTAGGCCCACTGCTTAGAACTATGGTTGGCGTCAGCAAGAGCATGCGGCCATAAGATGCAGGCTCCAATAAAACCTCATGATGATGCAAAGAAAAATTTTGGCCCCCAGTCCCCGGCAGCCCTTAAATGGGCGGGGGGTGCTAAAAATCCCTGGGATAAAGATTCATAAGGAGAAAGTGGAAAAACAGATTGGAGTAAGATTTGGAAGCTGGAATGTAGGCAGTATATGTGGCAGAGGAACGGAGGTGTGCGAAGAACTGAGAAAGTGAAAGGTGGATGTATGTTGCTTGCAGGAAGTGAGATGGAGAGGTGACGGAGCTCGCTTTTTTGGCGTAAAGGGACGAAGGTACAAACTATGGTGGTGTGGAAATAATGATAAAATTGGAGGCGTGGGTATGTTAGTAAAAGAACTGTGTGAGAAAGTGGTAGAAGTCAGAAGAAGGAGTAACAGAGTCATGGCCATTGGATTATGCTTGAAGAAGAGGTGGTGAGAGTAATATGTGCTTATGCACCACAAAGTGGAAAACCAGATGCTGAGGAGAAATTTTATGAGGAAATGGCACGTGAGTGGAGCGTGGCAAACGAAAATGAATTGGTGTTGGGATTGGGAGATTTCAATGGCCATGTTGGGAAATGTGCGGAAGGATTTGAAGGTATACATGGAGGGTATGGAAGAGGGAAAAGAAACGCTGAAGGAAGAATGTTACTAGATTTCTGTGATCAGAAAGAGTTGTGAGAAGCAAACACTTGGTTCAAGAAGAAGGATAAAAGAAAGGTGACTTACAGTTCGGGTGGAAATGATACAGAAACAGACTTTGTTCTAGTTGGAAAGGAAAAGAGAAAGTATCTAAGAGATGTGAAAGTTATCCCTGAGGAATTGCAACACAGACTGGTAGTGGTGGATGTGGCGGAGCAGAAATTGAAGAAGTCAGTGAAGAAGAGTAAAAGAGTGAGATGGAGGCTGTGGAAGCTGAAGGAAAAAGAGATCAAAGAGAAATTCGAAGAATCAGAAAATTGGTGGACATTGATTCAAAGGATTTGAGGGGGTCTCATAAGAATGGAGTTGTAAAGGCTTGTGATGAGTTGCGTGGAAAGACGAAAGCGAGGGGAAGTCGGGGAAACACATGGTGGTGGTACGTAGTACTAATCATTTTAATGACAGCATCAAAAATTTTTAAAGGCGGCTTAATTGAGGTTTGTATGCAAATTTTACTCAAATAAGCAGTATATAAAAGTAAATAAACATGGCATGAGTTTGAAGATGACTTCTTCAGTTTATTCTCTAATTTAAATATCCAGAAAATACAATACAAATTATTGTCAATCTGTTGTAATCTTTATCAGCACGTGGTCCATATCACTATCAGCACGTGGTCCAAATCAGTCTTCAAGAAATATTACAACAAATTTCTGCATTGTTTTGAATTACGATACCCACCAGTTTGCATCAATTAACATTGTTGTGGTTTAGAAGGTATTACCTCTGCATGTGAAATTGAAGGTGAGATGAATCATGCTGATCAAGTAGTCTCAATAGTGTAATGAGCAAAACATGTAAACAATGAACCCACATAATGCTAAGATTCCAAAAATAGAAGTTTGTAACAAAACTTTTCCAAAACGGTCAAAAATTTTCCCTCTACCTTGCCTCAAGTAAATTGATGCATATGTACAAGGTGCGAACATAAATTGTCCAGACAAGAAGCAAAAAAAATGTTACAATGTTGAAAAAACAAACCTCTTGAATGGTAAATCATCATAATAACTTGCAATCAAATTCCAAGAAATTGTAGCAGATATATTTCCATTCACCAAGTTTTGATTTAATATTCTAGCCCAGCAGCCTCCACCAACAACATCATTAAATGTGCTGTAATCTTCGCTTGCCCACAGTTGCTTTCCAGTCTGCACAGCAGATGTTGAAGAATATGTGCCAGGATAATGAGCACCAATAACACCAACCGCTTTCGCAAGCTCTGCATCGTCAAGGATTGATTTGGATATAGGGGAAAATGATGAATCGCTTGCAATGATTATCACATTCCTAAAAACAACAAATTACAAGTATAAGTATAGCATACTGCTACCGCATTTTCTAGTTGATAAACTGACTCATCAAATAAGCAGTAGGCCAATTTTTAGCTTTGAAAATGAGAGTTCTTTTTTTGATATTACTGCCCAGTAAGCCACGGCAGAAAAATCAAGATATGCGATCATTATATTCCACAAAATGTCACCAGGCTGTACAGCCAAGCAAGGCCATTAACACAGAAATAAACATAAAGCAAGCAAGATCAAAGCAAGTCATTTAGCCAAAAAATAATAATCTTTTGCTCAGACCTCAATAAAAATGTTCACAAATCAAAACTTTTACATACACACTCCGCTTCAGCTCTAAAACTATCGAATTAGACCGACATGACATTGAGATATGAAACAAGACTTTTTGGCCCAGTGAAGCAACTCTGTATGACCGGTTAGGCAACAACACAGTCTTATGGGGGTTTGGGTCCAGTCAAGAGCTCAAATTAGGTTTTGAGCGAGTGTTTTGGGTTAGGTGTCTCAATTATTATTGGTTATAGACTGTTGACCTAGATTTGTATACTGCACCTCAATTCCTTGAATGAGTTTTACACTGATTAAGTGATTATTACCTCTACTTGGCTAGGCAAGCTCTCAAATATCTGTAAAATTTAAAGAAAAGCAGAACTTCATCGAAAACAAAACTTCTTACCGGAGAATGGATTCTCTTACGTACAATCATGTTTTTCTTACATGACACAACGATAATTAGAAATAGATCAACCCTTAAACACTTACTGGAAGTTATAAGAATCCAAAACTCTGCGAAGTTCTTTTATGTATGAAACATCATACATTCTTTCATTCCAAATGCCAACATAGTCAATGATAAGATTGTGATGGTCTCTGGCACCTTTTATCCATTTAGCTATATAAATTGCTGAACGAGTGACATTAGTGTAAGGAGAAGCAGTTCCTTGACCAACCCAACCAGGCCAACCCCAAGGCAAAGCAACTAATTTAATGCTGGGATTGCGTAGCTTAGCTTCCTTCATCAACCACCACTCATATCTGTAAATAAATGTAACATTTAACTGGTGCGTACAAACACTACTATGCAAACAACCAGTTTTCTAGATTTATAATCAGATTTTATTATACTGGTGACTTGGTGCATCATTTAAAGCCTTTATTTTATAAGTACCGGTAGCTAGTTAGTTTTGGAACATTATCTCATTCACAAAATCAAAACTTTGAGAACAGAAGCCCGAAAAAATTGACTAAGAAGGTCTTTTAGTTAAATAATTACACCTTTGAAAAAAAATCGATTGCAGTTTGGGAGAAGTGCTACTGGTACTTGGCAATGAAAAAGATTGATGTGGCTGTGATCAAGGGTAATATTATGCATTGACTGCTCCAAGACACAAATTTTAATTTTGGCAAAAATTTTTATAGAGCTGTATGTAAAAGTTATTTGCAGCTGGGACATGAAAAGGTTATTATCAAAGAAGACCACTAAGTGTGCCTTCATTTCCATCTATGCTGCTATATATCTATAATGGAAATGACCACGTGACTGCTAAAAACAAAAACATCTACCCTGTCCACATGTCCAATCTTAGCGGGATTTAGGCCTGCGATTCTTGGTTCTAGTTCCTGCATCATAATCAATTTCTTATTGTCATAATCACTTTTTCCAACTATGACATCGAGAAAATGATTATGATGCAGACTCTAGAACCAAGAACCGTGGGCCTAAAGCCCACAAAGACTGGACATGTGGACAAAGCATTTTCATTTACAGCAAAAAAGCTGAAATAACAGACGAGCAAACTGAATTGTTCTCTCAGACGCCAAAGCTGTATAACCAGATTACAAAACAGATCAACTACAGAATTATTGAATGGTTTAAATTACAAAAAATATGCGCCACTAATATTGAAAACATTTCAGTATTTTTAAGGCGTTTTCATATTAACTTAAATTACTTTCAATCTCATTATAAGAAGTAGAAATTGAAACGCCTCGAAAATATACAAATCTATTACAAATACACCTGAAAAATTTTCAACGATGTTACAATTAGTTCATACTGAACACTGAACAACTCAATTACAATCACATGTAATTACAATTGAATTGATGTTGCACTACAAAATACATTTTAAAACTATTGCTGGAGCAATAGCAAAACCAAGATCGAAAACACTTTGATGCTGGTGCTAAAATCATATGGCACAGGTAAATGTAAAGAGAAAAGAAGTTCACGTGAATTCGATTAAAGAACAAAGTAATTGCAATTCGGCCCACAACCCACAAATCAAAATATCGATTGCAATTACAATCACATGGAAGTTTAATTAATTACATTCAAGTACAATTATAATTGATCCAACTCAGCAGTATAACTACATTTTGCGCAAAGTTTGCTTCTGTGACTGGACAAAAACTGTACAGTTTTGAACCACCTTGCAACATCGCTGATGAGCTGAGTCTGCAGTAGGTTTTTCAAAAAGTTACGAGAATTTCGGTGGCTATATTTTCCCTTTAAGTGGAAAATATTAGTTCCTCAAAAAAACAGTAGAAAGCCAAAACACCGAAACATTGTGGTTTAATCAAAGATAATTTATTCCTTTATTTGGTCCTTCATTTAAATAGTTGTAAAAAAACTGCACCAAAATGTGTTTTGATGCTCGATCAGCATATTACCTGGATAACATGTCAACTTTCTGGACCTAATTTTTCAACCTGATTTTCTGGAGTTGGCTTATGAAGCGGATTAGCTTTGAACCAGACAGTATGTACCAAGTCATCAAGTGACAGCAGTGCCACCTCCAAAGCAAATGAAGTGGTGGGGCACCAGCCGAAAGTAAGGGGGCACTAACAAAATGATAACATAAATCCAACTTTGTGGAATTCGGATGATTCTGCGATTTACCTCACACTATCTGGTTTAGGATAAATCTACATATTGCTTTCAAGAAATGATATAGCTTGTGGAAACGAATCATTATGATCTTACTGTTTCTTACAGAAGAAATAATACTAATCACAAGTTGGATTAGTCAGTTCGAATTATGTCACATATCTCAAATGGGAGGTTTGGTGGCAACAAATAAACAGTTAAAAAAGTACTAGGACACAAAAAACATTTTGCCAACTTTTAATGTAACCAAAAGATTTCGCAAAAGCAGCAACTACAATTTCAAAAAATAGTGGTTGGTGGTGTCAGAGCGACTATGACGTCATTGGGTGGTAGCTGCTAAATGCTAGCCACGCACAAAGATAGAGACAAAGTGCGTTCATACAATATACATTACAAATTATACATTGTATCGGTACATTAGAAGATAAAAGGTAGACTAGTATAGATTGGAGAAGTGAAAGCCAGTTCTGGCTGCCTGTGGTCAATCTCTCCAAATAAGTCATAGGTCATATGCCTGATGAAGAAAACAATCATAACACACCTATCGTGCTAGCTGACTGACCAGTTGTCAGGCACTACACTAGTTATGTAGCATGATATGACTACTGGTACCATAGCTTACGGGGCCTAGCATGGACCCAGAGGCCTCTACAGAGCCTCTACTTACTATTCAACAGAACCCATACTTACCCTATCCACATGTACAATTTTAGAGGGATTTAGGCCCACGGTTCTTGGTTCTAGTTTCTGCATTGTAATCATTAAATAATTTTTTGATGCCATAGTTCAAAAAGTGAAATATAAATAGATATTACGGTAGGCCAGAAGACTTAATGCAAAAAAATAATCGCTGTGAAAACACTTTCCACAACTAATTTCGCGATTGACCATCACTTCAGATAGACTAAGGTTTGAACCTGGGATCTTGTGGTTGAGAGCTCCTCCTTAACCACTTGGCCACCGGCCTATCAGCGTTTGGATGCAATTTTAGCTATACATACCCAATCCCCTGCAACTGCAGGCGTTAGCATTGAGCAGTTAGGCCGGTTGGTATACGTTGCAATGGTAGGCCTGATTTACTGGTACCAGTACTTAAATATGTGGAGTCGATGTAAATCTGCATATCATCATCATCATATTATCCAGTTTCAACCTGGTTTTTTTCTTGTCATCGAAAATGGCTGCATACACCTCATCCCTTCCGCAATTACTCTCACACCTTTCCTCAACCTCGTTCGATTTGCAGCTTCCTAGATCTTCAACCTGACTTTCTCCACACTCTCTTCAACCTGCCTCCTCCATGTCATTTTTGGCTGTACTCGCTTTCGCTGCCCATTCACTTCCAGCATCATTGCCTTCTTCAGTATATTATCATCATCTCTTCTAATCACATGTCCATACTATCTTAGTCCATTTGCCTTTGCCATTGTTTCCTTCAAACCCAACATCTCAATCAGCCAGCTCCTCCGTATTCTTTCTATCCACTAATTTTACTCCACACATTGACCTCACTATGGCTCTTTCAGTTCTTCTAAAAATTGCCATTTCACTCTTCCTTAAACACCATGTCTCACTTCCATATAACATTGCTGATCTTACGCAAGTACGGTACACCATTTCCTTTCATTCTCAAAGAAATCCTTCTTCCATGTAACAATTCTCCACATTCTCTAAATTTCATCCATCCAATCCTTACTCTTGAGGTCACGGCAGTTTCACATCCACCACTAGCATTCAGCCTGTCTTCTAAATAACAAAATCCCTTCACAGTCTCCACTTCATCGCATAATACCTTCACCAGTTCTTCCATGAGATATCCAACATCTGTGCATCTTCTACAAACAAAATGTCTGGCAGAACTGCAGGTCACCTTTTTCATTTTCGGGCATCTCCCATGTATCCACTTCGTGCAACATGCAGCATTAGACCCAACCCTTTTCCCACATATACCACAAGGATCTATTTTGCTCACTGCAATTTCTCCTTCTGTTCCGCTCACCATCATCTTAGTTTTTCCAACATTTACTTTCAATCCCTTGCCTTCCAATGCACTTCTCCACCTTTGGAACCTCTCCCTCAAATTTTCCAAACCTTCACTTATCAGTACCAGATCATTCGCATACAAAATTCTATTTAATAATCCTTCTCTAGCATGTTCTATCACAACATCAACCACAATAGCAAATATCAGTGGTGATAACACAGACCCCTGATGCACACCAACCTGCACCCCGAATTCGTTTGATGTCCCAGATCCAACTCTGATTTTTGTACTTGAACTCTCATATAAACTCATCACTGCTTGCACCAACACTTCTGTCAATCCTTTCTTTCTTAATGGTCATTCCACCACTTTTCTCGGTACCCTATTAAATGCCTTTTTCAAGTCCACAAAACACATGTACAGCTTTTTCTCTCTTCCGCAAAACTCCTCTTGCGTTCTCCTAAGAACAAAAAACGCATGAGTCATGCCCTTCACAAGAATAAGCCAAATCGCATGTCATCTGCCGTTACCAATCCTCTTATTCTAATCTCCAGCACTCACTCTCTCCACTATCTTGATTGCATGCTCCAGCAGCTTTACTCCTCTGTATGCCCCACAATCCATCACAATCCCTTTTCCTTTAAAAATTGAAACAGCAGCAATTGTTTTCCATTCTTCTGGCATAGGGAACGACCGGGGCAACAATTTTGGCTGGGGCTGGAGCTCCGGCCAGGGCCGGGGCTTATATAATGCTTTATCTCGTGTCTAAAATACATAGCCAAGTACGCCACTTGCGTCCTCACTCCTCATGGAAATGCCATCAATGGTGTTACATAATGCTTTCGTAATAAATCAAAAAAATCTTCATGTAAAAATTAAGATATGACTTTTTTATTCGTTGTATGAGACCACCCCAATTTTTAAGGGTAGGTTTTTGCACTTCAAAGGTCGTCTTATTCGCTGGAATATACATTAACTAAATTTGAAATTCAAGTTCAACCACGGCCCGACCAATTTTTATGACCCCCGAGGCTGAGGCTGGACCAGGGCAGAAAATGGCATCCCCGGCCTGGGCCCCTGTCGATCCCTATTCTGGCATACCTTTCCCATCAAACACTTTCTGACAAAGCTGTTTCATCACTCCAACACCAAACTTTCCACTCGATATTATCATATCCATATTTAGTTCTGAGGGTCCAGCTGCCTTTCCCAACTTCATTTTATTCATAGCTTCCATCACCTCCTCATCAGTTACTCCTTCAACAGGTCCTTCAACCATATCTGCTTCTACCATCTGATCCCATTCATTCTCCACATTCACGATATTTTCCATGTGTTCCTTCCATAATTTCCCACGATCTTTCTCACTGACTACAAGTTTCTCAAATCTTTATCCTTCATGCAATCTCCACCTTCTATGTCCCTTCCCCTTTTTCTCATGAACTTAACAAACTGGAAAACGTTGTTCGGTTTGGTGCATAGCACATTCATCTCTTCTTCCGCCTCTTGCTTCATGGCTTTTGCAATCACTTTCTTCGTTTCATTTCTGGCCTTCCTGCAACTATTTTTACTTTTCACTTATCGATTTGTGCACCTCAGTTAAAATGCTTTCTTTTTCCGATCTATCACATCCTCTACTTGCTCGTTCCACCACCATGTGTTTCCCCGACTTCCCCTCGCTTTCGTCTTTCCACACAATTCATCACAAGCCTGTAAAACTCCATTCTTACAAGATCCCCATATATATAAAATACAAATCTAGATATTATGGTAGGCCAGATGACATACTAAATAAATGCTGTGAAAACCAATTCTACGAGTCTACGACTGGTTTCGCAGTTAGACTGTTCATCAGGTAGACTCAGATTCGAACCCAGGACCATGTGATTGAGAGTTTACCTCTCTAACAACTCGGCCACCTGGATTACAGTGTTTTCAAGGCCTACCATAATTTTATCTGTTGATATATCATATACACAGACTTACATCGGCTTCACGCATTTCAATGCCACTAAAAAAAGTGATTATGAAAGGCCTAACTCCCACTAAAATTGGACATTTAGACAGGGTAATTGTACTTTCCGCAGCCTAAATAGAAGAGTTTACTATTTTCTACTAGGCTTGCACCGTTTTCCAGTAAATACCACGCAGTAATTACTCCACTACTAGACTAGAGCTGGCTGATCAAATAGCTCAATGAGCAAATCTGCCACCCAATTATGTCACAAATAAATTGACCCATCACAAGCCAGCATTCTTCGGAATTTTTTTTGAAATAACTGCTTAACCAAAACGAATTCTGCAATCAAACCAATGCTACTAGGTCAATTGAAACCCATTTTCACCAATTCTTAATATTTTTTGCCACCGAACCCTGCCTTTAAGGTTTTTGCCATAAACTTGGTGACGGGCCTGTTTTTGAAACCCCATCAAACTGAGCGCATTAAAAATTTGTTGTATATACTTGTAGGTTACTGCAATTATAACTTATATCAACATATTATGCCTGTAGGCCCATAGTCAATAACCAATAAATCATGATTAAATATAAGTAACATCGACAACCAGAATAATACAAAATGAATAGGCTATTTTTAACCAAAAAGCATTGAAGTATGAAACCAATACCGTCAAGCAAAGAACAATAAAAGAAACAAAGAACAACAAAGAAAAAAAAAAGCTAGTGGTTTCAATTTATCTGGAGTTCCTGTGAAAAAAATATGAAACCTACAGACCAGAGTGACCCTAACCAAAGCTTTACAAAATTACAGTCACTTTTCAAAATCTTTCCAAAATCTTAAATGCAAAATCATAAATGCAATAGGCCTACTAATGCTAAAATCAATCTTTCTGTTCCGATTAAGTTTTACAAATTATAATGCATAACCAGGTAGTCCCATATTAATAACTGATGTTGAACAACAAGAGAAAAGGTGGCACAACAAAGGCTATCATATTTAAAATCAGAGTTGGATCTATTCATTTTTTCTAATTTTCAAATTGGAATTCAAATTCATTGACTTTGAAAAAACCAAGTTCATCAATAACTTGTGAGCGGATTCAAAATCAATCCAACTCGCCAGTACAATCACCTCTCACTATCCACTGCAACTAAAATTCCAGATTATCGTAAATTATGCATTTAAAACAACAAATATTTTTGAGTACTGGCACTGTAGGCGAGTTGGGAAAAATCGACTGTCATCAATATTCCATTGCGATATTCTTTACTTTTTGTTCATCGAATGCACTGGAGCTTTTACTTTTTTGAATGAGTATTGAATATGGCCTTGTCTTTACTTTTTTTCGGCGCATTTCGATATTCCATAATTTGATTCTTTTTGTCCCAGTAACTTTATCTCACTTTAGTAAATTTAAAATAATCATCGGTATGTCATTACCTTGTTTTTGCTGATAAATTTTTTTTTTGTGCCAAAAAAAAAGAAAAAAAATTTTTTAAAGCAAAGTTGCTTTGCATATATTATGTTTATTGCTTGTCTATAAGTTACCGCATGAATGTGAAGACATCAAAAAAAAAATGCTTGGCGTACATCACTAAATGCTTAGTGTAATATCGAATATCGATTACTTTACTTTTTTAAACTACCATCGAAATCCATTATTTCTTTACTTTTTGGTGAACTATCGAATATCGATTATTTCTTAACTTTTTTGGGTATCGATTCCCCACCCTGTTGCCAGCAGATCCAAAATTGCTTACATAATTATTCAAATTCTAAACATTTTCGACCCATTCTTCAGGCCTTTTTAGGCCCATTTTTTGGGCATTTTTTACCCATTCTTTAAGCCCATTTTTTTCGGCATTGATTCCCATCCCTGACTGTAGGTTCAGCGAGTAGCAACTTGTTCAAAATATTTTAACTCAAGGAATGCATAAAATAAAGTAAAAGTCTAGCCAACTGCAAAAATGACAGTGCCAGATCCAAAAAAATTCAACTTTTATGAGAAAACACGAAGAAGAATTAACGAAATCAAAGAAAGAAAATGCACATGGAAAGTCCATTCTCCAGCAGGCACACTAGGGAGATAACCATGACCAAAAACACCTTCAAAGCGCCATGTAGTGTTGCATTTGCCATTACAAATTTTCTGTTTGCTTGATAAATTTTTATGGAATGTTTGCAACATGTACCAATACTAATAAAAACCAGTTACAAATTGTTGTTTTTGTGTGGTAAGATCTAAGTCGAAAAACTACACATTCATTGAACATTTAATAGCAATAGGTAATCAATTTTATTGACTTTGAAAAAACGAAATTCGAAATTTTCAGAAACTCTTGAGCAAATTCAAATTCAATCAAACCCTATTCTTAAACTTTTATTCTTTAACGTTCAACTTCATTAACTTTTATTCTTTAATGTTCAACTTCATTCACTTTTATTCTTTCACGTTTAAAGTCGCAATCAACAAAGTAAGAAAAAGCATTAATGGGGTAACTTTTGCACCCATTTCAAATCATTTTATTTTTTCTTGGTATCACGGTAGCATACCAAAAGTGTTATTTCGAGGTGCCATGTTTGAAAAAAACGCTATTATTTTGCATAGTTAGCTTCCAATTACGATAGCTGAGACTTCGCAAATTGTGTGAAAGCTGATTGACAGTGCATTGGTCGAGCCTTGCATTCAAACCTGGAGCAAGGAAAGCGAAAAGCTGCATCCAACTTAAATAGCTCCGACCAATTCTATCTACGATACCACGCAGCATGAAAGCATCATTTTTAGCCCCAAACATGCGTACAGGATGAAAACACGGCATAACTTGCTTCGGGCCATCATTAGCCAAGTCATCAGCATCAGCAGAATTTGTCTGCCTAAAGGTATGGCCTTCCCTGCCCCCCACAGAAACGCCACTGAGTGACATTACAAAACAAAGTATTTAATCATTTGCGCAAGTACTGGTACCACAAATGGGTCAAAATTTCGCATCGGTAGATCCTTAAAAAAGGCGAAAAAAAATATATATACTGTAAAATCAATATCAGTAAAAAAATGCATGCTGCTGCATAGCAAAAATAAGCATACAGAAAAAAGTAGGTAGTTGACACAATTTTTATGCCTCGGCTTATTGGACGGTAGTGATTGAATTTTTTTGCATTTATTCATATTGTCACGAGAAAGTAACACAGGTGCTACATACAGAATAAATTTGAATTGCTTTGTTTCCAAGCTTTTCATTAAAGTTTTGCTTCTGACTTCTTTAATTTGCTACTTGTCTAATAACACTAAGCAGGAATGATCATTATAAAGCATCTTATTCAAGGACGCAACAACGAGGTTAGGGTGGGAGTTGATCCAGTAACCATGTGATCATGGCTGTCGTACAAATGACGCTCTGAAATAGTATGCCATGCTGCCAACTAAGTACACCATATTTTCTTGAATGGAAGCTGCCCTTGAAAAGAAACTGCACAAATCAATTAAAAAATAAAAGTCGCAATAGTCAAAAACGTTTGATACAAGAAAACAAAGCAAACAAATCGAATGAAGCGCAACAAAACAACTTAAACTTTGTATAGTGATTTCCCCAACATCCAAATTTCCCCAACGTCCGAAAAGTTTAATACTTTTGAAATTAAGCGCTTGATATCAGTCCAAACTAAAAAAAATGAATGTGCATTAGCAAGGAGAAGCTATGCCAAACTCAGGTACCAAAAATTAGGTGTAAACTCCCTTTCAAATTGTTACAGTCATCGTGTGAACTTCACCCTGTAGCAAAATCCTGTCAACAAGTACATTGAAAAACTTCTATAATGCCTCTGTAACTTCTTAAGTACCGGTACCAGTACTGTATCATCCCTGTAAATTCTCAAGTGCTGTACAACTAGAATAACCATTTAAATGTCAATAGATTCAGCAATCAGTTCTCTAGCAACATATACCAACTAGCTACCTTTTTCTGAACAGTAAGCTGTTGGATGGACATGAAGATTCCAACGTTAAAGAAATTTTTAAGCATGCAAAAATAGCATGAGAAATTCATAAACTATCATACTTATGTTTAGCTCCATAATTCAGGCAGAGGGATTGAGTTTTGTCTGGTTTGATCAGAAAATCAAATGCTTGAGGAAATGAGATAACTTTAGTATGATAACCGTTTTCCGGTACCTCTAGTGTGAAAAGCATGGCTCAGTAGCCAAGAAACAATTCCTGAAGTTTGAAAATCGAAGTAGGGGCTCAGCCAAATTCCGGTGAAATAAACACTTCCTTTACTCAAATGCTCACTGGACACCAATTTGGATATGAAAACGTACAGATAAAAAAAAACTGAAGCTGCCCTCATAAAAAAAAACACTTTAAAAATAAAAAATGGCAGCCACGGCTATCACTCACTAAAATACGGCAAGCAATAGTTATGAAAAAAAAAATTTTTTTCAGAGCTACACTGCACAAATTAATCTCACCCTGTTCAACGAGCTGCCGTATTAGCTTTAAAATACCTCAGTTCACATAAATAGCCCTACTTTCCCCTTAACCAGTGTGCCCAACAGCCCGCATCCCAAGTCTAAAAATAGAATAGCACACTTTCTAAAATATTCATTTTTTTAATTATAGTTGCATATTTATCCTCCAATCATGAGAAAGCAATCAATGTGCTATACAAGCTTGCTAAGGAGTTGCCAGCCATCTGTCTACCACACCAAGATGGGGGAATACCGCTAAGTGCCTTTCCCAACCGCACAACAAGTAAACTCGCGGGCTTGTTCTCACACTGTCCTTGTAATGCTGAGCATCAAGCGGGGAAGCTGTGCATACCAATTTTGAAGTCATTGGTTTGACCTGACTGGGAGTGGGAATGGTACCAGAGTCTACAGCTCAAGAGACAGACGCTCTATACCACTCGGCCATCTGAGCTGTTCTACATGTTCATATAAACATAACTGAAGCTGCCCTCAAAAAGAAACCATACCAAATCTAGAAATTTAATCTAGAAATTTTTAGCAAGAGAAAATAATCTAGAAATTTTTAACAGGTACCGGTATAAGCTAGATAATAATCATGCAAAATGTGGGAATAAGAAAAAATTAGCCCCAAAATTACAACTCGAGCAAAAACTCATCAATGGATTGTAAACACAGAAATCAAAACTTGATTTAAACATAGTGAGACAAAATTATTGAGCAAGTTCAATTTAGCATAGTACAACTTGGTTAAGACCTGGTTATCAGGTTATGAGTTTGGTTAAGGTTTGATTTTAGAATCATGTTAGGTTTAGGGATAGACTAATGGGGGGCATATGTTAGCAATTACATTAACCCAGGCTATTGGTATATTATATATGTCTCAAAGCCAAGTCAGTCACACTAAATGGTCCTATGCCAAAGTGCAAATAGTGGCACACTGGAAACACACACAGCCAAGACAATATGTACAAACTAGGTCTACAGTCTATACAATTCTACATTATACTCAGCACCAGTAATGCATAAGCTATTGTTACCCTCTAGTGTAGTTTTCTTCATTTTCGACGTGCATATGTGAATGTTCTGTTCCCTCTGTGCTTTGTGCATCACCACCAATTTCAACTTTTAAAATGTGCAACGATGCACCAAACTGAGGCTTGAACAAAAAATCTAAAATTTGATTTCTGTAATGGCTTGCATAATTGACCAAGAGTCTGCTCGTGGCTCCTCCACCAGACAGTCCACCAATCCCATCAAACATTCTACCAACTCCGTCCACATCATCAATTTTATACACTGTGCTTGCATCATCATCTTCCTTTTTAGTATTAGAAGATTCTTTATAAATATTTTTGGTAAAAGTTTGAACTTGAAGTGATCTAACGAATGGTGTGAATTCCAAAGAAATAAACAAAGCACAAAACAAAACAAACAGCTTATAATCAAACATTTTAACACAAAATCTAAAGCAATGAAAAATGTTTGTGTAGATATAATATGATACTCTTATACGTCACTTACACTTAGTCATTGATCATTATGTCCCACTCAAAAAATCTTCAAATATTTCTCCTAAACGTCCACTTCAGATACGTAAGCTACTTAAAGAAAAAAAGAAACTCTAACCTCTACGGAAGATTGATTCGTTAACTAAAGAAAACTACAATAGAATTTCCAAAAACTATGACCAAGCTGTTTCACATTGGTGTGATAAAATTGAAAGTTCCATTTGCGAAAACCCCAATCTGTCTAAATTTTATGGCTTTGCAAATCGCAAGCTCAAAGCTAACTTTACTCTTCCCTACCTTCAAACCGAATCAGGTAGCATTGTTCAAGATGATGAAGATAAGGCTAACCTATAAAATGCCACTTTCCATAAAGTCTTCCAATATGATAATCGCCACAAGCTTAGGCTCAACAATACTTCTTCAAAATTCTCTTTATCTGACCTTGACATAACTGCTGAAAAAGTCTCTCAAGCTATGCACCGACTCCCTAATAAGCTTTCTCGATCCCCTGATGGCATTCCAGCTTTCTTCTGGAAAAGATCTTATTTTTCTATTCTCCAAGTTATTCTTTTTCTCTTCAATCTCTCTTTTGCCCAAAGTATTATTCCCCATCAATGGAAGTCAGCCATTGTTGTTCCTATCTTTAAAAAAGGATCCAAGTATTCTCCTACAAACTATCGCCCTATTTCTTTAACTTGTGTGCTTTGTCGCGTTTTTGAATATATTATGTCTGAATCTCTGTTACACCACTTCATGAGTCACAATCTTCTTAGTCCGTACCAATTTGGATTTCTGCCTGGTCGCTCTTCTTGTTCTCAACTTCTCAGTGTTATCAACCATTGGTTTGCTTCTTTCGATGATCGTAAATCTATTCACATTGTTTACACCGATATCGCTAAAGCCTTTGACACTGTAAGCCATACCAAACTTCTTTCTGTCCTTTCTTCCATGGGTGTCTCCGGTAAAGTTCTAAGCTGGATCAAATGTTTTCTCTATGACCGCGTTCAATGTGTTTGTGTCAACAATCATTTTTCATCCTACTTACCTGTCCTTAGTGGAGCTCCCCAAGGCAGCATACTTGGTCCTTTGCTGTTTGTTGCTTATATTGATGAAGGTGTTAAAATATTGAACTTACAAGGCACTAGTAATGGTATGTATCTTTATGCTGACGATGCTAAACTCTTTAGCAATAATATTGACAACCTGCAATCAGCATTAAATAGACTTTCTGCTTGGCTCTGTTCTCGTCAACTTAACCTTGCTCCTGCTAAGTGTGAGCATTTGCATATTTCTCGCTCTAATAATTCTTTGGACCACGATTTTCAAGTTTGTTCTCACAGTATTAAAACTGTCAAAACTGTTAAAGATCTCGGTGTTCTTATTTCCTATAATCTTAAATGGTCTCAACATATCCATCACATTCATTCTACTGCTTCTGTGTGTGCTTATCAGATCTTGTGTGCTTTTTCTTCTAAAAATGTTTGGACCCTACTTAAAGCTTTTATTACTTACGTTCGCCCCAAATTGGAATATAATTCCCCGGTTTGGAGTCCATATCTTAAAAAAGACACACTTCTTCTGGAATCTGTACAAAAAAAGTTTACCCGTAATGTGTTTTTACGCTGCAATATTCCATTTCGCTCGTATGCTGATCGACTAGATAAATTAGGAATTAAGTCTTTGGAGTATCGTAGATTACAATTTGATATTATTCTTATGTTTAAAATTTATCACAAGCTTTCTGACTTACAATTTGACAATTATTTTGAACACTGTGATAGAAAGTATAACTTCCGTTCTCATAACTTTCAAATTAAATCCAAACTTTGCACCAATACTGAACAATTTCGTAATTTCTTTTTCATTCGTATTATTAATGTTTGGAATAAACTACCTCAAGACCTAGTTTCTGCACCCAATATTGTTATATTCAGAAACCGTTTGAAAAACTTTAACCTTTATTCTATTGCTTCTCTTACTTTTAGAATTATTTTTGTCGCACAGTTGCTGCTTTTCTTTATTTATATTTTGCTATTCTTTACAGTTATTTATAGTTTACTTTATTTATTTGTAGTTGTATTTTGTTGTGTTCTTTTTCCTCACTTGTAAGTGTGCTTTGGCTTGTGACCACGCACCATTGTGTTGTATCTTAAATTAAAATTAAATATGTAACACTGTATGCAACTCAAAGTGGTGATTGCTTCCAGCAAACAAAGGGCTTGATGACATAGGGGCCAGAGCACCTAATCAAAATGCTAATTTTACTCAGTTTTTTCAGTCTCATTCACATAATAAACTACACACCAAATTTTGCGCTGTTGGCTTCAGAAAACCTGCAGTTCAATACGACTCTCTTTTGTTTTATGATTGCAAATGCGAACGATGCAGCTGCAACCTCTGATTGCGATGTGCTGTTTCAAGCAGCCACCTCAGATAATGAGGTAAACATTGATCAAAATAACTTACCTCAGTTACTTTATGACTCCTTACAAACAAATCGTAACTCCTGCAAAACATATGACCTTATCGGTGAACGAACTTTTTCTTAATCGAATATTAACTCTCACCTAATCATCCACGTCAATATCTGTTCACTCCAGTCGTATGTCGATGAGATTAAACAATTTTTAAAATGTATACAAACCCCTCCTTCAATACTCCTTTTATCCAAAACTCGCATAAACGTAGACCCTCATGCCAACATTGAGATTGCTGGATAATGGATATACGTTTGTCCACTTTCCCTCACATACTATTGTTGAAAGCGTTGGTGCGTATTTCTCAAATCTCGTGACTTTTACTGAAATCGAAAATTGCAAGTAGCCTAAGAGGCTGCGAAGACCAGTGGTTTGAAGTAAAATTTTCTGAAGGAACGGTTAAGTACCGTCAAATGACCTAACTTCGGACACCAACTTCTAAGCCTCCTAACACCACTATAATTCTGGCAGGAAATAGGAGAGAAATGAAAAAAAAAGGAAAAATAGCAAAAAAGCGTACCGCGAACAAAACATCAACCAACGCATCAACCAAAAACCGCTCACAATTACACCAGCAATAACAACACAAAAGCATTCTAACAGCGTAACAAACTTTATCGGGGCAATAAATTCCCTTTCAATTCAATATTGTCAAGTCGATGCCAAATGATAACAACTACAATCAGAATAACTTTGAACTTGGACCAAAACGACGCTTGTTTGATTCTTGCGTGTTTTCGAAATTTCGTATAAGCGGATCTCACATTATCCGATATTGCAATCTATTCCGCAATGGGATTTTTTATATATTATAATGCGTCGCGTAGAGCATTAAATTCCCTTTCGAATGAATATTGTCAAGTCGATGCCAAATGATAACAACCACCATCAGAATAACTTTGAACTTGGACCAAAACGACGCTTGGTCATTCTTGCGTGTTTTCCACATTTCGTAAAAGCGGGTCTCACTGTATCCGATATTGCAACCTATTCCGCAATGGGATTTTTCATATATTAATATGCATCGCGTAGAGCATGAAATTCCCTTTCAAGTGAATATTGTCAAGTCGATGCCAAATGATAACAACTACAATCAGAATAACTTTGAACTTGGATCAAAACGACGCTCGTTCACATTTCGCGTTTTTTTTTAAATTTCGTAAAAGCGGGTCTCACTGTATCCAATATTGCAACCTATTCCGCAATGGGATTTTTTGCATATTAATATGCATCGCGTAGAGCATTAAATTTCCTTTCGAATGAATATTGTCAAGTCGATGCCAAATGATAACAACTACCATCAGAATAGCTTTGAACTTGGACCAAAATGACGCTTGTTTGATTCTTGTGTTTTTTCAAATTTTCGTAAAAGCGTTAAAATCAAATATGGATTTTCTTCCGTTGCGTCGCTACTGATTGCATCGCAGTTTTTACATTGGTAAAACATTTGCTACTTTACAACGCTAGGGATGTCAAATGAGCTCAAAATACTTGTCAAATTAGACAAACGAAAAAACTCTTCCGCGTCTTGCTGCACCCCGTACTGAATTTTGCATATTTTGCACACCGACCAAATAACTTTTCGAAGAAAAATTTCAGCATTTAAGTTACCGCTTAAAATTTAAACCAAAACACATTGCAGTTCGTCCTCATTTAAATATGCACCAGATATAATTTTAGCAACATTGATCCTTTTGATAACTGCTACAATAACTTGAACAGTGGCATTGAACCAGCAGATGTTTCCTAAATTGAGTAGACCCGCAACTGCTATTTTGCCTAGCGTTTCTTTCTCTACTTCATTCAGTTTAGGAGCACATTGAGCCGCATTGTTGTACAATTTGAAAGTCATCCAACATTTAAAATCATTTATCGATTTTGAATATAATTTTTTCACCGATTTGTTATCACAAACAGATTCGGAAATTGCCATAGCAGCAAGGCAAACACAAACTCCACAACTATTGGCATCCGTTTGTTTGACTAATGAGCTGTGCTGCACTCCAATCTGTTGGCCTGCATTTAAAAAACTTTCAAAGAATTCCTTAAAAAGACGTAAGCAAGAAGAGTTTTTTTTGAAGCTTACATCCACGACAGAGTTAAATAACGTTAAACAGTTTGTTGATCTGCAGTACCAAAAAAGTAAAAAATGTTTATTCAGTAAAACGGGTGCAAAAATGTTTGCTCGCAACTCTTTACTTTTGTTTGCAATAATTTGTCTCGCAAAAACATGTTTATTGAAAATGGGCTTATGATTTATGATTATAGAGAACTGGTCGCAGTACAAGTGTTCAATATAATCCGAAGTCTTTTTCTGATTCGCTTTGAGAACTATTACCGAAAGAAAAGCATCGACAAGGTACTTGCTCAGCCAACTTTTCCCGGAACTGCCGTAGTGTGCAGTAATTGCATCAAACATGGAAGATGATGGGGCAGGGTTTAGGGTGAGCACATCTAACCAAGTCAGCTTATGGTCTTCATCAATGACAATCGCGTACGTAAGCAGGTCCTCACGATTCCTCGGTAGTGACTGCCAAACTTTTAAAGCAAAGGCCTCCACGGTTTTATTCTTATCCCTTGACATAAAATGAGGATGCGATGTAGTATTAAATTGATGAGGTACCGTCAGATTTAACGAAATAGTTTTGCTTGTTTTTGCCACTGCCGACACTTCTATGCTTTGCTGTTTGTCGCCTTCGGGTGGGACGCCAACAAATTTTCTTTGATTTTGGGGTAAACTTGAAGAATAATATCCACTGTTGCGACGTTTTTTACCCTTACGAAATTTTGACTCAACTAATCGCGTCTTTTTCAACAAAAGTGGCTTTTGGGCTAAGTCGCTGTTGCCCGACGACGATGCCCGACGATGATTATTGCCCGACGATGTTTTAATTTGTTTTGGCGGAATATTGCAGCCATGTAAAATCTGATTCGCAAACAGCCGCTGAGAAAGTCTTAATTCCTTGTACATTTTTTCCACAAATTCATCAAGCCGTGCAATGCGTTTGTTTTTCAAGTAAATGGATTTTACGCTAAAGAAATATTGTTCTATGCTCCCTTGAGTTTGGTTGGCAGAAGCAATTGTTCTTTTACTTGAGTGCTCTAAATTACGATGTTTCAAGGAAAAATGTTCATAATCCCACTTTCAAGATATGTCGCCCTCTTCAACGTAATGTCGGGACCAATCACCCAACATAAGCTGAGATGTGGAACATATTCGACTGAGAACCACGCGAATTAGTCTCTTACAAAAATTTCGATCAAAATATACGTTATTCGTTTCATCATCGTTAAATGGCGGTTTTTGATGATCACTAAAAATGGAAGACGCAATAAAACTTTCTTACTGCCTTTCAAAAAACCAGCAAAATTTGGAGTTCAGCTCTTGTTTTTCATTTATAGATCTAGGGGCTTCCAAAAAATCGTAAGGGACAATATGCTTTTGACCCTTCCAATTATGATCATCCCATAGAGAGAGTAAATTTTGATCTAATTGTTTTTGCCGCAGTTTTTCGAAATGATCCTTTACTAACTTTGAGTTTTTTTCACAATTAAGAATCTTTATTACACTTCGCATGACGCTTTTTAACTCATCGAAAGTTGTACTGGCATAAATAAGATAAATCCCGTACATGACTACCTTTCTAAATTTTTTGATGTAATGCTTTGTCACTAAAATCTTAGCTGCTCGCATCGCGTGACTCAGACAATTGTGAACAAGGGTGGTATTCAAATCTTTGTCAATGGCTTTTCCGGTAATAATTCTCCAACATCAATCTGTCATACTAGGCTAGTCTAGTTTCATTTGCAAAGGCACGTGGAACTGCGTTCCACATGGCCATAGACCCGTTTATCATTACCATGATTGGTTTTGTTTTACTGCCACATATTTTCAGGGCATCATTCAAGAAAATTTCCAGAAATCTTCGAATGCTGCCAGCATCATGTCGAGTAGTGATGTGAGTGGCTACTGGAAGCGAAGGCCCACCAGCGTATGGGTGACGTACTAACAGAGTATATATTTGAAAATCTTTGTGGCTAGCAAATTTTTTCATTATACTACCTGTTGCGTCCAAATATATTATGTCTTTTCGGCAAATTTCATAAAAAGTTTTAATTTGAGCATCGGTATACAAAATTATTCCTGGTAGACGAACAGTAAAATCTCTCACAAATGTTTCAGCAAAGTCTTCAGCCAGAATTTTTATATTTAAAACCCAATTGTCAGTATAGCGCTGGGATATGTTACCTTGACATTTTAAATTTCGCAAAACCGCCTGTGAAGGAGCATACGTATAAGCACCATAAACACGCTCTTCTTCAGTTAAGTCAGTTTGTAAATGTCTGTAAACCGAATAAGATCTTTCGCTTTCCAGTTTCTTCAAAAAATTTTCGCGTCTTTTTCCAGTTAATGGTCTGCTTTTAAGGCAACTCCTATCATGCGACCTACGTCCTGAAATGCTTACAACCCTTTCTATCCTGTCTGCATAAAAATATAAACTTACCTTACCCGCTACAGCGCACTCACAACAATTTGCATGACGACAATTAACACTAATATAACCTCCATAAAACTTTTTATCAGATTTGCGCAAATTAACCAATTCAGTATCCTCTCGCAAATAATTATTGAGAACACACGGAACGCAGCCACTGTACAAAAAACGAAGTTTGGGGAAAATAATATCGCTGTATTTTCAGTTACCAAAATGATTCTTGGACCGATTTTTTATCATTTGAGACCATTCTTCAGATGTTAATAAAAACGACTCCTCTTTTACTTCTACATTTGAAAACCGCAATTTTTCTTTGCACAAAATACTATTAGTAAAGTTTCCTAGTTCTTGAAGAGTTTCGTAAAAAAGAACGTTTTTTTCTACATTTACGGAATTAACTTTATCGTCCATGTGACACGAATAATCGTCGTTATCATGATTGTTTTTAACGCTTTGAAGATTTTGGCCGCTAAAAATTTCATCAACGTAAAAATCATCTTGGACCAATTTTTTTTTATTATTGGTAAGCTTCTCAACATCTTCATTAACCAACAAACCAACCTTGGTGTCGCTTACTTTTCCTTTGAGATTTCGAATCGCGTTTTCATCATTGCTGACATTTGAAACTTTTCCAATGCAGCCGTTGTTACTTGGAAAAAGCACTTGACAATATTCGTTCGAAAGGGAATTTAATGCTCTACGCGATGCATATTAATATACAAAAAATCCCATTGCGGAATAGATTGCAATATTGGATAATGTGAGACCCGCTTTTACGAAATTTCGAAAAAACGCAAGAATCAAACAAGCGTCGTTTTGGTCCAAGTTCAAAGCTATTCTGATGGTAGTTGTTATCATTTGGCATCGACTTGACAATATTCATTCGAAAGGAAATTTAATGCTCTACGCGACGCATTATAATATATAAAAAATCCCATTGCGGACTAGATTGCAATATCGGATACAGTGAAATCCGCTTTTACGAAATTTCGAAAAAACGCGAAATGTGAACAAGCCTCATTTTACTCTAAGTTCAAAGCTATTCTGATGGTAGTTGTTATCATTTGGCATCGACTTGACAATATTCATTCGAAAGGGAATTTAATGTTCTACGCGATGCATACTAATATGCAAAAAATCCCATTGCGGAATAGGTTGCAATATTGGATACAGTGAGATCCGCCAATACGAAATTTCGAAAACACGCGAAATGTGAACAAGCGTCGTTTTGATCCAAGTTCAAAGTTATTCTGATGGTGGTTGTTATCATTTGGCATCGACTTGACAATATTCATTCGAAAGGAAATTTAATGCTCTACGCGATGCATATTAATATACAAAAAATCCCATTGCGGAATAGATTGCAATATTGGATAATGTGAGATCCGCTTTTGCGAAATTTCGAAAAAACGCAAGAATCAAACAAGCGTCATTTTGGTCCAAGTTCAAAGCTATTCTGATGGTAGTTGTTATCATTTGGCATCGACTTGACAATATTCATTCGAAAGGAAATTTAATGCTCTACGCGATGCATATCAATATGCAAAAAAATCCCATTGCGGAATAGGTTGCAATATTGGATGATGTGAGACCCGCTTTTACGAAATTTCGAAAAAACGCGAAATGTGAACAAGCGTCGTTTTGGTCCAAGTTCAAAGTTATTCTGATTGTAGTTGTTATCATTTGGCATCGACTTGACAATATTCACTTGAAAGGGAATTTAATGCTCTACGCGATGCATATTAATATGCAAAAAATCCCATTGCGGAATAGGTTGCAATATTGGATAATGTGAGATCCGCTTTTACGAAATTTCGAAAACACGCAAGAATCAAACAAGCGTCGTTTTGGTCCAAGTTCAAAGTTATTCTGATGGTAGTTGTTATCATTTGGCATCGACTTGACAATATTCAATCGAAAAGGAATTTATTGCTCCGATTAAGTTTGTTACGCTGTTAGAATGCTTTTGTGTTGTTATTGCTGGTGTAATTGTGAGCGGTTTTTGGTTGATGCGTTGGTTGATGTTTTGCACGCGGTACGTTTTTTTTGCTAGTTTTCGTGTTTTTTTCATTTCTCTCCTATTTCCTGCCAGAATTATAGTGGTCTCCTAACTTCTTTTCAGGCGTGCTAACCGGCAGTTTCATGGGCAACGGTAAAATAGCACTGCATAGGCTTTTGCAATAAATAGGTTACAAAAAATTACTCCAGCGTATAAACCATCACGTGACAAAATTGTATATTTTTTTAAAGGTTTAGAAAAGCCTATCAAACCCTTTAAAAATAAAAATTAATTTGCACATGTTAATGATAGTTTGATTAATGGGATTATTGGCTCCAAAATCTCGTTTATCGTTTTCTCACTTAATTATTCGTTTTAGCAAAACTTAAATTTCAGCAAGTGTCCGAAGTTAGGAGGCTAAAAATTGAAAAAACTTTGAAAATCTTAAGAAAATATCAGAAAAAGAAGACTTCGATGAAGCGGTAAATGCAGTGGTGAAAGTGTGGTGCTTTTGAGATGTGGCAAAAATAAATTTAATGTCAAAAATCCAATTTAAGCGATAAAGTTGGAAAACTTTTTCTCAAAATTAGGAAAAATCGATCCTCTCTGAAAATTATATAGTGACCAAATAACGGTGCTTAATGATTAAAAATATTTAATGAAGTAGCGTAATATTGACGCATTTACAGCGTTTGACGATTAAAAACATTTATTTGAATAAAACACTTACCTGAAAACGGTAGCTTATAAGTTTAAGCTCTTGTCCGAAGTTAGAAAGGTAGTGTCCGAAGTTGGGGAAATTTTGCCCTAACTTCGGACAGGCCAAAATTCTTGATTATTAAAAAAATAACGGCAACACATAAAAAATACTGGTGGCAAAAAACTCGTTGCCCTTCCAATGTAAATAAGTGCAAGAACTGATTGAATCGGAGTGAGTATTAGTTCCGAGATTTATCGATATACTTGCAAAGTGTTCGAAGTTTGATCGTTTGACGGTACATGATTGCTGTAATCCAGTGGTTCCCAACCTTTTCAAGCTCGTCGAACCCATACGTCATTTTCCAAGCAGCTGTCGAACCCCTATTTTTTGGCCAATTTAGCTAGCAATAATCGAATAATGAAATAAACGAACGAATTTATTCTAAGTGTCATACAAATTGACCAACGGTTTTACAGGATAATCAAGCAACAGTAATCAACAGATGGTAGTGTTAATGTGTCTTCTGTTGCTGTTTTTCAGCTACGATCTGGGAGATTCTGGGTTTTGTTTTAGAAAGGGCAACCCTCATGTCACTTTCACATTCAAGCCTGTTGCGTTTCTTCGTTTTAATCTCCACCAGTATAGAGAACGCCTGTTCGCATAAATATGTGGTTACAAAAGACGTCATAAGTTCGAGAGCAACTTTAGCAATACGCGGATATCCTTCCATTTGATGGCACCAAAACGCGTGAAGATCTGTTGGGCTGAAGGTATGCTTTTGAACCGCGCTTTCCTGCAGTTCGATGATGTCATCCAAGTATGGATTGTTTACATCTGCATTTGCAGTATCGAAAACAAATGGCTGAATAATCCATTCCGGATATTGTAGTTGTTCAGGGAAGTAGCGATCAAATGATCGTTCCAACTCTTTTAAGTGCTCAACAATCATTGGTTTAAGTCTCTTCAGCTTCTCCGCACTTTCATCATCATGTGTTGCGGTAGTGCTTGTAAGCTCGTCCAAAAGCGGAAAGTTAGCGAAGTTATCATTTTGTAATCGCTCCCACCACAATCGCAGTTTCTTTCGACAAGCACATTTTTTCTTCGGCTTCTATCATATTTACCCCACCTCCTTGCATTTGACAATTCAAATGATTAAGAGCGCCAAAGATGTAAGCCAAATACGCCAAGATTAGAAGAAAACTTGTGTCCATAAAGTGTTTGGAATGCCGGTGGTTACGATCTTCCAGAAACTTGAATAATTCTGCACGCAACTCAAAAACACGTCTTATCACCTTTCCTCGAGATAACCAACAAACTTCAGAGTGGTAGAGAAGGACTTTGAATTGTGAATCCATTTGTTCGCAGAGCTGCATAAATATGCGGTGATTGAGAGCACGCCCACGCACGTAGTTAATAGATTCAATAACAATTTTGAGAGCTTCGGCGAGTTCGGGAGGCAACGTTTTAAATGCGAGTGCGTGTTTGTGCAACATGCAATGGGTGAATACAACACCTGGAGCATCTTGCTTAATTAAGGCTCTTAAACCAGATCTGCATCCTATCATGGCAGGAGCGCCATCCGTGCAAACTGCGGAAACCATGCTCAAGAAAGTCCTTTACTTGCGAAGAAGTCATCTAAAATCTTTTTAACATCCGTTGCCTTTGCAGTAGTTACGAGGTGTTTGCAAAACAAAAACTCTTCCTTGATCTCGAGTCCATCAACATAACGAACAAATGTGAGCAGCTGGTTGAAATTAGCAACATCGGTTGTTTCGTCAAGTTGTAGGCTGAACTTTGTGGGACTAGTCTTTAACTTTTCTACCACTTGGCTGAGAATATCCTCACTGGTGTCATTTATTCGGCTGCTCACAACGTTATTTGATAGTGGTACTAAAGAAAGCTTATCTTTAGCTGCCTTTCCTAGCATAATATTGGCCAATTGCAGTGCGGCTGGTTTAACAAGTGTCTCACCAATGGTGTGCGGTTTTCCCTGCTTTGCAATTAGATATGCCACTTCATATGATGCAGTGAGAATCGGTTTGTCAACAGGAACAAAACCGTAAGTTGTAATGGTTAATTTTGCATCATATCGGGCCCTCTTTTGCTTCAATTCTTCAAGGGTGGTGTCTTCATACTTCCCAGATCCGTGAACTTTCTTAAAGTGTTCTTTCAATTTAGCTGGCACTAAGCTAGAGTTGCTCAACTTTACATGGCATAAAAAGCACTGAGGGCGCGGGGTTCCATCACGTTCTGTAGCACAAGTAAAGCCAAACTGCATATAGTTTTCGGACCAAGTCCTTTTTTTGGCCGACATAATAAATTATTTTCCAAAACTACACAATTATCATTAGCTATTAAGAGTTGCACCTTGTCATTACCAACTGCGAAAACAATGATTATATTACTTAACCAGGTTGCATACTTACGAATTACGGTACTACAAATAAAATGCTCGGACATTATGACTGTCATCTAATAACTTACACTGTTGGTTTTGTTTAAAGCTGATGGTTCTGATTGCTGACGTACTACTGTACAAATCACCACACCAATGGTTTGTCTTCACGATGTTGATATTATAGTTGTAGACAGTGAACAACGATGAAAAGTAGTAGTATTCTAAACGGCAAACATAAATTATAATAAAGTAACGCAAAACAACTTAACTTATACGAGCGCTATACATGAGCTTATGGCACGATTAATTAATAAATCAAAAACAATAGGCAGTAAATTATAACTGAGGTATACATTACGACAATACTGACTTTGCTTAAATCAAATCATTAACACACTTACCAATTTGATTTTGAACCATAGATACACACGGGGAAGTAGCTTGATAGACGTAGAGATAATAAATCCAACTTACGATCAAATCTCACAATATTCCAACGACCGTGTAAACAGCTAAACAAAGAACCACGCCCTATGCGTTTCTTGCTTTACATACTGTATATCAGGGCTTCCAAATCAAAAAATAAAAAGGCACATACAAGCGTAAAATTAATGATCCAAATCCAACTAATCCATTCCCAACGTAAACGTGCATGAAACTTAGGAGCGTCGCGCTAGATAACAGGTGGGAAAGTAAATTTACAGGAAAACTCCGAACTCAGGAATAAATCTAACATACACCACACTACAATATAATTTGTACTATCTGTACTCTACCGCTTTTTTTCTCTTTTTTTGTTAGCTGATGAGATACTGTTTATAATTTGTTCTCTGTGCTACTGCTGCGCTAACTAAAAACAGCCACGCAGTGAAAATACGGTGGATTCTCGCTTAGTGACATCACACTTGGATTGTTACATCACAGAAGTCACATGCCGTGATACGCACTCAGTAGCATCGCAGTGGGATTGTTACATCACAGAGGCGACACTACCATGATTGGCATGGGCCTGATGCACTGGAATGCATCACATTAGTGAAATAAATTAGTCACAAACATAAATGTACTACTGTAATTGTGACTCGATTTATTGTAACGTAACCGCACTTTTAGTCATATTACAGATGACCTCTGTCGAACCCCCGAAACAGCTCCATCGAACCCCAGGGGTTCGATCGAGCCCAGGTTGGGAACCACTGCTGTAATCTATCGTCACCCTTGGGATAATACTGGTACTTTTTTGAATTCCTTAGATGAGAATCTACAAATTCTAAACAAACGTAGCAAAGTAATATTAATGGGCGACATAAACATTGATTTGAAATGCGATCCTTCTCTCAAATCCGAATATCTACATATGATCGAAAGTAACGCTTTCTCAAGCTTAATCACTCAGCCAACACGTGTGACTGCAGGTTCGAAAACGATTATTGACCATCTTCTTACTAATGATACCGAATCTGTAATCACACCTGGTGTCCTCTTATACAAATTGGCCGACCACTATGCCATCTACTGTTCTATCTCCAGTCATAATTTTAAGCATGCAAAAAACCGTGAAAGTACGTATACTTTTCGTATCATTCATTCTGTGGATGGCAATAAACATCTTCCCTTATGCCCATGATGTATGATATAATGCACTTGCCTCTATCGCATTCATCACTTGATCAACACTTTAACCATTTGGTCTCCGCAGTGTCCGAGGTAATCGAGAAACACGCACCCCTTCAAACTGCCTCACGAAAGCAAAAAAGAATGCAAAACAAACCTTGGCTCACTAAAAGCTTATTGGTTTCCATTAAAAATAAACAGATATTGTATAAAAAATTCTTTCCATCCCCTCAAAACGTTCTGTTTCCTCTCCCCCTACCAAAATAAAAGTTGATAACACCGAGATTGCAAACCCTGATGAAATCGCAGAACTATTTAACAACCATTTTGTTGAAATTGGCCATTTGATAGCAAAAAGCGTCAGTGCCACCGAAACTCCCGACTTTACATCCTTTTTGAAAAACCCAGTGTCTCAGACCATAGTGCTTGAACCTCCACAACCCATAGAAGTTTTCAATGCTATAAATTCTCTCAATCTTCATAAAGCCTCTGGATACGACAGCATTTCTTCTTTTTTTCTTCGTCTAGGAAACGAAATCCTAGCACCTATATTGTCGGTTTACTTTGATGTGATGTTTGAACTCGGCTTTTTTCCTCAAATCTTTAAAACAGCCAAAGTTGTACCCCTTTTTAAAACTGGTGACAAACATTTGGTGCGTAATTATCGCCCCATTTCTCTTCTATCATGCTTGTCAAAGGTACTCAGGTTGGTTTACTTGCCGTATACGCAGTGCACTCCATATACGGCTAGTCTCTCCGTACATGGCGAGATTGAACACCGTATACGGAGAGGCCACTCCGTATACGGCGATCAGTGTTGCCAGATTCTTTTTTTTTTTTCAGCCCAATCAGTGACAAAAACTAGCCCAAAACCAGCCCAATTGTAACCACCAATGTTAATCCATTGTGAATGCATAACATTAATGCGTCCACTGTTTCGTGAAATACAACACATCAACTAAAACAGTAACAAAAACAAAAATAGGTGGTGCAAAATGGGCCATGGTCAAGCACTGGGCCACGGCACTGTTTTAAGTGGGCCACAGAGCTTGATTAGAAAGCAACATCAGCAGTTTCCAGTCATGTCATTATGTTAACTTCGGGCTTTTTGGTAATAGTTATCGGGCCACCGTCATATTTTATCATTTTAGTGAGCCATGAGCAAAAAAGATTGAAAAACCCTGGCATTGATACAAATACCAATGTTCAATAAGATAAATAAAAAAGTGGCAAGTCAAATAAAAACAGTGCGATAGGTTAAATAAATAGTGGAGCAAGATAAATGAAACTAAAGAAGTAAGCTAAATACAAACAGTGTGACAAGCTAAATTAAAACTGTGTGGCAAACTAACATAAACAGTGTGACAAGCAAAATGAAGAATTGTATAAAAGCAGTGTACATTAACACTTAAAGTATTGATGGCAAGTGATTGCCGATAGTAGCCCACTGCTTTTGGCACATTATCGCAATCATTAACATACTGTGGAACAAAACAAATATAAAGAATCTGTGACCACCTAGCTAAACTTAAGAAAATAGGTCGTTTGACATTTAAATAAATGAAGAAATAAACAAAGAATTATATGCATATCAGCATTGAAACTAGGGTTGGATTGAATTTGAATCCGCTCACAAGTTGTTGATGAGTTTGAATTTGGATTTTGATTTTTCAAAGTCAATGAATTTGAATTTAAATATTGTTTTTTCAAAGTCAATGAATTTGAATTTGAATTTCATTTTTTCAACGTCAATGATTTTGAATGTTTTGATTAAACATTCGACGAACTTTGAGTTTTTCGGTTTAAACCGTACAAAGCAAATGTAGCAATTTGTAACTGGTTTATATCAGTTAATGTTGCAAACGTTCCTTAAAATTTTATCAAGCCAACAGAAAGTTTATGATGGCAAATATGACACTGCAAGGCGCTTTGAAGTTGTTTTTTGCCACAGTAACCTCCCTAGTGCACCTGCTGGAGAATGGACCAGGGAGTCGAACCGAACCCAAACCGGAGTTTTATAAACCGGTTTTAAGCTATTTTTGTCGAACCTTAACCGAAACTGAACCGTATTTTTCAAAATCGCAAAGAGCGAACCGGAACTGAACCGAATAATTTGAGTACTTAAAAACCTTAACCGAACCGATTGAAAAAAGCGGTTCGCTCCGTGACGTCACATGCGTCACATACGTCACATGCGTCACTTTGAAGCTGGTTTGAATTCAAAATAATAGTCACTTATGTAAGTAATCTATGCATGGTGAAAAAGTTCTTTACCGTTAATTGGCTTTTAGGGATGTGCCTCAAGGAAAATTACTCGGACTCGCCGAGTAACGAGTATTCACGGCATTACTCAGCCGAGTATCTATTCTGTGACGTCAAGGTATGAACTCAAATTCAAGTGACGAGCAAAAAGAAGGTCATCACGTCCGTAAAAGTCCTAATTTCGACTCCAAATCGGGTGCAGAGCAAAAAAAAGGTCACAATGATAATGCTTTAATGCTCGGTCGAGTATCAACTAATACTCGGACTCGGCCAAGTAATGCCTTAATACTCGGCCGAGTACTCGGACTCGACTCGGCACATCCCTACTGGCCTTACTGCAAGTGAGAATTATGCATTATATTGGCCTGTCAATGCGAAGAAAAATTGCGTTGTGCGTTTCATTTTTTAAATTGTGTTACTAGAACTATACCATTTTTTACTGTGAACCTGAACCGGAACTTTATAAACTGGTTTTGAATTATTTTCTGCTGGAGCGAACCCAAACCGAACCGTTTCAATTTTTCTGAACCTTAACCGGAACTAAACCGAAATTTGAAACCGCTGTTGAACCCAAACCGAATCTGAATCGGAAAAATCAAACGGTTCGACTCCCTGGAATGGCCTTTACACTCAATCGCTCGGATTTCATATCTTTAAAGGTTTTTATAGCATTTTAATTTAAAGTGAAGTTGCCGAAAATGAAATTCGTTTTTACGTCAGCAATTTTCGTCTCTTCGTTAATTGTTATTCGTGTTTTCTAATAAAAGTAATGCTTTTTTGCATCTTGTACTGTCATTTTTGCAGTTAGCTACACTTTTTCTTTATTTTACGCATTTTTTGAGTGAAAATACTTTGAACAAGTTGCTACTCGCTAAACCTACAGTAGGTTACTTAAAAATATTTCTAGTTTAAAACGCATAACTGGCGGACCAAGTATGGAATCAGTAGAGGTGGCTGATGAGTGGCGACACTGGTGAGTATACTGGTGACTGGTAAGTTGGATTGAATTTGAATTTTGAATTTGAATCCGCTCACAAATTCTTCATGAACTTGAATTTGACTTTTGTTTTTTCAAAATCAATGAATTTGAATTTCGTTTTTTCAAAGTCAATAAATTTGAATTTGAATTTTGTTTCTTCAAAGTCGATGAACATGAATTTCGTTTTTTTAAAGTCAATGAATTTGAATTTCGTTTTTTCAAAGTCAATGAGTTTGAATTTCAAATCAGAAAAAAAAATGAATGGATCCAACCCTAATTGAAACATGTTCAAAAAAGATGTACCGGTACTACACTGCCCCAAAACTAGCCCAAAAATCGCAGCTTTAAACAAAAAGTAGCCCAAGAAACCGCAACCCGCAAACTCTAAAATTTTCCCGCAACTTCGTGTTGAAACCAGCCCAATTGGGCGGGAAAACCGCCCAACTGGCAACCCGCAAACTCCAGAGTTCGTCAGTTCGCAGTTTGCAGTTCGTCAGTTCGCAGTTCAGCGTGCGGATGAGTTTAAAAAGCTAAAGAGTTTGCGACGAAACCGAGCGCTTTGAGCTATTCGACAGACTAAAACGAATAACAGAGTGAAGAATTTACAACTTGCAGTGACTAGTGTAAAACCACAGCTGTTAAAAACTGCTGTTACCAAAGAAACTATGTCTGCCGCAGCTATTAAAAAACTTGAATCAAAAATCGATCATCTAATGCAGGGGTGACGAACCTATTTGCTGTCGCGGGCCACTTTGTTACTTACCAATAAGCAAGCGGGCCGCATAACTTTTTAGTCATAAACAGTGGCGTAGTGAGAAATTTTAAAAGGGGGAAGCCATAATTTCCATATTTCTTTAAAGCGTTTTTTTTTTTGGCAGAACGAATTTGAAAATGATTGAGAAACAAGAAAAGCTCTTGGAGGGTCCGGTGGCATGCTCTCTCGGAAAATTTTTGAAAATTTACATGCTGTAATGGAGAAATTTTAAAAGGGGGAAGCCATAATTTCCATATTTCTTTAAAGCGTTTTTTTTTCGGCAGAACAAATTTGAAAATGATTGAGAAACAAGAAAAGCTCTTGGAGGGTCCGGTGGCATGCTCTCTCGGAAAATTTTTGAAAATTTACATGCTGTAATGGCTATTTGTAATGCTTTTTCAATAATCCTCAGGCAAATTTTGTTTAAATTTTTTGACCCTGATTCTGAGTGCTTTGCCAAATATGATGCATTTGGCGCGCACATTTTCGATTATGCGTGCTTAAGGCGTAGGCTTATCGCTCTCGAAGAGGTTCGAAGTCATGGAAAAATTGTATACATCAAAAACTATTTTGAAAATGGCTGGTGGGAGGATGCATGCCTCTCATTCTAATCCTTGGATTAGCCACTGACCATAAGTTACAGAAACCATCGAAAGAGTCTGGCATGTTTCAGTCACTTGGCACCATTAGTTTTGTTCTTTTTTTACTAAAAGGCAAAGTCAAAAAAGGGAAAGGATGGCACAATGGCCCCCTCTCTGAATACGCTCCTGGTCATAAACAAATCGGATATCGGTCCAATCTTTTTGAAATACTCTTTTTTCATCCACAATATTTCGTTTTTTCGCTGAAGACATCGCTGAAGACAAGCGGCTAATTAAATATCGATTAAAAAACAGAATAACAAATACCTTAGGAAAGCAGTAAAATTTGCATATGATAAATGGTGCTGCCACCTCACCAATTCATTACCGCAAACTCACATAATTCCTACCACTGTAAGGCAAGCTAAGCTCTCACTCGAATAGTTACTCGTAAACTGCTGCACTATGCTGAAGCTGCAACGGACTCTAGTTATGTTATCATTATTTCATAACAATGGATGAACTGCTGAATCCTGAAACAGATGACTTGTATTGAGCGTTTATATAATTACTGGGTGTTACGCGTTTGATTAAATCAGGGGCTCAGCTTTTGGTATCGCATCGCAAAGATTAGACGGGGAAAAAATGTTTAAAAGTACTGGTCTCGCCAAAATGTTCGCGGGCCGCAGGAAATTCTTTCGCGGGCCGCATGCGGCCCGCGGGCCGCATGTTCGTCACCTCTGATCTAATGCATTCCATCGAATCTATAATTGATAGACTTTCATCAATGGACCAAAAACTAGATGATTTTAACGATCGGTTTGATCAATTAGATAAAAAATTTACAAACAAATGCGAGGAACTAGAAGCTACCCTTGTAAGCAAAGCCTCAACTGAGCGTTTGCATGAATTAGCTGCGAAGATTAAACAATTAGAAGGTGACCTTGCGGCGGCTAAGTCCGATGAGATAGTTAAAGAAGCTTACAACAAGCGGCTTAATCTGCTTGTGCATGGGGTACCTGAATCAGTTCACAATATTTGGGAGTTGAGAGAAGTGACTCTCCAGCTTTTCATTCAACTAATAACACAAGGACTAAAGCTGAATACGAAGCAGATCAATATCATTGATATTTACAGACTTCCCCAGAGGCCCATTTTCAACCGCGGCACTAGAGTCACTCGGCCAACAATCGTCAAACTTGGTAGTGTGTTTGACAAAAATTTAATATTTTCATCTTGCAAACATCTGAAAACTTACAATCTAGTACGCTTAGCCGAGACTGAGAAAGCAGGCACTGTAACTACAATGAAACCTGTGTTTATAACCGATCATTTGCCTTCAGCTTTCCAAAAACAAAAAAAGGCCCTTCTTCCCCAATTTAAGAAAGCCAGAGAAGAAAAAAAGAAGACCAGTTGGAAAATAATGAATGAAAAGTACTGTCTTTTTATTGACAACAAATTAGTCTCTGAGAATGATTATTAACTTATCTATTGTTCTTTAAGAAGAGGACACATGCATTTAAAGAACTCTACCATCATCGGTAGCCTCATAATTATGATTACCGGTACTTGGTTGGTTAAGATTTCTCGTTTTTGTTTTGTTTTGATTAACCAGCCTCTGTTGATTCTCGTAGTTGAGCCTATATATGTGTCAACTTCTCTGTTTAATTATTTAAACCATATTTGATTTATTATGCAATGTATAATTTATTCTCCTCTAGTTGTATCACATAGGCTTGTACCCTCAAGAAATAGTCTCATTGCACATGAGTGCGTCGTAGTAATTCTGCCTTCTCTTTTGATTTTTTAATTTTCCGTGCTATTTAGTTTTCACCTGCTGTTGAATTATGCCTGTGTTAGCTAATCCCCGTAATGACGTCTTCCTACAGGGAGGCTGCGATGAGTATTTAAACTTCCTGGGCTCGAGTCAGGTTGCCAGTCTCTTTTGCGATGACCACTATTGCGACTCCTTACTCAAAAACTTCTCCAAAAAAATAGAAATCTGCTACTATCATGATGTTCACTGTGATTTTAATCGAATTCCAAACTCTTATTTACTTATGATGCATGTTAACATAAGGTCTCTGCAAAAAGAAATAAATTTTGACTCCTTCCTTGATACTCTGGCAACATTAAAACGAAAGCCTGATATTATTTGTATATCTGAAACTCGTATTGAAGAAACCCTTGTTAATATTGATATTGAAGGCTTTAATTTCGTTTTTACTTGTCCCAATTTCACCTCCGGCGGTGTTGGTGTTTATATTTCGTACAAGTTAACTTATCACGTCGTCAAACGTAATTGGTTAAACTGTGCTGATTGCGAAGATATTTGGTTGAGCATTGCAAACCCTTCAATGGGCAGTGTTTTTAATGTTATTGCCATATATCGTCACCCTAACACTAATATTGCAAATTTTGTCGACAAACTTGACGAAGCATTAGATTCTCATAATTTATTAAACGCTACCACCTATATTCTTGGGGATATAAACATTGATATAAACAAATTTGATCGACCTGCTGCCCCCCAAAACCATCTTGATATTTTATGTAGTTATATCCTCTTTACCTTAATCACTATACCTACTCGAGTATCAAAAACCTCTGCTACAATCATCGTTCACATTTTAACAAATGATAATACACCCCAACTCTATCCTGGTGTGATAAAAACTGATCTTAGCGACCATTATATTACTTTCGTAACTTTGCGCCAATTGACCGAAATTGCTGGCAAACATCCTTCGAATAAAAACAAAAGTAAAAGAAGAGATATAACTAAATTTTCCTCCGAAGCTTTCAAAGATGACCTCGAGAAATCTTTGACTAACTTTATGACATTCCTACCAGAAATCACTATTAATAATTTTAATTCAGAGTTTGCCAAATTTGTCGACATTTTTAAGAGTGTTGTAGACAAACATGCGCCTTTCAAACTTCTTTCCCGTAGACCAGGGATGGCCAACCTATGGCGCATGCGCCATACGTGGCGCAATGGCTACTTAAAAGTGGCGCATTGCGCCTTTTTGATGACAAGTCACTTCTACTCACTAATTTTTTGTTTATTTTTATTTCTTCTTTGACCTCCACCGATATTTTTCGGTGGAAAACAGAACATCAGAGGGCGTGAAGACCTTTTTTTTTCTTGCTCTCCACCAACATTGTCAGTGGAAAACAAGACGTCTGAGGGCATAGGCGCACGCAGGGGAGCCACGGTGCCATGCCCCCTCCCTTTGGCCCTATAATAAGGTGCTAAAACCTAACTTTCAGTCTATAATTTCACAAACTAATAATGGTTGTAGCCTCCTTTTACTTATTTTAGCCAAGCTTCTGATTTTAGACATAAGCTGCGAAAATATTTTTGCATTATCTGTAGTGACTGCACTCACTGCACGCCCTTTTTCGATAAAAAAAGTGTGCTAAAATGAGTGTTTTTTTATATGAAAACCTTAAAAATCCGTTGGCGGCTGGGGGTTTCACCCCCAGACCCCCGGTTGTGGCCCCCCTTTGCCAAATCCTGGGTGCACCACTGTCTGAGGGCGTGAAGTGAAGACCCATTTTTTGCTCTTCATCGATATTGCACGCCCTTGTTTTAAAGAACTGAAAAGAAATGGATGCTTGATGTGGCGCGTCTGAATTAAGGGTGAAAAATAATGGCGCATGGAATCAAAAGGTTGGCCACCCCTGCCGTAGACAGTCGAAATGTTTGCTCAAGCCTTGGATTACAAAAGGCATCAAAATTTCCATTCAAAAAAAGCAGAAAATGTACAAGTCGCATTATCTTGAAGGAAATGAAGTTGCCAAATTTTTGTATAAAAGCTATGCGAACAAACTCACAAAAATTAAAAACGCAGCAAAAAAAAGCTATTTTGGGAGCGAACTTCATAATTGCAAGAATAATATTCGCAAAACATGGGACATCATTAAAAGATTGTTGCCCAAGAAAACTGCGAAACAAACGATTCAAATGCTTGAAGCAGGCGATGGCACTGTTGTCCATGATCCCAAAGTAATTGCAAAACACTTTGGTGATTATTTCAGTACTGTAGCTACTACAGTCGTTGATAATTTGAATATTTTGCCCAATTCTTCAAGTTTTAACGAATTCCTTCACAATAGAGTGGTTGACTTAATCTTTCTGCAACCTAAAGTTCGAACTGAAGTTTTCATATTAATTAACAACGCCCTTGTCAATAAAAAAGCCTGTGGTCCCGACAATACTTCGCCTTACTTTATTAAAGTTGTTGCCGCTATAGTTTCTGAACCTCTTTCAGAATTCGTGAACTACTCATTTGCTTTCGAAATATTTCCCGACATTTTAAAACTTGCCAAAGTGGTTCCTGTTTTCAAATCTGGCAATAAGCGTGTAGTTACTAACTATCGTCCTTATTTCCCTTTTTTCTAGTTTCTCCAAGATTTTTGAAAAATTGTTATATCAGCAACTGGATACTTTTATCTGCAAACACTTCATAATCTCACCGTTTCAATATGGCTTTCGAGCTGGGCATTCCACAAAGCATGCAGTTACTGATGTTATTACTATGGCCTATGATAATATCAACGATAAAAAATTCACTGGTGTTAGTTTTTTAGACATCAAGAAAGCATTTGATACTGTTGACCATGATATACTAATTAATAAATTGGAGCATTATGGGATTAGAGGTACAGTACTGTAAATGACCTTTTAAAATCTTATCTTTCGCAAAGAAAACAGTTTATTGTGATTGATGAACAATCCTCTAAACTTTACCCTATCAAATGGGGAGTCCCCCAAGGGTCAACTCTTGGTCCTCTTCTTTTTATACTTCACATCAATGATTTGGGCAATTGCACTTTGGTGAAACCTCGTCTGTTTGCGGATGACACGTGTCTAGTACACAGTGCTGATACAATTGACTATCTTTCAAAACTAATTAATCAAGATATGATCAACGTTAGTAATTGGATGCAAGCAAATTGGCTTTGCATCAACTCCGAAAAGTCAAATTTGTTAATCATACCATCTAAATTCAATTCGCCATCAACTTCACCTGAAATTAACATACTTTATGATGGATCACCTATCACCATCTCCAAATCAGCAAAATATTTAGGCGTTTATATCGATGACGAGCTTAACTTCAAAACACACATCAAACTTCTCTATACGAAGCTCTCTCGGTCATTGGGCATTTTGCACAAAGTTAAATATTATCTCCCTAAGAAATCTCTTCTTCATCTGTATTTTGCACTATTCCACTCTCACTTGTTATACTGCGTCACAATATGGTTTTCCACTTACCAAACTTACACGGCCCCGATCAGTAAACTCCAAGACAGAGCAATAAAACTAATATGTGGTAAACATGCTCATCACTATGCGCTAAGTAGCATTTATAAGTCATTCAACATTTTGCAACTCCATGACCTTGTGAAATCAGAATTGGGTCTTTTTGTCTATTATCACTTCAAAGATATGCTCCCAACTCAATTCAACAATTTTTTCGTCAAACTAAACGAACATCACTCTGTAAAAACCAGATTACAAGCAACTTGTTGTAACTATTGGATTTCACACTATCGCACCTCGAAATTGTAACGCTCAATTAAATATCAAGGCGTCAAGATTTGGAATGATATTCCCGATGACATAAAATCAAATTCTGTGCGCAGGTTTAATCAAAAACTTAAACTTCATTTTCTTGAGAAGTATTAACCTTGATGATGGAGTTCCTGTAGGGTAAGGTGAATAATCTGTCTACATACAATATTTATTTATGGATTGTATGCAAATTATGCCACGCTTTAAATTTTAGCTTATCCGCTTAAGTAAGGGCGGCTGCTTGACTCGATGACCCTGAGGTCCCTTCGCAGTCTCCCGTCCATTGTTATTTATATTTGGTGGTCTTTGTTATTGTTTTTTCTTTTTTGCTTCTATTTTATTTTGTTTTATTTTTTCATTGTTATCTGTATTTGGTGGTCTTATTGTTAGTTCATGAATAAATAAATAATCAATCAATCAATCATAAATGTTTTTACAGCTCGAGCACTGATTATTAGAAAGCATTCAAAGTTGTCAGTTAGATTAATGTGATCATAATAATAGACAATACTTCGTGCGACCACGGACGAGGACAAATTATGAAAAGTCATGATCGCGAGACTGGAGACCCTGGATGTAGAGCAGTGATTCTCAAACATTTTTGTTCTACCACTTCCTTTTGGAAGTTGAAGACTTTCATCACCCCTTATCAGGAAACAAGTTTTAAGAGGGGCGTACGCCGTGCGTAGACATTTTCTAAGCTAGGGTTGCGTAAGTGCGAAGACACGTTTTGCTGTGTGAGTTTGGTATCTTATGAATTAAGATATAGCAAGCGAAAATGGAGCAAAAATACGTATGCGCATTAGGAGCTGGGAATAATTCCATAACGGAACTGACAGATGGCGAATAAGCTACAAAGTAAGATGGGAAGAGCTGGTACAATGTACTGTCATAATCAGCTACGATTAGTTTGAAACATTAAAAATAGGCCTACTCGTCGAGTTGACATGATTAAATATCATACAAAATATAGTATTCTATGAAGGTAGGCCTCAATGTGGGCCTTTAAAAAACGAAATTAATTTTAGCTCGCTAATAATAAGGTCTACATCTAGAATACCATCGGATTCACAAGAAAAAGCACACAATTATTTTATATTTTTGCATCTTTGAGATACACCCAAGAAACATTATTGCAGAGAGTTGTAAGTCGGTTGAATGTCTGTCGGCAGCGTGGCCGAGTGGTTCGGAAGGTCGTTTTTACGACGGGCATGTTTACAAGGTTAACGGTTCAACTCCCACCCGAGCCTCGTTGTTGCGTCCTTGGACAAGATGCTTCACGACGATTATCTCTGCTTGGTGGAATCTAGCAAGCAGCAAATTGAAGAAGTCAGAAGCAAAATTCAACCGGAACATTCGGAAACAAAGACAACTCCTAAGCGAGTCTGGATTCGTCTAACACACAGCGCCCCCGTCGGTTTCTCGTAACAGGAGGAAAGAAGGAATCACATCAAAAAAAATCAAATGTTTAGAGAAAGCATACTTGCGAAATTACGAGTCAAATCCGAAAAAATGAATACTAAAATCTGCATAAAAAACGTCTTAAAACTACTTTAAATTTTTTGTCGTTCTTGTTCTCATAGTTAAGCTTAGGTTTCAAATTGCATTGAAATACGCAAAAACCAACCAGTCAAACACTACGCCTGCTGAGATAAAGTAGAATTCATACGGACTTTGAATTAAACATCCCGGAATCGTATCGAACAAGAAGAAAAGTATTTCGGAGAGCGCATCCATTTCACTAGGGCAACCCATTGCGCAACTCTGTTCAACATTACTTAAGCCACGTTGTATGCAGACTGTTAAAAATCTACCAAGGTTTTGAGAGTTTCTCTTACAGTAAAACCTTATCAACGGACGATGACGCAAAAAAGAACAGACGAAACTATTGAAAAACTTTTACTCTGAATCGCATTTCAAAAACAAAACCATTTGGAAAAGGTTGTCCAACTCAGTAACTCTAAAAGACCACTCCTCTTCGGCATCATAATATCTTTTCCTGCGGAAAAGAATCTTTCTATTGCCGCTCTTGAAGGGATGGCAGTATTGCATTTTAAAAACACATCTTTCAAACGATTGCTGTGGTAGGTGTAGGCTTGTTGTGTAGACTTCTCCTTTTTTATTATAAAAGATTTTGCAAAAGTAGCGAGTACCGCCTAAAAATTGAGAAATAAAGTACCGGCACTGCGGTACCGGTACTTTTTTCCAAAGTACCGACGGTACCGGTGCTGAAAAAGTACCGCGGTACTGCCTACCTATGTGTCTAAGACGTCATAATCTGCATGAATGAATGAATGAATTCATGAGCTGGCAAAAAATACAGCTAGTGCGAAAGAAAGTATTTCAACAGACACATTACTAGGCGAGGAAACACGAAAAAGTAAGCCAATTTCAAGAGCAGGTTTGATTATGCGGGTTACATGCTTCAGTTCAGGTCAGGGAGATTTTTTTGCCTAACCCGCTAGTGTGTCGGCAGCGTGGTCGAGTGGTTTGGAGCGTCAATTTTACGACGGCCATGATCGCAAGGTTTAGGGTTCAACTCTCGCCGAAGCGTCGTTGTTGCGTCATTGGATAAGATGCTTCGCGACAATTACCTCTGTTTGTTGGAATGTTAACAAGCAGTAAATTAAAGAAGTCAGAAGCAAACTTCTAGAGCAAAACTTGGAAACAAGGCAACTCTAAGCGAGTCTGGATTCGTCCTATGCATAGCGCCTCCGTCGCTTTCTCATGACAGGAGGATAAAAATGAAATCATTAAAAAAATCATCATCTTTCAACAAGCTTTTTTGCGAGTTAAACCTACTGTCGTTTGCAAGCGAGTAACTTTCAACTCGCAATGCTTACGCAAGGAGAATGACCAATGACGTAAGTTTTCGTCTGTCGTAAGCGGGTTGGATTTACCGAGTTAACCCCCTTAAATTACCATTGTGCATGTAAATTGGCTTAACTGTCCTCGGTATCCCGCGTTAACGGGGTGACTTGATCTACTGTAGGCCTATCGCAAACTAAGTTTAGTGCGATTTCTTCAGCTAGGCCTTCATCTTTAAGTTTTTTTTTTATTATCACTCAAAGACGTAAGAGCCGCACTAGAGATGTATTTTTAGCAAGCACACCAACTTAAATGAATGCGAGAAAAAGCAAAACACAAGCATGTCCACGTTGGATTGCTGGAAATCCCACCTTCTATGCCCACTTTGGAAAAAACTGCCAGTTCCAGGACGGAGGAGGAAATAATGAAAAAAAAAGGAAATATGTGCGAAAGAGACAAAGCGTTATGTAAAAAAGACAAAAAATCACATTATCATTAAAAAAGGTCGAGAAGCAGTCACACATCGTCCGGGAAATCAATTCCACCACATCCAGCAACGACCAACGTGCACATGCAGCATTATTGCCACAGGGCCAACTACTGGTTCAACACGAGCATATAACCTGCTCAAGGATCTTGTAGGGGACACAGAGTGAAGAGATAGGAGGGTAGCTCCTATATCTTCCTTGATAAATTTCTTCTGCAAGAAGTTTACGACAATCAGCGCTTTTCTGCAGATGTCTTTGAAGTAAGCTCGTTATTGCGCCTCCGTAGCTTTCTTGTAGTAGGGGATAAAAGTGCAAAAAAAATGAAAAAATAAAAAAATGAATTTCAAAGAGCAAAGGATGTTCATCAGAATTCCGTGAAAAAATTGAAGAAGTACCAGCACTAACGAATGTGAGGCTAGGCCTACTCGTATGTCGATTGTCGAATTTATATTTTCATGGATGAAGCACTTGATTTAAATGCTGTTCTTTGGTGGTGTAGTAATTTTAATTCCAACGATCAGATGGCTGAGGCGCTGCTTCTGGATTAGTAAACAAAGGTTTGATTCTGAGTTTGGTCAAACCAACGACTTAAAAGTTGCTATTCACAGCTTCGCCGCTTGATGTTCTGCGTAAAATAGGCAATAATGACGTGCTCAACAACTTCAGTAGGCCAGGAAGGACCTTGCTTTACAGCTAGTGTTGGAGCAAGCATACAAGTTCGTTTGTTGTGCTGTTGGCGAGATTCCTCCATCTGTAATGCGGTAGACAGATCAGCTTACTGTTTAACAGAAAGTTACCTTTCCAATCGTCAACAATTCGTATCTATCAATAATAGTGCATCATCTTTGAAATTCATTAGTATTGGCGTTCCTCAAGGGTCCATTTTAGGCCCACTCCTCTTCCTTATTTACGTTAATGATCTTACTAATGCTACTTTTTGTCAACCTCGTCTTTTTGCAGATAATACGCGCCTAGCTCTAAACAATTCCTCGCTAAATGCTCTTAAAAGTTAATTGTAACTGCGAACTACGCCGATTACGCAAATGGTGCAATGCAAATGAATTACAAATTAACCCAGAAAAGTCTACAATTATTATTTTCCCTCCCAAATTAAATTTACCTCGACCAGAAGTAAACTTCATTTATAATACCTCGTCTATTTCGTTATGTGATTCTGCAAAATATCTCGGTGTTACCATAGACAGCACATTAAATTTTAAACCACATATAATAGCCCTTGAAAAACGTGTATCAAGGTCTGTTGGTACACTAAGTAAGTTACGATTTTTGTTCCCTTCTTCTACACTCCTTCTCCTCTACTACGCGCTTGTACACCCCCACTTAGTTTACGGACTTCCAATTTGGGGTAGTACATTCGAAACCTACCTTAGTAAGTTACAAACTCTCCAAAACAAGGCAATTCGCATAATCACTAATTCTGACTTGCGCACCCCAAAACATCGAAATTTAAAAATTCTCAAAATTACTGAACTTTATACTTCGAAATTACCAAACTAATGCACCAGCATTCCAAAAATTCTCTTCCCTCTTGCTTTTCAACTTTTTTTACTCCGCTTTCCAACATTAATGAAAAACAAACCAAGTCAAAAATAAAAAGCAACTTCTACCTTCCCAAATTCTCTGCACGCCGATGTCAAAGGTCATTAAAGTGTCATGGAGTTAAAATATGGAACTCACTATCTCCCGAATTAAGAAATCAGTCCTTCAAAAGCTTTAAAATTAACATGAAAAATGATCTTCTTGACAACTACCAGTAATTCCGAAACGTTATCTCTCTTTTTACGTATTTAACGTCATATTTTTTGTAGAACCTCACGGTAACTGCCGCTTAAGCGGCTGCTAAAATCTCTGGGTGGCTGCTTGACTCGAAGATCTTAAACGGTCACTTCGCAGTCTCCCTCGAGGTTTCAGTTGCATGTGATATTGATTTCAACTTTTATTTTGTGCTTTGATTTGTGTTATTGATCTAAAATTTCCTTTTTTTTTGCATCTGTTACCTTAATAAATTACCTATCTACCTACCTATTTATTACAAGAAAACACGAATAAAACCTCCACAGACTGTTTTACCTTAACGTATCATCAGCTAATCAAGAGGTATCTAAATATTAAAATCTTGTCTTGTATTTGCTCTATCTTTCACTTCCCACAAGGTCTTATCTGCTTATACCTATCGCTGTTATTTACAGAATGAAGGCTTTGTACAGTACCGTAGCTTAGTGCGCATGCCCGTCAAAGCGATATCTATCCCACATAGTTGCCACATTTGCTTGACTAAAATAATCTAGTTTGACCTCAAAAATCATCTAGATTCATCTAAATCAAAAATAACGAAGTGGCTAAAGTTACGTGACCGTAGCATTTGACTCTTTGGTATATTTTAGTAGCCTACTTCATCACGCTCTGGTCGAGAAAGCGTGAAGGGATAATAAAATGAACCAAAGAAACAAGTGTTACGGTCACGTAGCGGTAACCTTAGCCTCTGCCTTTTTTTCAATAGCCTACTTTAAAGTGTACCACCCGATCCCGTTGAAAAGTCACGCTTAAAGCAGTCTTATTTCGTTCAAAAAAAAAACGTTTAAAGCGGTGCCAGAACGTATCTTGACGCTCCAGAGCATGCTCTCAGACGCTTTAAAGCGATTATAAGAAACAATCGAAAGGCTAGGGCAAAACTGCTGGTAGCAGTGGTAGGCAGAGTGCGGGGGACTGGGTTTGCAGCTGGTTAGGCTAGGCAGGTTGGTAAAGCGCAGCAAGCAGGTTAGTCTGTTGGTGAAGCGCAGGCGGTTTCTCTAATTATGGAATAGTATGCCAAGCTATTCCATAAACAGGAAACACTCTAATTATGGAATAGTATGGCATAGTATCGAATAATATGGCATAGTATGGAATAATATGGCATAGTATGGAATAGTATGGCATAGTATGGAATAGTATGACATAGTATGGAATAGTATCAGAGCGGTCCTACTAAACACTGCAAAGAACGACAAAGAACAACAAAGAACTGAAAACACTGCAAAGAACGACAACGGACTTTAAATTAGTTACTAAACACCGCAAAGAACGACAAAGGACTTGGAATCATAATCTCGAACATAACGAGGAACGACAAAGAACTTTAAATTAGTTACTAAACTCCACAAAGAACGACAAAGGACTGGAATCATAATCTCGAACATAACAAGGAACGACAAAGGACTTTAGATTAGTTACTAAACCCCACAAAGAACGACAAAGAACTTGGAATCATAGGCCGCGTTCACACGTGGAGGTTTTCGCTACCAGGCACAAAACTTCATTTTGTTATTACAGACGCTATATTAATTCTTTTCGAACTTGTTTCAGCGATTCAAAAACTGAAACGGTTACCTATTCGAATTGCTGAAATAGTTTTTAAAATCTTGAAAAATGCGTTCACCATATCAAAATGAAATTTCGTGCCTAGTTGCGAAAACCACTTTTGTGTGAACGCGGCCAGAGTCTCGAACATAAAGAACAACAAAGAACTGAAAACACTGCAAAGAACGACAAAGAACAACAACGAACTTTAAATTAGTTACTACACACCGCAAAGAACGACAAAGGACTTGGAATCATAGCCTTCAACATAACAAGGAACGACAAAGGACTTTAAATTACAGTAATTACTAAACACCTCAAAGAACTTTTAAATCAATTAGGCTACTGATTGGGGTCAGGGGGGGGGGGGGTTGGAGTCATGGGATTTATGGGGAGATTGGAGTGGGATCGCAGGGGTTTGGGTTGGAGGGGTTTGGGTAGGGATCGGAGGGGATGGAGTTGGGTTCGGAAGGGTTCAAGTCAGGGTTTGGGGAGGTCAGAGGAGTTGGGTGGTAAGGGTCGAAGGGGTTGGAGTTTGGGTCGGAGGAGTTTAGGTCGAGTTGGGATTGGAGAGGTCGTAGGGGTTGGGGTCGGGGGGATTGGGGTTAGGGAAATTAATTAGGATCAGGGGAGTTGGGGTCGGGGGGAAGTTGGGGTCGAAAAAGTTGGAGTCAAGGTGGTTGGAGTGGGGTCGTAGGGGTTCGGGTTGGGTCGGGGGAATTGGGGTCGGAGGGGATGGAGTTGGATTCGGAGGGGTTCAAGTCAGGGGTTTGGGGTCAAGGAGACCAGAGGAGTTGGGCGGTTCGGTTTGTAGGAGTGTGGGTCGAGGGGTCGGGTTGGGATAGGGGAGGTCGGAGAGTTTGGGGTCGAGATGTGGGGTTGGGTTCGGGAGGTTGAAGGGGTGGGGTCAGGGGTTGGGTTCGGGAGGTTGGGGTCGGGGGAGTTGGGGTCGGGGGGATTGGGGTTATAATTAAGATACTTGGGGTCGGGGGGACTTGGGGTCGAAAGAGTCGGGGTCAGGGGGTTGATGACGTTTCCAACTTCTTTGACCCCAACTCCCCCGATTCCAACTTTCCTAACCCCACTCCCCCCAACCCCCTGACCCCAACTCCTCTGATCCCAATTTCCCTAGCTAACCCCAATCCCCCCGACCCCAACCCCCTTGACCCCAACCTCCCGAATCCAACCCCTGATCCCAACCCCCCCGACTTGACACCCTAACCCTCCGACCGACCCCTCGACCCAAACTCCCCCAACCCCTTCGACCCCAACCCCTAACTCCTCTGAACTCCCAGACCCCAACCCCCTGACTTGAACCCTTCCGAACCCATCTCCATCCCCTTTGACTCCACTCCAATTCCTCGACCCCAACCTCCCCATGACTCCAACCTACCAATCCCCCCTGACCCCAATCAGTAGCCTAATTGATTTAAAATGTCTTTGGGGTGTTTAGTAATTAGGCTACTGTAATTTAAAGTTCTTTGTCGTTCCTCGCTATGTTCGAGACTATGATTCCAAGTCCTTTGTCGTTCTTTGCGATGTTTAGTAATCAATTAAAAGTCCGTTGTCGTTTCTTGTTATGTTCGCAAGTCCTTTGTCGTTTCTTTGCAGTGTTTAGTAATTAATTTAAAGTTCTTTGTCGTTCCTTGTTGTGTTCGAGACTATGTTCTCGGACCACTGCTATTTCTATTATACGTCAGTGACCTACCCTACGTTTCTAAATTTGAAGTCACGTTGTTCGCTGATGATACCAATTTGCATCTCTCCCATAACAATATTAAATCTCTGCAAATACAAACAGCAAACGAAGTAGACAACACCAATAATTGGATAAATGTCAACAAATTAACTATAAATTATAAAAAGAGCTGTTTTATGTTAGTAGAAAACAAGCAGGCAGCGAAATCCGACTTCAACTTGTACATAAATCATATTAAAATTGAACAATCTGACCATGTTAAATATCTTGGCGTTTGCCTTGTTAGTAAGATATGGAAAATTTATATCGAAAAACTAAGTTGCAAATTATCGAAAGTGTGCGGAATGATTTATAAACTAAGACACTATGTTCCCTCATCCACCCTCAAATTGTTTTATTATGCAATGTTTCACTCACATCTGCAATACTCATTACTTAACTGTGGTAGAGCCTGCAAAAGCCACTACCATAACTTGTAATTCCTCAAAACAATATATTAAGAGCGTGTCTCTTTCGTCCATTGCACCATCTAACAAATTCACTGTATTCTGATTGTTCCGTCTTAAAACTTGAAGATATGATAAAAATGGAATTCGCGAAATTTATGTTCAAGTTTAACAACAACACGCTACCAACTTCTTTCAACAACTATTTTTTAAAGCTTAATAAAGTACATAACTACAAGACTAGGCAAAAAACTAGCAACGTATATTTCCAATCTTTTGTTGGTTTGGAGACAGGGAGAAAGACGCTTCATCACATCTGTCTAAAGTTACGGAGAGATATTCCTCAAACGCACAGGCACTGTTCTTTTTCCAAATTTAAAAAGTATTTCAAAACAAATGTACGATCAACGTATTGTACTTCTGATTAATTTTTTTCACTTGGTTCGCTGAGCATATGATAAGTTTCTTGGTGTTTTTAATTTTTTACCTGCTGATTTTCGACGCTGCAAGCCCATTTGATTAAGTTGACCTGAAACTTAAAAGTCTGATTGAAGTTGTGCCATCATGTAATGATGATTTTATTTTGTTCTTTTTTTTCCCCTTTTTGTTCATGAATCGTAAGCTGCTGCATTTGGGTGCGGTAGACTAAAGTGACCATTTCGTCTTTCACCGCTTCTCCCTGCGCTTTTGCGTCATGGAATAACTTCATTGCAAGTCCTTTGTCGTTCTTTGCGGTCTTTAGTAACTAATTTGAAGTCCTTTGTCGTTTCTAGTTATGTTCGAGATTATCATGCCAAGTCCTTTGTCGTTCTTTGCGGTGTTTATTAATCAATTTAAAGTCCTTTGTCGTTCCTTGTTATGTTCGAGATTATGATTCCAAATCCTTTGTCGTTCTTTGCGGTGTTTAGTAATTAATTTAAAGTCCGTTGTCGTTCCTCGTTACGTTCAACATTATGATTCCAAGACCTTTGTCGTTCTATGCGGTCTTTAGTAACTAAATTAAAGTTTTTTGTCGTTCCTAGTTATGTTCAAGATTGTGATTTTAAGTCCTTTGTCGTTCTTTGCGGTGTTTAGTAATTAATTTAAAGTTCTTTGTCGTTCCTAGTTACGTTCGAGATTATGATTCCAAGTCCTTTGTTGTTCTTTGCGGTGTTTAGTAACTAATTTAAAGTTCTTTGTCGTTCCTAGTGATGTTCGAGATAATCATTCCAAGTCCTCTGTTGTTCTATGCCGTGTTTAGTAATTAATTTAAAGTCCTTTGTCGTTCCTTATTATGTTCGAGACTATGATTCCAAGTCCTTTGTCGTTCTTTGCGGTGTTTAGTAATTAATTAAAAGTTCTTTGTCGTTTCCAGTTATGCTCGAGATTATGATTCCAAGTCCTTTGTCGTTCTATACGGTGTTTAGTAACTAGTTTAAAGTCTCGACTATAACAAAAGTCTCGTCAGCCTTGCTACGCACAGCCAATCCAGGCTAAACTCATTCCAGACTGTAAATCTTGACCCTTTTTTGCATTGCTTTACCTGGACATCTCGACTTCATCTCTTTTCTAGGTTGTGTCCTGTTTTTAGCAGGCGACTGGCCCCAAACAACGATACCCAATGAAAGAGCCTATAACTACTAACCCCAAACTAAGTTACCGGTAGCCTAACTAGCCCACATCACTAGAAGCCCCCATGGCAACCCATTCATTTGTAGCTGCAGACGCGTTTCGACCTTATTATGGTCTCATCAGTGCAGCATAGCAACCTCCCACCTTCCTGAAAAAAAAAATATTCTAACCTTCAAAACAACTACACACCCCAAATCTAAGCCTATACTCGTTCTGCTCACGGTATAACACTTGAAATAAAACCTTCAAGGAATTAGTACATGCTAGATTATGATGTCATAGATTCCGTGTAAACAATCGACAAGAGTAGAATTGACCGGTTGGTTTAAACATTATTTTCCCGGTAATCTGAGAAGGAATTTTTTGTTAACGGTTTGTAACTACACCAGTTATCAAAACCTGCAAAAAACCTCTCTGCCCAACCCGTTCGCCCGTGAAAAAGCGGGGTACAAGGCAGGCACTGTGTCTGCGCATGCAGCCCAGAAAACACAGTAAACGTCAGCGCTTAGTCAATATCCCGGTACGTTTGTTATAGTCGAAACATTAACTTGTCTCTTGCAAATTTCTCATCTAACTCATAATTGATGACAAAAGTGGATGGTTCAATTCCCACCTGTATGGGGGAGTACCATTTTCCATTCCATTAAAAGACTGTACTCTTATTGTTGGAGCTATTCTTACACTTACACATTGGGCTTTGTTGTTGGCTGACTTTGCAGGTGCCTATCGGAAAAGAATAGGATAGAAGAATTCGCTTTGACTTACATATCTTTCTTTGTATCATCTTGCTGGATCCTGTAACTGCACATGCAGTTCGATAAACGTACCGGGATATTGATGTTTAAGCCACCGATAAGCGCTGACGTTCACTGTGTTTTCTGGGCTGCATGCGCAGACACAGTGCTTGCCTTGTACCCCGCTTTTTCACGGGCGAACGGGTTGGGCAGAGAGGTTTTTTGCAGGTTTTGATAACTGGTATAGTTACAAACCGTTAACAAAAAATTCCTTCTCAGATTACCGGGAAAATAATGTTTAAACCAACCGGTCAATTCTACTCTTGTCGATTGTTCACAGGGAATCTATGACATCATAATCTAGCATGTACTAATTCCTTGAAGGTTTTATTTCAAATGTTATACCGTGAGCAGAACGAGTATAGGCTTAGATTTGGGGTGTGTAGTTGTTTTGAAGGTTAGAATATTTTTTTTTTCAGGAAGGTGGGAGGTTGCATGGGGGCTTCTAGTGATGTGGGCTAGTTAGGCTACCGGTAACTTAGTTTGGGGTTAGTAGTTATAGGCTCTTTCATTGGGTATCGTTGTTTGGGGCCAGTCGCCTGCTAAAAACAGGACACAACCTAGAAAAGAGATGAAGTCGAGATGTCCAGGTAAAGCAATGCAAAAAAGAGTCAAGGTTTACAGTCTGGAATGAGTTTAGCCTGGATTGGCTGTGCGTAGTAAGGCTGACGAGACTTTTGTTATAGTCGAAACATTAATTTGTCCCTTGCAAATTTCTAATTTAAAGTCCTTTGTCGTTCCTAGTTATGTTCAAGATTATGATTCCAAGTCCTTTGTCGTTCTCTGCGGTGTTTAGTAATTAATTTAAAGTCCTTTGTCGTTCCTCGCTATGTTCGAGATTATGATTCCAAGTCCTTTGTCGTTCAATGCGGTGTTTAGTAACTAGTTTAAAGTCCGTTGTCGTTCCTTGTTATGTTCGAGATTATGATTTCAAGTCCTTTGTCGTTCTATGCGGTGTTTAGTAATTAATTTGAAGTCCTTTGTCGTTTCTTGTTATGTTGAAGATTATGATTCCAAGTCCTTTGTCGTTCTTTGCGGTGTTTAGTAACTAATTTAAAGTCCGTTGTCGTTGTTTGCAGTGTTTTCAGTTCTTTGTTGTTCCTTGTTGTTCTTTGCGGTGTTTTTAGTAGGATCTGTTCTTCCTTGTTATGTTCGAGACAATGATTCCAAGTCCTTTGTCGTTTCTTGTTATGTTCGAGACTATCATTCCAAGTCCTTTGCCGCTCTTTGCGGTGTTTAGTAACTAATTTAAAGTCCGTTGTCGTTCTTTGCATTGTTTTCAGTTTTTTGTTGTTCTTTGCGGTGTTTAGTAGGACCCGTATCAGAGTATGGAATAGTATGGCATAGTATCATATGGAATAGTATGGCATAGTATGGAATAGTAAGTAAGGCACTGTGGTATAGTATGGCAGAACTGGGCGATAGGAGGTTTGGGGCTCTAGAGTATAGGGGCCCACATAAAGAGTTAAATTTGGGGTGAATGGCTCTCTGGGTAAATGTGTCTCAGGCCTAATTTAGGCAAAAGGACCTCAGGACAGGACGTTTGAAGCAATAAATAGGCCCTAGGAATAGATTGTTATTTTAGGGCACTGGGACATATCTTAAGCATAAATTGGGTTCTAGAACCAATGGGTTTCAGGGCATTTGGGGCAATAGGGGATCTGGGTCTCAGCATGTTTTGGTCCCAGGGACAAACGGGCCTTAGGACGGTTGGGACGAAACGGCCGTTTGAAGCTCTGGGCATATGGCCTACACGGGATTCAGCACTATTCCATACTATGCCATACTATTCCATACCATTCCATACTATTCCATACTATGCCATACTATTCCATAATTAGAGGAGTGTTCTCTATTTGTGGAATAGTATGGCATACTATTCCATAATTAGAGAAACCGGCGTAGGAGGGAAAACTGATTGGGCAGGTAGGTTGGTAAAGCATGGGACAGGGTTAGCTGGTTGGGCAAGTAGGCTACCTGGTTTGGTTGGATAATGTTTTTACGCATAATTTCTCCCACTTCAGGGTCGTTCTACTTGGTACCATAAACGTTAAATAATTCCACATTAGTTGATTTGTATATGAATCGAAAAGTATTAAATGTGAGTCGGCAAGCTTGTCTGGTAAGGATTAGGGTAGGACTAGGGTTAGGGTAGAGGAAATGCTACTTTTGCTATCGCAGCTAACTTCGTTTACGTGAACGACCCTGAAGTGGGATAAATTATACGTAAAAACACTATCCGGTTTGGTTAGCTGGTACAGGGTAGGTTAGGCCTAATGAAGCATAGGATGGGTTGAGTATGCGGAGGGAGCTCCTATGTGTGAGGCCCCTCAGGCCATTTGCGGTACCGATACATGTTAAAAGCCTGTGTTCAAGCATTGGTGGCTAGCTGTGAAGTACCAAGGTTGAGCCTTTGTACTGTTGTATATCTGTGCTCGAAACAGTGCTAGTGTATACCGGTATATTGTAATAGACTAACATTGGTGTTTACAATGAGCACCGGTACCGTATCTGCAAACTACCAGTAGCAGGGTTGGCCAGTTGGAGGCCTCCCCCAGATCTTTTTGTTCATTGTTAAGCTGTAAGCATGGCTTATGGCAGTGATTCTCAACTTATTCTGAGTTGTGGCCCTGTGAGTGTACGGTAACTTAAAAAAGTCTCAGTCCAGAAATGCTGACATTGTACCGGTACACTGTCAAGACCTTTTTGATTAGGACAGGGTTTTCACCCTTTTTTGCTCATGATGCATGGCCCACTAAAATGATAAAATGTGATGGTGGCCCAAAAACATAACTTTTGCTAAATAATATAAACTACAAAGTCAACGTGATGCAGTCCTGCCACTCAAAATTTTGGTTCTCCCCTACAGAGAGGTTCAAAAAAATCCCTATTTATCCCTACCAATTAGAGATGGCATGGGTCGCTAAGAGACCCGCTAACGATCCGTTAACCGGTCTTTTTAGTGGTCCGCTAACAGCCCAGTTCTATCTTTTGTTTCTAATTGGGCCGCTAACGAGCCGCTAACGAGCCGCTACCGATTTTTGAAATCCCTTTCAACTCTCATTTTTCTGTTAAATGTGGTTGAACGTTCATGAAAGAATGGGCTTTGGGCGAGCCGGGTTTTATTTTTGGGATGAGTTGCCGGGTCGGTTACTGCTGATGGGCTAGAGGTTCCGGGCCATGGGCGGTCCGGATTACAAAAAAGTCAGCCCGTGTCATTTCTACTACTAATATTTTAAAGCTAATAAACAGTAACTGCAGCACTAGTGAGATATATAACAACTTCAATACGCCTCTTTGTAACCTCCAGTTCGTATGCTCTCCTTGGTACTGGTGCCAAAATGTTGAAAGAGCCAGGAAAATAACGATTTGGAATAGGGGGCATCGTATTTTTTTTTATATAAGTTTTGGTAACTTTTTTTTTCCATATTTTGGTAAGTTTTCCTTATTTTGGTAACTTTAAGATTTCCGTGTTTGTAACATTTTCCGTAAATTAGCAACTGTAAGATGTCTTTGTAACATTTTCCATATTTTAGTAACTAAAGGATTTTTTGGATTTCCGTTTTTGTACCATTTTCCGTATTTTAGTAATTTTAAGATTTCCGTCTTTGTAACATTTTCCGTATTTTAGTGACTTTAGGATGTTCGCCTTTGTGACATTTTCTGTGTTTTACTAATTTCAAGATTTGCGTCTTTGTAGGCATAATATTTCTGTAGTTCAGTAACTTTCAGTAACTCTATAATTTCCGTGTTTGTAACATTTCCGTATTTTAGTAATTTTAAGATTCCCGTCTTTGTAACTTTTCCCGCATTTTAAAAACTTGGATTTTCGTCTTTCTAACATTTTCCGTATTTTAGTAACGGTAGGATTTCTGTCTTCGTAACATTTTCCGCATTTTAGTAATTTTAAAATTTCCGTCTTTGTAACATTTACCGCATTTTACTAATTTTAAGATTTCCAACCGGCCGTTAGCTTAGTTGCTAAGCGCACGCTATCGGTGCGGGAGGTCTGGGATTCGATTCCCGGGCCGGTCAAATCGACACAGTGTCGCCAACGACTCGCCACCGTTGCGACGTTTCTTCTGAGCTGTGTTGCCCAGGCGCTAAGTCGCGGAGATGGGCCCCGCAACTCGTTCCACGCTTCGGCGTAATACGGCGAGTATAACGAAGATTTGATTTTGATCTTTGTAGGCATAATATTTCTGTAGTTTAGTAACTCTATAATTTCCGTGTTTGTGACATTTCCGTATTTTAGTAACTTTAAGATTCCGTCTTAACATTTTCCGCATTTTAAAAACTTGGATTTCCGTCTTTGTAACATTTTTCGTATTTTAGTAACTTTAAAATTTCCGTCTTTGTTACATTTTCCGCATTTCAGAAACTTTAAGATTTCTGTCTTCGTAACATTTTCCGTATTTTAGTAACTTGGATTTCCGTTTTTGTAACATTTTCCGAATTTTAGTAACTTTAAGATTTCCGTGCTTGTTACTTTTTCGTATTTTAGTAACTGTAGGATTTCCGTCTTTATAAAATTTTCCGTATATTAGTTACTTAAGATTTCCGTTTTTGCAACATTTTCTGTCTTTGTAACAAATGTTTCAAAGAAGGAAATCTTAAGTTATCAAAATACCGGTACGGGAAATGTTACAAAAACGGAAATATTGCTAAATGACAAAAAACGTTGAAAAGACGGAAATCTTAGTGGCTAAAATACGGAAAATGTTACAAAGACAGAAATCTCGAAGTTATTAAAATATTTTTATTCATTTTCTTATTTAGTTGCATGTTTATCCTCCTATCACGAGAAAGCGATCAAAACGCTATTACGAGCTCGCTTAGGAGTTGGCAGCCATCTGTTTACCACACCAAGATGGGGGAATCTCGTAATGTGCTTTTCCCAACGGCACAGCAAGTAGGCTAGAAGTCATTGGTTTCACCGAACTCGGAATCAAACTCGAGTCTACAGCTCAAGAGCGCTTTATAGTACCACTCGGCCATCTGAACTGTTTAGTACGTTAAGATTTCTGTCTATGTAACATTTTCCGTATTTTAGTAACTTTTAGGTTTAAGATGTCTGAAAATACGAGAACTGTTGCGAAGACGCAAATCTTAAAATTACTAAAATACCGGTACAGAATATGTTACAAAGACGGAAATCTTAAAGTTACTAAAATACGGAAAATGTTGCAAAGACGGAAATCTTAGTTACTAGTCAGTCAGTTGCATATTTATCCTCCTATCACGAGAAAGCGATCAATGCGCTATACGAGCTCGCTTAGGAGTTGCCAGCCATCTGTCTACCACACCAAGATGGGGGAATCTCGCTAAGTGCCTTTCCCAACGGCACAACAAGTAAACTTGCCGGCTTGTTCTCCACACTGTCTCTTTAATGCTGAGCGTCAAGCAGGGAAGCTGTGAAGTGTGAATACCAATTTTAAAGTCATTGGTTTGACCCGACTCAGAATCAAACCCGAGTCTACAGCTCAAGAGACACACCCTCTATACCTCTCGGCCATCTGAGCTCTAAAATAAGGAAAATGTTACAAACACAGAAATCTAAAAGTTACAAAAATGCGGAAAATGTTACGAAGACGGAAAGCTAAAAATTACGAAAATACAGAAAATGTTACAAAGATGGGAAGCATGTTTATTTAATGTACCCAACACCAGCAGAACCAACATTCTTACATTATTCTATTATCTTGACGAAACCGATTGTTGAAAACATGTCACAAGCGAAGCCGCGTCGAGAATCAAACCCAAAACTAGTGCAGCGCTTCTCTTTCCATACTACGCCCCAATCCACTGCGTCACAGAACAGTCGAGGCAACCTTGCACAAAATGGCGTTTATAAACCCACGCTCAGCAGAAAAAAGCAAGATTTTGCTGGTGCAGGGTAGGCCTCTACATTACACAAAAATGCGGATGGAAATAAACTTACTAAAATATGGAAAATGTTACAAACACGGAAATCCAAGTTACTAAAATACGGAAAATGTAACAAAGACGGAAATCTAAGCTACCGAAGTGCGGAAAATGTTACAAAGACGGAAATTTTAAAATTACTAAAATACGGAAAATGTTACAAAAACGGAAATCCAAGTTACTAAAATGCAGAAAATGTTACAAACACGGAAATCTAAGCTACTAAAATGCGGAAAATGTTACCAAGACAGAAATCCTACAGTAACTAAAATACGGAAAATGCTACAAAGACATCTTGCAATTACTAAAGTACGAAAAATGTTGCAAAGACGGAAATCTTACAGTTACTAAAATATGGAAAATGTTACAAACACGGAAATCCAAGTAACTAAAATACGAAAAATGTTACAAAGACGTAAATCTTAGCTACTAAAATACGGAAAATGTTGCAAAGACGGAAATTCTAAAGTTACTAAAATGCGAAAAATGTTACAAAGACGGAAATTTTAAAATTACTAAAATGCGGAAAATGGTACAAAAACAGAAATCCAAGTTACTAAAATACGGAAAATGTTACAAACACGGAAATCTTAGTTATTGAAATGTGGAAAATGTTACCAAGACGGAAATCCTACAGTTACTAAAATACGGAAAATGTTATAAAAACATCTTACAGTTACTGAAATACGGAAAATGTTACAAAGACATCTTACAGTTACTAAAATACGGAAAATGTTACAAACACGGAAATCTTAAAGTTACCAAAATATGGAAAACGTTACAAAGACGGAAAACTTAAAGTTATTAAATTACAGAAATGTTAGGCCAACCAAGACGGAAATCGTAAAGTTCCTAAAATACGGAAATGTCACAAAGATGGAAATCTTAAAGTTACTAAAATACGGAAAATATTACAAAGACGGAAAGTCACCAAAATACGGAAAATGGAATCAGGCTAAAGTGCTTTTCCCAACGGCACAACAAGTAAATTTTCCGGCTTGTTCTCACTACTGTCCCTTTAATGCTGAGCGTCAAGCAGGGAAGCTGTGAATGCCAATTTTAAAGTCATTGCTTCGACCAGACTCGAAGTCAAACCCAAGTCTACGACTGCCGCGAGGCGGACGCTCTCACCACTCGGCCATCTGAGCTGTTAAGTCTTTTAAGTCTTAAGCTGTTAAGTCTTCAATATGCGTTTTTTCCTATTTTCGTATTATCAAATCAAATCAAATAAGTTTATTTTATGCGAACACGAAAGGTGCCAACAGGTAAACAGACAAAAAAAAAACAACATAAACAAAGCATATTTTAACATAATAATTAAAAAAATTTCGTTTATTTACCAGAAGTATTAATAGACCTACATAATTGGCAAATACGCAAAGGAGAGTCGCGAAGGGACCAGTTAGGTCTTCGAGTCAAGCGACCACCTATTGATAATACAGTATGATTTTATGTAAATCAGAAGAGCTGCTTAGTTTTAAATAAAAGGAGGAAAAAAAGAGATGACAAAAATTAGGGTTCAATGAACAGGAAAATTACAGTAGTACTGTATACGTGTAAATATAAATTAAGATGCCAGCAAATGTGCAGTGTTACTCAATTTGACATATTTAAATAGTATTATTCAGCAATGATTCTGGCTTTCCATCATTTATAATTTCCGTATTTCAGCAAGATGTCCTTTTAACATTTCCGTCCTTCAGCGAGATTTCTTCTGACTTTTTCCGTTATTTCCGTATTTTATCAAGATTTCTGCCATTTCCGCCTTTCCGTCTTTTCCGACATTTCCGCCTTTTAGTTCAGCCCTTTTTCCGTATTTTCCGTACTTCCCGTATTTTAGCAAGATTTCCGTATTTTCCGTCTTTTCCTATTTCCGTATTTTAGTATTGTCCCGATTTACTTGTATTGCAGCAGTCGATCGCTTCTCCTTCACTTTAAGACTCAGTCTGTACCTAGCTGGATACATGCGGTTTCTCTAATTATGAAATAGTATGGAATAGTATGCCAAATAGAGACCACTCTAATTATGGAATAGTATGGCATAGTGTGGAATAGTATGGCATGGTATGGAATAGTATGGCATAGTATGGAATAGTATGGCATAGTATGGAATAGTATGGCATAGTATGGAATAAGCCTAGTATGGAATAGTAAGTAAGGCACTGTGGTATACGGTAGTATGGGAGAACTGGGTGATACCGGTAAGACGTTTGGGGTAAGACGTTTGGGGCACAGGGGCCCACATAAAGAGTTAAATTTGGGGTGAATGGTTCTCAGGGTAAATGTGCCTCAGGCCTAATTTAGAGCAAAAGGACCTCAGGACAGGACGGTTGAAGCAATAAATAGGCCCTAGGAATAGAATGTTCATTTAGGGTACTGGGGCATATTCTATGCATAAATTGGGCTCTAGGACCAATGGGCCTTAGTGCATTTGAGGCAATAGGGCAGAGCCGTAGCAGCCGCCCCCCAAACCCCCCAATTGGGGGGGCCCACACTGCCAAAAGGGGCCCCAAATTGTCTTGAAGGACCCGAAGTTGCATCAATTCAAAAACAAAGTTTTGCTTGGCGAATCGCGTTGAATGGGATTTTTTGCGCTCAGATTCTATATATTTCAGTTTTAAAATTTTTCGCTATCGTTTACTTTCAAATAGCGTCATAAACTGCACAATGATGTCATAAACAATACACTGTGTGTAAGAGTGCGCGTAGGACTTGAAAAAGGAGGCCGGTGCAGAGTTGGATGCAATCATTTTTCAAAGCTTAAATTCAAATGCATTCCTCTTGAAAAAATTAAATTCAAATTCATTAACACCTTGTGAGCAGATTTAAAATTTTATCTATTTATTTTTTATTTATTCGCAATTTTATTCTCTTATCATGAAAAAGCGACGGGGCGCTATACGAGCTCGCTTAGGAGTCGCCGACCATCGGTCTACCACACCTAGATGGGGTAATCCCGTTTAGTGTCATTCCCAACAGCACAACAAGCGAACTTGCCGCTTGTTTCGCGCTATCCATTATGCTGAACGTCAACCAAAAAAGCTGTGAATACCAATTTTCAAGTCATTGGTTTGACCGGACCCGGAATTGAATCCCGGAGTCCACCAATCTAGAAGCAGATGCTCTATCCACTCGCCCATCCGATCGGTAAATTAAATTCAATCCTACCCTATTTCTGTGTCAGCAACCATAATCTGACATCGAATACAAAAGTCCATTGAAAAAGGATTTGCTAGTTTGAAAACGTGTGCTTTTGAAATAGCGCAGGAATTGGACATTGGTCCGGTCTTCCTCAATCAAAAAGTAAAAAAAAAAGAGAATGAAAATAGAAAAAGAGAATGTTTAGTTACGATGCAAATCTATATCGTACAGCTTCTGAGGAAGAGATTCAAAGCAAACTTTTTAAAACAACTGGTGGACCAGGCTATTATGTCGATACTAGAAAGTTTTAAGCTGACATGTGATGTCGCTTCTGTCTTTGCATTGCTGTTTACACCCAGCAGCTTCGTGCATGAACAGCCATTGTCAGCAATATGATCTGGCAATACCGCACGCAGGTTCAGATTCTTTCCGACGGGTTCGATTCACGGCTGGAGTCTATTGCATTTGATATTTACATCAGATGGTTGCTGATTAGAACGACAGAAGCTCGTTTGGCAGTCTCCCTTCAACACCGTTGAACTTTTAATTCAATAGTAATACCTGTAAGTGCTCGCTTGCCTTGCTTCTCGAGTTTACAAAATGCGTTGTTACTGAAATTTATTAAAACGTTTGTTACATCTAACATGGCAAACAGCAGACTATCTTTTTTCTTTCCATTTGTTGGCATTTTTATCCACCTATCACAGAAAGCAATGGGGCGCTACACGAGCTCCCTTAGGAGTTGCCGGCCATCTGTCTACCTACCGCACTTAGATGGGGGAATCTCGTTAAGTGTTTTTCCCAACGGCACAAGCAAACTTGACGGCTTTCTTAACACTATCCCTTTAATGCTGAATGTCTAGTTGGAAAGCTGTGAATACCAATTTTTAAGTCATTGGTTTGACTCGACTAGTGATCAAACCCTCAGTCTATTCACTCCTTCAGGCTCAGAAGCACACGCTCTATCCACTCGGCCATCCGATTGGTTCTTCGCTGGCCATGTTGTCAATCGAAAGTTAATGCGCCCGATCTCCAGATTATGATGCTGTCAAAAGAACATCTGTATACGAAAAAGTGCGCTCTAGCTAGACCGGAGGTTTTCAACCTATTGGCCATGGCCCAACAGTGGGCCACAGAGCTTGACTAGAGAGCGACATCAGCATTCCCTAATCATGCCACCACGTTGACTTTGTACCTTTTAGCAAAAGTTATTGGGCCACCATCATATTTTATCATTTTAGTGGGCCATGAGCAGAAAAAGGTAGAAAAACCCTGAGCTAAACGATTTTAATGGAAAATGAATTGAGAGTAACAAACTTGTCTTAAAATTACATTTTTTATTTTTACACAGTGATAACGCGTTATATGTTTTAATTTTACCACAGTATTCGCATTGTGGTGAGAAACTGAGTTGTTACCCCTGGAAAAACCTAAAACAATTCATATCGAAAGCTAAGTATCGGGGACTTGAAAGGGTTTTTTTGGGGGGGGGGCCCAAAGTTGAGCTGCTACGGCACTGCAATAGGGGATCTGGGTCAGCATGTTTTGGTCCCTGGGACAAACGGGCCTTAGAACGGTTTGGACGAAACGGCCGTTTGAAGCTCTGGGCATATGGCCTATATGGGATTCAGCACATTTGGAGTACTATACACATTTACTACGCCATACTATTCCATACCATTCCATACTACGCCATACTATTCCATTGTAGCGGTCTAGGTCGGTTTTGTAGGCTAAACATTTGAAGCAAGGCTTGGTACTCACCAGTCACCGCGGTCTTCAGAGTAATATTCGCCGATTGATTAAGTATTCTTCTGTGGCACTCCTTCCCAATCTTTTCGATCAGTCAATTATCCAAATTGTAAATCATAATCTCAAATCAGTAGCCTACTATCAGATTTCCACTTCTAAAACACGTGCACTTCAATCAAAACATCTCCTTCTTGTCTGCCTCGTGCGAACTGGTTATCGCTGACAAGGCAAAACACGTTTATGACGTAACAGTAACATAACAATCGCTACACCATGCCATGCCATACTATTCCATAAATAGTCACACCCGGATACATGCAGGGTTCTGCTAAGTTGTTTCTTGTGATATTATTGCGGCTTGTTTCAATTAAGCCGTGGTTCAAGGTTAGGGTTCGGGAGGTTTGGGGTTAGGCCCTAACCCCTACTGATAACTCACTAGCGCCCCTAGCTGTCCTTGTGCTGATGATATATCCGCCTGCTATAAGATGCGGCTTAATTCAAACAAGCTTCATATTATTTGGCATTTTTTGGGTTTTATACTGTAATTGTTGTGCCATGTGCACTGGATTCCTGAAATACATGTACCGGTGCATTATTATTATGAAAAAGTTCCTGATTTAAAAGGTTGTCAGTAACTTCGCCACAGGCGCGGATTAAACAGTTTTTTTTTTTTTGGGGGGGGGACAGAAAATTTAATATGTTAAGGCCTTTTTAGGGAGCTGAAGGAAAAAGTCTATGATTAAAATACGTTATCTAGCAGTGGCGTACGCAGAGTTTTTCAATGGAAGTTTCAGTGACGTCACATTGTGATGATGCAAGGATACGACAATTATGGTAGTTCAGAGGTATTAAAGTGCATCGGATCGTAATGTTTCTAATTTAAATTATTACACAATTGCAGTTGACCATGATTAGGCTATATAATGCCATAATTAAGAAAACAACCAAGATATATTTCATTCACACTTTTGCTTGATGCTTTGCGCTTCATTTAAGGGGAGAAAAGGCAGGGATGAGAAAAGGTTTCACCGAAACTCCTGCTGTTAAGCCGTGGTTAAAAATTTACGGAAAAAATTTCAGTTTACCTCATTTTTGGGCCATAGGAAGGTTAACCGACTAAAATAGGTCAGCTTTCGCAACGTCACAAACAGGGTCTAGTCAGGGGGTAAAACAGTTAATTGCTTCCCTCCGAAAAATTTTTTCCAGAGCCGACATTGATGTAAACAACGCATATAAACCTTAAGATAAATATTTAATAAGCACTCATTTCGAAGGGGGCAGTTTCTCCCATAACTATCTTGAAAAGTGAAAATAGTGAAGCATGCCCTCGCTACCGCAACATTTTAAAGCTAAAACGAATTGCGCGAGAGAGGAATCCCTGATCATGCGATTATGGTCAAAAACAGCGTCGATATTGTCTAAGCATTTTTTACCCACATCACAGCGTCGATATCATCACATACTTTTAAACACATAATCGGGATGTCTGAAAAACGGAGCACTCCAGCTTGCCCCCTCCACTCGTTCCGCCCGTAGGCCTCTTCAAATATTTGTTGGTCTGGTCTTTCTTGGCAGTATTTTTATTTTATTTTTAGCACTTACGGCAGGGTCAATTTAGTTTTTTATATTTCAATAATTTTTCGACAAACCGGCCGGTTGTAGCGTAGTGTTGAAGATGTCGCTATCGATGCGGAAGATTTGGCGTTCAATTCCCAGGCCGGTCGAATCGGATGCACTATAGCCAACGACTCGCCACCGCTGCAACGCTTCTTCGTAGCTGCGTTGCCCAGGCGCTATAAGCCGCGGGGTCGGGCCGTTACCGCCACTCGTTACCGCGCTTTAGTACTGCAGCGAATGTAATGAAACGAGTATAATAAAGATTTGATTCAATTTTATAAAAAAATGTTTGTGTCCAGCCATAGTTTCTGCAGATACACCGCATTTAAGGAAACTCCTAGTTATTAAGTGCTTCACAGTAGCATCAATGACAACAATGCAGTTCAAGCAAAACACATCAGAAAAGTTGGACTTCCGATATTGTTGATCGCATCGAAAGAAAAGTTTCTCGAGATTAAACTACAAAATTGAACTAAACAGAAATACATGATGGCAATTGCGGCAAGCTCCGCACGAAGAAAAGTCGGTTCGTTTTAAAAATAAAAGGTTTCTTTTTTCTGCAATCGTCAAGGGGGCGGTGGCTGTTGACTGTTTGTGTTGGCTGTTGACAGCAAGTGTAGTCCATGTCAACAGTTTAATTTCATTAGTTAGTTTATATATATTGGACTAATTTTTGCCCGAGGAAGGGAGTAACTGCCTTCTTTCGGTTAACGCATGCTAGTTAAAGAAAGTAAGGTAGGATACTAATTGGCAGAAATAGGGCTTGTCGGCTCTAAACACTCGGCTTATAGTATCGTATTATAAGAACGCTACTGAGCTGAACTACATTTCCTAGATTTCCAAAGCACCATGGCATATCAGTAGGCTACTTCAATACCTTACACAGAACCGGCGGCAGAGCAGTCGACTTGGTGGGGGGGGGCAAAGTTTAAAATTAAGCACAACAGCCACTGTCTTCAAAAGAGTAAGCTTGATAATTGAGGGGGCCAAACATGTCAATTGGGGCAGCAAGGCCCCTTTGCGCCGGCCTTGACCTTACAACTAAAATAAGCGAACTCTTTATCTGTATTATGCTTTTCCGCAATACTGATTCACCGATTAGACAGTCCAAGCAACCTTTTCATCATGAATTTATTTCTGACTTTCATACGGATTATGATGCAGGCCTAACAAGTAATAGCAGCCTAGCCGTTTATAAGAAAGGACTTTGATCACAGAAAACGCTGCTACTCAAACGGCCTTCCTGAATCTTAGTTTAAAGCATTCCAGATTTTGATACTAATTATGATATTTGCTAACAAGTAAAAATTTATAAAAATTTTGGAAGTTTCGGGGGGGTTGGGCCCCCTGGCCCCCCCATAAATACGCGCATGCTTCGCCACATGCATGGTAACTTCCTCTCAGTAACTTCGCCACAGAAACATCGTCACATGGTAACTTCGCCACACTTTGAGAAGGTGAGGGGAGATGTGGGGATAGTTGTAGAAAAGTGTGTTGGGGTGTGGGAGGAGGAAGTGGAGATGTGGGAAGAGGTATGAGAAGAGCTGTAAAAAAGTGTGTTGGGGTGTGGGGGAGGTAAGGGGAGATGTAGGGAAAGGTGAGGTGAGAGAGATGTGGAAGTGTGTTGGGGCCCCACACCCTAACACACTTCCCGGCACCTCCCCCATTCCTCTCCCCACATGCCAACACACTTCCCCACTCACCCCATACACTCTCCCACACCCCTCCCCACGCTTCTTCACTCCCCACACATCTTTCCTTACCTCCCCCACACCCCCCATACCTCTTCCCACAGCTCCCCTCACCTCCCCTACACCCCAACATATTTCCCCACTCACCCCATGCACTCTCCCCACATCGTCCCTACAGTTTCGATTATGTGGCGCAGTTACCACGTGACGACGTTACCTTAATACCGGTAAATTTAGCTGGACTGTGGAAAAACCCGATGAAATTTTTACGACAACCGGAAATTTAACCCTTTATTGACAAATGTAACTTTTTCGTAACATTCACAACTATGGGTAAAATAGGAACCTAAATGCGTTTGTTGACGCCACTGCCGATTGCTACAATTTCGTTACGAACCATTTCACGGTGAGCATGTTAGTACAGTGTGAAAAGTCACGTGATTAAGCTTTTGTTCAAGTTTTTTGCCACGCGCGTTGCATTGATTCTCAGTTGGACAAGTTTGGGATTTTTGTGCGTAATTACAGATAGCAGCGAAGGACTGTATGTTTCAGAAAATTACACATTGATTGGTAGGTCTTCTAAACATAATAACTGGAAATTTTAAATTGATAGTGTATGTTGGAACACAGTGGCGCGGGAACGTTTTTTAGACAGGGGGGGCTCAAAATAGTAAGATCGTGTCAACGTCTGGGGGGCGAAGCCCCCCAGACCCCCCTTTTTTCGAACGCACGTTTTTAAGAGCAGGACACTCAGCAGACCTATTTTGATAGACATCAATTGCATGCCGCTCAAGTGACCGGAATTTTTTCAGGATAATCTTTTATCATGGAAAACAAGATTGCTTACTACCATTAGGCTTTTCTAACCATGCTCGAATTACTACTCATGTATTTGTGAAATGCAAATACCTCAATCACAAAACCAAAAAGTAGGCAAACAAAATTTGCCCGATCTAACTTTTGCTTTGCTGATCAGAGTTACATGCAACAAACAATGCCCCATTGAGGTTTAAAAATAACAAAAAACACACAATCAAAATAAAGCACTGAACCATTTTTTAACATAATGAGATGTGTAGATATTGGTATTTAGGTAGGCGTACTAGCTCAATTTTAGTAACAATCATCGGCAGTGCTCGAGTTGTGAAAACACTAATGGGGGGTGGTAGGCTACAACTTTTCATGCAGACCTAAAAAGAGATGGTCATTATAGTTGTAAGGGAATGGTTTACGCTAAAATGTTTTATGGGGGGGGATGGTGTTGTTTTCAGGGGGGATGGCATCCCCCTCAAATCGAGTAGCCTACTGATCATCGGTGCCAGTTTAGTAGTGATTTAGCCGCTTCATTGGGTTGGTAGAAAAAATTCAAAACCATTAAAAAACTCAACCAGAAGAGAACTTGCACCAGCTCATATAAGCTTAATTAGGGGTGCCCAACCAGTCGATCGCGATGTACCGGTCGATCTTTGGATGCTTGGCTGTCGATCGCGGGTCAATTTGGCATGTACACAAATCAGGTTGGCCACCAACATTTCCAGTTCATGTAACGCGTCCGGGCCATGAAGACCTTTTTTTTAGCTTTTCACAAAAATTTTGGTGGAATTCGGAACATCTGAAGGATTGAGGACCGTTTTTTTGCACTTCACCGCATTTTCGTTTACGATTTACGTAATTCCCATGATCAGTAGCGACTTTCATTCGAGCATTCAGAGTAGTTTGGCGTAAAGTGTTTGGCAGCTACAAGAATTGACAGCCATTATACTTTTACTGGGCCATCGTCCATGACTGCTGTAAAGGTTTGCAAACGCTGATATAAAACACGGTTAAAAATGAACTTCAAGCATTGAAAATTTTACCAAATTTTACGTTGACCAAGTGAATAATAACTGACTGATTTTTAAAAGAATAGTGATTCTTCGTTGGTTAAAAGCACTTTAAAAAATATTTGCTTCATTACGTATGTACGTTGCGAGCATTAATCACGTCGCACTCAGTGCATAATTTTTTTAATTGTCAGGGGGGGCTCAAATGGTTCAGGGGGGGCTAAAAAAAGTTCAGGGGGGGCTTGAGCCCCCCCTGGCACCCCACTTCCCGCGCCTATGTTGGAACATAATAATTGATCGATTTTCAAACGTTACGATTTCGTATATTTCGTCTTTTATGACCTAACATTAGTGTTGAAAACATGGACGCCATTCGATTTTATGGTGTAAGGCAAAATTCTTCTTCCCCAAAAGAAATCCCAATTGAGGATGTCCGAACCGATGGGTACCATCATTTCCCAACAGTAGTGTCTAGGGGTTGTTGCAAAAACTCTGGTTGCAAAGCAGCACAGGTCTATTTTTGCAGTGAGTGCAAAGTGCACTTGTGCATTTCGAAGGACAAAAACTGCTGTTTTGATTTTCCGACGAAGTAAATCTTTACGTGTGGCGTATTAGCTATGTGCAAGGGTGGAAACTCAAACCTAAACCGAAACCTGAAAACCCGGTTTTAAAAGAAATTTTGGAAACCCAAACTAAAACTGACATCTACTCAGCCAAAATTTTGAAAACCTAAACTTGAACCAAAACCGTCTTTTCTTGAAACGTCAAAACCGAAACTGAAACTAAAACCTGTTCAAAATTTTCTAAGGTTTTAGGTTTTAAAAATTGTCATCATCATCCTTACCAGCACAGTTCCTTTAACGCTGAGCGTCGAATAGAGAAGCTGTGAATAGTAATTTTTGAGTATTTGGTTTCACCGGACTCGGAATAATACCCAAGTCGACAACTTCTGAAGCAATTGCTCTCCTCACTTGGCCATCTGAGCTGCTACTTATCATCGTAATAAAACAAAAACGCCAAGAAGTAGAAGATTCAAATATTTCGTATTCACAGTAAAATAACTTTCTCGGATGAAACTTAAACCGAAACTGAAACCCAGAAACCGAAGCTGCGCGTAAGCAAAACTGAAACCGAAACTGGAACCGATTTTCCAACAGCCGTGAAACCAAATCAAAACTGAAACCTGACATCTGAGTTTCAACACACCGAAACTGAAACTGACACCCTAACGCCAAGTAGCCAGGTTTCCACTCTTGGCCATGTGCTAACCATTTTCGCATTCACTGCTTTCATATATACTTCTTCAGTATTTGGATTAGCTTGCATGGTTTTGCTTGTATAGTATTTACAGCTTGCTTTCAGTGATTTGCGTTTGGCGTGTTTTCATACCGATATGCTGTATTACGTCTTTCATATTATGCTACTGCGTTTATTGTTTGCTGAATTTGTGTATCGCATTTTTACTGTCTTTTTTTTAGCAATTACAGTACGATAAAACGACAATGATAACCATAGATACAGCATGCAAACAGGCCGAGCCTGATGCGCTGATTTAGTTGCAGAAATACCATTGTGAATGTCAGGAGCGCCGAATATGACGTTTTAGTTACAATCAGATAACATTGAACTTGAGTGACGTATTCCGATAAAAGACAAAGTATAGCATTCGCAACTCAAATAAGTACAATAAAAACTAAAAAAAAAAATTTAATCACAAAAAAATTACAATTCCGTCGATAAAGGGTTAAAGTCTTGTTTCGGTGTAGGCAATGTAAATTTTCGATGTATGAAAGTGTGGCAAAGTTACTGTGGCGAAGTTACGATGTGGCGAAGTTACCGGCAACCATTTAAAACATGATTTACCACCAGTGTGTCCCTCTAAGGTGCGAAATTTGAAAAAAATAAGAAATTTTGGGCAAAATTTACCAATGTTAGCATCAGAAATCAGCATAGGTGGGCACAAATCGCTAATAGCGAAGCTAATTTTTTCACTAGCGGATTAGCGGTTACAGCTAACGTTCAAAAATGTTAGCGGACTGGTTATCGAAGCTACTTTTTTCAGCCAATCCGCTAGAATAAGAATGGTTGCTACAGCGGTTTTAGCAAAGAAAAGCCTTTAAGCAGCCATATTTTCCCGTTTTTTGTGCCAGAGAAATATCTACCGGCTTTCTTCTAGCTAAGCGCTTAAATCAAGCAATAATTACTCCGTCAATGATATAATGCTGAGCTTGCGCAATCACTGTTTCGTCATTTTAGAGCTGAGAGGTTATAGACCGGCAGCTGAGAGGGATTAGCATACCTTTTCTATATTACGACCTTGAGTACTACGTCAAAAACCATCGGCGAAAAGTGATTCTGCCGGGTCAGATTGGATGCGTTTGGCCGTAACCGGGGCCCAAAAAAACCAAAAAAGCGATAGCATACCTTTTTCAGGTACCACATGAAACCTTATAGTGGAAACGAAAGCTTACATTGACCAGATCACAAAATGGTATGTGACAGAAATTTTTCGGCTGCTCCGCTTCCGACAGAAGCCTCCAAAGTTCGAGTGATGACGTCACAAAGGTATGCTAGCGTACCTTTTCTAGGTACCACATGAAACTTAGTGCAAACGAAAGCTCACACTGCACTGATTACGAAATGGTATGTGACAGAAATTTTTTCGGCTGTTCTACTCCCGGCGGAAGCCCCTAAAGTTCGAGTTATGACGTAACAGCAAAAATGACGTCATAATTCAAACTTTGGAGGCTTCTGCCGGGGGTAAAGCAGCCGAAAAAATTTCTGTCACATACCATTTAGTAATCAGTGCAACGTAAGCTTTCGTTTGCACTAAGTTTCATGTGGCACCTAGAAAAGATACGCTAGCTGTATTGTGACGTCATAACTCGAACTTTGGGGGCTTCTGTAGGGGGTAAAGCAGCCAAAAAAACTTCCGTCACAAACCATTTCGAGATCTGGTCCATGTAAGCTTTTGTTTCCACTATAGGTTTCATGTGGTACCTAGAAAAGGTATGCAAGCAATTTTTTTTTTTGGGCCCCCATTATTACGGCCAAACGCATCTAATCTAACCTGGCACAAATCACTTTTCGCCGATGATTTTTGACGCAGTACTCAAGGTCGCAGTATAGAAAAGGTATGCTAACCCCTCTCAGCTGCCGGTCTATCAAGTTCCTTGCATTTCGCAAAGGCGCGATAATCAGACATGGCCAGATTGGTCTGACCGACGCATTTCAGTATAGGCCTACTGTGCTTATTTCCCTGCTCTACTTATTTCGGCAATGTGCTTATTTCAGTACTGTGCTAACATTACTGCCGAGTTTATTTCAACGCTGTAAGTTCTTTCAGCGTGTGCCCGAAACCTTGACAATATACCGTGCTATTAAATAAACTTTTGGAAATTGCGTTGATACGATATCGTTAGGACTTGGCTAATCAACTGAAAAACGCGACATTAAAATGATCGCTACAAGTTACAGTTGATTTTTCGTTGTTTTTGTCTCAAATTAAAATCTTGTGATTAATTACCGGATTATCGGACTAGCGTTAGCTTCCGCAAACAAAAAATTTGTGTGATCGAATTAGCGTTAGCGAAGCTAATCTTTTTGGTTATCGGATTAGCTGCTAGCGAAGCTAATTTTTGCGTTAGCTGTGCCCACCTATGGAAATCAGAATGCCAATTGCTTTAATGATTTATGGGCAAATTAGTCTAGAATTGCTGAAGGTTTTTTGTGTCAAATGGAAGTGTTTTACAATAAACACTCAAATTTTAGTCAAAACTTGTTCTAGACTTGAATTTACACCTTCTAAACGCTTGAGCAAATTTTTATTGATTTTTATATTTGGGCAAATTTGCACCAGTTAAAATCTTACAGGAAACAGTGTTTACTACTAAATCCAACTAACGGAAACTGCCGTACACCTTTTTCAATTACAAAATGAAAACATCACAGAGCCACGCTCATTTGCCCAAGTCAGTGCTTTCTTTTTTGTAATAGACCATGCCTACAAATCAAGCATATCCTTGACTTTTACGTTGCAATTGCAATCACAAATGATGATGCAACCATTGCAACATGCAGTGGGAACACATGATGGAAATCCTTTAGCTATCTTCGCGATACTTACACCTACATAAGTGCTAGTTATGTCACAATTTTTTCTTAATGTTAAGTTTTGCTCAATTAGTAGGCTACCGGTAACATACGCGTGTAATTCATTGACGAGACCTATGCTTGTGGCCCCCCAGATAGCACTCTGTAGACCCCTTGGGTGGACGAGGGTCACGGTTGAGAATTCCTGGCCTATTGCAATGGCTTAAATCTGTTACCAGTACCAGTACTGGTGATATGTGAACAGTGGTTTATGACCAGGGTTGCAATATACCGCTGCTACTAAGTTCCTTTTTGCGCCAAATCTTACTTAACAACTTTTAGAAAAGAAAACCATTGTCAATAGCTTACCGGTATGTCATAAACACCAAACTTCGTAGTTGATTAAGATTATCGTAATATGTTGTTCCAAATTTATAATACACACACATATAAATATACATATACAGACTGTTTCCCCCTAATGGGTTCATCAGGTGAGGTTCTAATGAATCCATTAGGGCAGGCGTGTCAAACTCAGTTTGATTCTGGGGTGGGGTCCAGACTTTCTGTTCGCAGGTGGGCCAGATCAGTGAAACAACGTCAACTTCAAATATTTAGCTTTGCCTTTCAGTATTATGTTTTATCCTTCAGCCTGCATCTGTAGCCAACCCTACGTATTCTAATAACAGATGACAACGGATCTTTCTACAGCACGACACATTTATTCATAAACAATGGAAAAAAATAATTTTCATGTGAGGCGGTGAATGTGTTAACAACTGGTTTATTTTAACAGTGAAGTGAATGCAGTCTTACACCTGAATCAACTCATCACACTAAAAATGACTAAACAAACGTAAATGTGAGCTATGAAAAAAATAATTTCGCCTTAATATACTGCTTTGAAACAAAAAAAGAAATACAAGTTATAGCAGAGCATGGGCAATAAGATTATATTATGTCAGATCAAACTACTAGGCTGGGTCTACTGAGGCTGAGAAGATACTGCACAATGTTTAATTGTCTTTAATGTGAAACCAGATTAATCTTTTTTAAAGATCTGTGTTCATGAGTGCAAACAAATTTCGTGTCATCACTCGTCAGGCTATTGTCTCTCTTACTGCACTCCTGCAGGTCACTCCTGCACCTTCTTATACTGTTATTACATTTCTTGCGATAACTTTGAATATTTTTTCCGAATGTAATGCCACATTGCCTATTATGTTGTGATACTTTTGTCTATTATGTAACAAATAATTTTATTACAACCTTAAATAATGAGTTTATTCTTGTATAAGCATAAAGTTCAACTTTTTTGGAAGTAAATTCTTCTGGAAAAAATGGGCAAAGCTCGTGTCACGTCGCATGCTGGACGTGAGTCTTTTTTCGCATTTACTGCCCTACCGCTACCGGAGGAAGCATTTGGTTTGTATTTAATCTAAAAAATCGTAACTTTTGATAGAAATAAGCGAGAGATTCTTCTTTTTTGGATATAGCCTACTCAAAATTCATGTCGAGCCGGATTAAATCACTCAACGGGCCGTATGTTTGACATGCCTGCATTAGGGGGAAACAGTCTGTAGTGAGTTTTTATAATTTTTTATAGTTTTATGCTTTTAATCTGTTATTAAATCATATGCTCCGCTCTGACCACGTCATCGAGCACTTTTGTCAACTAAAGACCCTCAAGCCTTGACTATATACATATACCGTATATAGGGGTGTCGGAACGTCAAAAGGCCAAGTGGGGGCAATTTTTTCAAAGGCCATTTTTAATACAAAATTTACCGTCTTGACTGCCCAGTTAGCTAAGTTGTAACGACATAGCTATCGGTGCAGGAGGTCAGGGGAGTCAAATCAGACACAGTGTCATCAGCAACTTTCCATCATTGCGATTTTACTTTGAAGCTGCGTTGCCCAGGCGCTAAGCCTCGGAGGTGGACCCCACCTCTAGTTACATCCTTCGGCGTATTATTATAAGGTTTGATATTTCTTTGACGTTCAGTCATTGCTTATTATCATCGACATTGCTTGTTAAAACAAACAGTTACATGCTGCAATAAAGCCAGGGTGTTGAGTATGTCAGGACAACAAACAAATTATCCATTTTAAAGTAAGTCCAGTTCAAAAATGTGACACCCAAACTTATTTTGTAAAAGTTGTGTAAAAAAGTAAGAGCAGTATGATAGCAGACACCACGAAAAATGCTAGGTCTTGCGACATTGCAAAAATAGAATTTTGAGGTCGTCTATGAGGCTATAGAAATAGCTTTACTTTTTAACACTGTTTCACTTTTCACTGTGTTGTTATTATTTTTTTTTAAAACTTCGGGTGAGACAGCCCTGCCGTCTAACTGCCAATAGATCTTGTTTTTATGTTTATGTCAGTGCAAGTCATTACACCAGTTGTTTTGCTGTCCTTCCTCTTTGTGCTGTTTTTTGTGGTGCAAATGAAAATAAATAAAAACAAAAAATGCATTATTTGCAAATAAAAATCATTATTGATAATATGATTTTGATTATAGTGCTTTTGGTTTGCTCAATATTGCCGATTCCATGTGTAGCAGTATCATCAAAATCATGGGCGCAGCCAGAAAGAGCAAAATAGACAATTGCCCTTCACTAAACATCTAAAAAACCGCAAGTTTTTCTTCATAAAAAATGCAAAATTTTCTTACCAGTTCTTTACCCTGCGCACCTCTATTTTTTGTAGATGCATGTAATTTGGCCAAATTATGCCAAAACAGAATGGTTTTTATAGATGTTTTTGACTTTACTGAAATGTTGGACATTTTTGAAATTGCCTTTGAACCAAAATTTTGTTCTGAATATGCCCATGAACAACCATTGCAATACGTTTTTCCACAATTTGCGGTAATTGCAATTGACATCATGCAAAGCTTCCTTCTTGGTTAATACAACTAGGTAATTTGGAATCCGTCTAATTATTAAAAAGACATGAATTTTTACCAACAAAAAACTAAATGTGATTTATTCAGAAAAAGAAATAGCAAAAGTTACGGAGAGTGACATGTGATGGAAAAAGAAACAGGTTTTTAGCTGTACTTCTAATTCCATGCAATAATGTTTGATTTCATTTTTTAATAATTGATACAGGTATGCAGTTTACAGAGATATATCTACACACTTATGACATAGAGTGCGGGCGCTTTTTTTGTTATTATTTTACTAAAATGCAAGGGCAGTATTGCTCCCTTGCCCCTCCTTGGGAAAACAGCAGTTTGAACCCCATGACCCTCCTTGACAAAAGAGCAGTTTTGCCCCCTTGTCACTCCTTTGCACTTTTGTCTTTCACTTTGTCAAGAAAGGGCAGTATTATCCCACCGCTTTTCTTTGACAAAAGAGCAGTATTGCCCTTGCCCTTCTTTGGAAAAAGGCAGTATTGAACTCTTTGTCTTTACTTGGCAAATAGACTGTAATGCCCCTCTTTGGGAAAAGGACAGTATTGCCCCTTTGCCCCTCTTTGGGAAAAGGGCAGTTCGAACCCCATGACCTTCCTTGACAAAAGGGCAGTTTAAACCCCCTTGCCTCCCTTGGAAAAGAGCAGCATTGAACCCTATGATCCTTCTTGGCAAATAGGGAGTATTGCCCCCATGTCACTACTCGGGAAAAGGCATTGCCCTCTTATCCCTCCTTGGAAAAAGAGCAGTATTGTCCCACCGCCCTTCCTTGACAAAAGAGCAGTATTGCCCTTGCCTTCCTTTGAAAAGGCCAGTATTGTACTCCTTGTTCTTTCTTGGCAAAAGGGCGGTACCTTTTTGTCAAAAAGGGCAGTATTTCTCTCTTCATCTCTCCTTCGCAGAAAGGCAGTATGGGGTCCACTTCCCTTCCTGGGCAAAAATGCAGTATCGTCCCTCTTGTTTCTCGTTGGCAAAAGGGCAGTATTGCCTACCTTATCGAAAGCACAGAATTACCCCCTTGTCCTTTCTTGGCAAAAGGGCAGCATCGCTCCCTTACTAGAAGGGTCCCTTATCCCTCCGTGGCTGACTTGTTATTCAAATTGTCCCATTACTGCTGAACATTCAATGTGTGAGTGCATGCTGCTTAAAATATTTTTTCATTATTATGATAATTCAATTTGGGTGGTCGTATAAGAACTTGCTCATGAGGGACAAACTGTCAGTCTCAAAGCAACACTATCACATTTTGTTGCAAAATTACAGGTTTCCAGCTTCTGGGCTTACTTCAGTGCAGCAATTCTCTTACACTGATTTTTATTTTACAGAATGATTTATTGCTATGAATGGTTTTTGTTGGTGTTAATAAATTAAAAATATGTTGCCAGTCAGCTCCAATAAACAAGTCCTGAGCTTTTCTTCAATTTCACTGCAAACAGTTCTTCATTTGCAGTGAAATTGAAAAAAGCCACTGGTTTGGGATACGTCATTCATCAGTGATAAGAATCGGGGAGGACCATATCGAAAACCACTCAACAAAATTACCCAATCTGGCGTTTGGGCCTAAACAGAACACTGCATCGCCAATATCTCGACACAGTAATGAGATACCTTACAAACAACTTTTCACAATGCAAGTGGAAATCACGCGATCATCATTTAGAAAAAAAAGATGTCAGCGCTAGTGTACAAGAGAGCTCAAACCATCTCTAGCCAGGACCAGAGCTGAAGCCTGTCTCTAATGGTTCTGGTGTATCAAACAAACAACCTTATCTACATCTTTAAATACGAATTGTTGCACATACTGCAGGTTAAAATTGATTTGTATTTTCAATGGTACTACACTTTTACATTGTTTGGTGCTGTAATTGTGTATTCTGTTCTTGTCGTTCATGAAACGCAGAGATTGTGAAATTGTTACGATAGCTTATTTTAAAATCTTCGTACTATCGTCATCATCATCCAGTTTCTATCCGTTTTTTTCCTCGTTACCGAAAGTGGCCGGATACCCTTCATCCTTTCCGCAATCGCTCTCACACTTTCCCTCCATCTTGTTTGATCTACAGCTTCCTCGATCTTCAACCCAATTTCCTTCACACTCTCTTCCACCTGCTTCCTTTATGTCATTTTTGGCCGTTCTCGCTTTTGCTTCCCATTCACTTCCAGCATCATTGCCTTCTTTAGTACATTATCATCATCTCTACTAATTACATGTCCATACCATCTTACTCCATTTGCCTTTGCCATTCTATCCATTGTTTCCTTTAAACCCAACATCTTCATCAGCTCCTCCATTCTCTTTCTATCTTCTGATTTTACTCCACACATTGACCTCACCATGGCTCTTTCAGTTCTTCTCAAAATTGCCATTTCACTCTCCCTCAAACACCATGTTTCACTCCCATATAACATTGCTGATCATACGCAACTACGATAAACCATCCCTTTCATTCTTAAAAAAAACCTTCTCCCACGTAACAACTCCCCGCGTTCTCTAAATTTTATCCATCCTATCCTTACTCTTGAGGTCACGGCAGTACCAACTTTGCTTTTTTGCTTTATGATTAGTGACTTGTAATATTGTTTTAATCATTTCAAAAAATCAATCCTTCATTGAAAATACTGAGGATACATCAGCGTTTCGACTAACAAAAATTCTCTTCAGCTCACCTCAAACTCCTAATCCAAGGAGTAAAACCCAACATACAGACAACCAGTTATACCTGAGCTTCGTCATCATCCTGGTCCACTCTACATTATAAAAACCCTTCTCACCCTACCCAGCTAATTTGCCACCAAACCGTGTTATTCAATCAAAGGTATAATTGGTTCTCTCCATGCTGGGTTTTACTCCTTGCATTAAGAGCTTGAGCTAAAGAAACTTTTCGTCAATCCTTTATTGCATTCACTGCGCTACGCCGAAGGACGTAGCGAGTGGTAGGACCTATTTCCGTGGTTTAGGGCCTGGGCAACAGTTTTGAACTCCGACGAAACGTCGCAGCGGTGGCGAGCCGTTGGCGACACTGTGTCTGATTTGACCGGCCCAAAAATTGAACCTCAGTCCTTCTTCACCAACGTGACGTACACTTCGTCAAACAATGTTTTAAACACTTTTTTGATTATATCTATTTTCGGTTAGCTCAGTTGCTAAGCGCACGCTATTGGTGCGGGAGGTCTAGGGTTTGACTATACACCTATTAGTACACATCGTATTTCAATCAGACAACCAATCTGTAAAAGAACTATCTGGTCGCATACAGTACAATTGGCACTGTAATCTACTGGACAGGGCTACATACCGAGAATTTTTAACCGGCATCCAGTAGCCTACAGTATCTGCCAATAGCCGACTGGACTGTGTATACCGGTATCAACATAATTAAAATTTAGAGGGTGAGTCCCTGCATCTACCAATCAATCACACATCAGCCCTAAAAAGAATTGAAATAAGTTTTCTAGTTATGTATGGCACTGTAGACTAATCTGGATAGGGTTACATCACTGACATGCTCATAATCCTAGAGGTCTACCTCTGTTTCTTAGCTTCTTACGCCATAGAAATTGAATCAGTAAGCATGTAGCTTGCACTCTTTTCCAAAAATGTAGAAAAAATGTGAAAACTTCTGACCTGTTCATGCAAAAAAGACAAAAGGGCCCCATAATACTGTTTGCCAACAAGCCTAGGTTATATCTAACTGCCTTTTCTAAGCTTGATATGTTTAAAACTTAAAATAGCTAAGGTTCTAACACCAAGTCTTGACCTAGGGCCGAATGCACCAACGTGGATAATCGTCGGATTAAACTTATTCATGAATCTTCGGAGAATTTACTCGAATTTGGTATGCACTAAAGCCCAGGTCACACGGAGCGATTTTGGTCGCTGCGACTGCACTCGGAGCGACTAAAATCGCCAACTCGCCTCGTGTGACCACCTAATCGCAACTCGCACTCGTGAGTGAAATTAGTCGCTGCGACTAAAGTTAAACATGTTCAACTTTACTGGCTACTCGCTAGCGAGTTGATGATGACGTAACATAAAAGTGACGTCAAACAGCATTGTCTGATCACATATTTGTGATTATATTGACACGTGGAGACTGGAGGTGTAACTTTGGCACAAATTTTGGATAACATTTTGAAAACTATGGCAAAAAAACAGAACTTAAGGTGGTCAGGAGAAGATATATTAGTATTTTTGGACAAATACCGAAACTTTGAAGCTTTATGGGATACCGCAAACGAAAATTACATGAAAAGAAATGCTCGTGGGTATGGTATGAGTAAACTACTCCAAGAAGTTGCAGCTGTAGGCCTGCATGTGAATGATGGGGAAGAGTCACTAAAAAGAAAAATCAAAAACTTAAAAGATTGTTACAGAAATGAGTTAAATAAAATAAATCGATCAAAAAAAAGCGGGGCAGGCACAGACGACATCTATACTCCCAAACTGGTGTGGTTTTCGAAGGCGGATTCGTTTTTACGAAATGTAATGGCTGGGAGGGAATCATCCTCTAATTTGGTAGGTGCCAGTAGGTCTACTAGTGTGATCACGTAGCCGAATAGGCCAATTACATTCGGCTCCAGAACCTGTTAAAAACGCGTTGAGAGCAAGGGGAGCAGCGTGGCACAGTAAGTTAACCAATAATATTTAAATAGTTTTATCTTGCATTTTGGATGATCCGTTCTGTTTGGTGATTCGGTTGCAACGTTTGGGATACTTCCTGTCCTAGTTTAGATTTATCCTGTGCTGACTCCTTCGCATTCTCGTGACAGGAGCATAAAAGTTGTGAAATATTTCATACAATATTGCACAAAAATTCCTGGTTTGTCTTGGCTAAGTAAGATTTGCTTTTGAAAAAAAAAAACTCAATAGGTGAAAAATTGATATTTCCATACGAAAGCACTTCACGACACAATCACAACACTAGGCTAGCGGAGTAGCGGCACTACGTAGGAAGAACATTTAAAAGCGACATAACATGAATAAAAGTACTAGCAAGTTTGCCTAATTCACAAATGCAGTCTTTCCAATTGCCAAGGAATCGATAAGGTCGTGCTGAAAGCTCTTGCATACTCCCTCCGAAGTCGTTCAGCATCCTTAGTGAAGTTATTGGATGCGCCTTCACGGCTCACTGACTGAAGAGGCTGAAGCAACTCTTGGCGCCATGTTCCAAGATTCACATCACCTATATTCATGTCCTCTTCGTCAACACATCCAGATGGAAAATATTTCCTTGGCGAGGTCATGCGAAGCCAGTTATGGATGGCACAAGCAGCTTTTACGAGAGCTTCTATTGTATCCACGTTCAAATTGATAGGCCTTAGGAAAATCCGAAACCTTGCAGCCAAAATGCCAAAGGCATTTTCGACTACACATCTTGCCCTTGACAGGCGGTAATTAAAAACTTTTTCTTCCAAAGAAAGGTTCCTTTTACTGAATGGCTTTAACAAGTTTGTTCTAAGTGGAAACGCATCGTCGCTGACACATACTCCATTATCCGGCCAATTTAACAGCTTCTGGTCTAATGCTATGTTCAGTGATGAATTCTTGAATATAGTGCTGTCAGAAGCTCTCCCATTTTTTCCAACATCAATATATCTAAAGCAGTAGTTAGCATCAACCAGTGCAAATACAATGATACTGTAGGTTCCTTTATAGTGGTAGTAAGTTGCAGTACTGTTGGGTGGGCGAACAATTTGAACGTGTTTTCCATGAAGTGCGCCACAACAGTTAGGAAAGTTCCATCTTGAAAAAAAAGAATTTTGAATCTCTTTCCATTCTTCCAATTTGTCTGGGACATAAAGCCAAATTTTAACAAAATAAAACAAACGTAGGCTAAGTCTAATTATAAAATAGAGCGATGCTGATAAGATATTAGTGAATATGCCCAACTTAAACAAACTTATGGTTATTGTTACAGGACCTTTCGTCAATGAAAAGCGCAGCAATGCCATCACTACAAAAAGAAACAGCTGCAGCTTTCAAGAACTCTTTCAACGAAGGAATAATTAAAGAAGCGAGAATGCGTGATAAGCCAGCGAATTACGCAAAAAAGTCATTAAAGAGGAAAATTCCTACACCTAGATCATCCAATTTTGAAACGGCTGTTTCGAAATTGGAAAAAATTGCAGAATTATCTAATTCCGAAGAAGACCAATACACTCAATTTGGAAACCATGTAGCATCGCAGCTCCGCGAGTTACCAATTCGAAGCTTTATACTCTTGCAAGAAAAGATACAACGTCTGATCACGCAAGAAAGACTTAATTTCATCGAAGTCGCGCACCGGTCTGGATCATCATATGATGTTAAACCAGTTCCGAGCACGACAACGGCAATGTTTTCTTTAAACAGTAGTCATTCCTCTACAGAATCTACACCCTGTGCTATTGATCCTTTTCCGCGTTCATATCAAGCATCTCCAAACTTGTTTGTTCCTCCTCCATGCTCTTCCACAGATCAGGATCGTGTATATTCGGTAGTCACGGTAGAGGAAGAAGTAGCCGCACACACTACAGCATCTGAAGGGCCCTACAGCCTACTGCATTTTATCAAATGTGAAATTAAGTAGCAAGTCGCAAAGAGAACTGCGTTTGACATTGCTTGTGGTTTAAAGAGTTTGGGCTGACTTTGTACCGTATTTTTACATTTTGTTGTGTTTGTATTGTGGTTTCGTTGTTGAATAAAACGTTTTTTTCTAATTTTTATGTTTGTAAAACTGTTTGGTCCAATTTGCACAAAAAATATCAATAAGAATAATTCTAGCCACACATACCTTGATAAACGGATATAAAGAATCGTAAATTGCTGCCAGAACATCCGGTAGAAAGCTGGAAATTGTATTGTGCGGCACTCGAAACATCAAGCCAAGTGAGCGAAAGCTATCGCCGGTAGCTAAATATCGCAGGGTTACTTCAAGTTTCGTTTTGCTCGAAATAGCCGACCTCATGACAGTGTCTTGCTTTTGCATTTTTGAGGCTACCATAGAGAGTAGTTTTTCGAACTTGGATGTGTCCATTCTTAATGCATCCCTATATTCAGCCGGATCTTCCTCCGCTAGCTCTCGTAGCAAGGTATTGGATGCTCCCAATCCTCCTCTTCTACCCACCCAATCCCTTACCCACCTTCTAGGTCTCTGATTTTGTAACTTTATAAGCATATCTTTTTGAATTTCAGTACATGCTAACCGTAATACTCGGTTTATAGCTTGCCGTCGAATACGTTGATGCTTCGGCATGGCTGCAATCTTTCAAAAAGGCTATCACAGAGCTTTCGTTTACATATATACAGAGGTTAAGTAGCAGCGAATACGCAAAAATTCAATCGCTGCGTGTGACCACTCATTCGCAGCGACTAGCGAATGGCGAGTAATCGCTGCTTCTACTCGCAGCGACCAAAATCGCCTCGTGTGACCTGGGCTTAAGCGCGATTAAGATCAACAGCGAATTAAACAGTGGATTAACTAGGCTAAAATTTAATCCTAGGGTTTGGGTGAATTATACAGTGGATTAACTTTGTTTAACCTATTGCTATTTAAATAATAGGCTAGGCTAAGCACCAAAGCTGTAGCTTTAGTCATTATTTCGCAAGAACACAATCTGGAATGAACAATAGCGGTTTTACTGACCCACAATGGTCAATGCGGCACCATAATCTGGAAAGCCTAGCAGGGAATGTTGCCACTTCAAAGTACAAAAGCCTAACTGAAAAGTAGCCTAGTCCTGCGTTGCTGATGGGCTATCTATCGTGTTTGAATATTTGATTTGAGTCTAATAAATTTGGTACCTCACTCTGTTTCACTTTTTCTTCAGTAGATTGTTTTACCGGCTGAGCGATTACACGCGACCTTACGCTGACTATCTAAACCCTCGTTTTTATGCAGAGACAACCATGCTAGTCAATTACATTGATTTCGTAACAATCGTACGTATTGTTTTCGATTCATGTTGTCGAGCGCAAATACAGTACAAGGCAAAGCGATAAGAGGAGAGGTAAAAAATCCAGTCAATCGTTGAATTTAGGTGGTTTTTGTCATTTGCTGGTGCAAACTTTCGCGTAGAGAAAATGTGGAAATGAAACCAACAATGTGAAACTTCCAAGCTGCTCACCAGTAAACCTATTCTCCTTCTGAAAAATAGAAATGAAGTCGAGATTTTTAGGATGAACAATGCAATTAAAGAGTCTTTACAGTCTGGAATGAGTCTAGCTTGGGTTGGCTGTGCCTGGCAAGCGCGTAGCAAACTAGCCTGGAAGGCTATTGTTATAGTCAAAACATTAATTTATTCTCGATCCATTGTGTTCATTGCGTTAAACAACCACGAACTAGGCTACCAGTAGCAGCCTCCAAAAATTTGCATAAAACTAGCAGTTTAGCCTAGTTTGACTCAGCAAAATTGAGATTTTCAGTGGATTATCTGCTTAATCTGGGGATAATTTAATCGCCGAATTAAATATGTTGGTGCATTCCATTTTTCCTTAAATTTCATTCACGGATTAAGTTATCCGCGATTAAGTCCAATTGAGGATAAAGTTAATCCGCTGTTGGTGCATTCGATCCCTAGTCTTTTCCACTAACATGGAATCGTGTCCAAGCAACAAACGTAGGAGTCCCAAAACACTGTTTTTCAACTAGCGTAGGCTGAGACTGACAAGCAAAACTGCCGACTACGTCCAGCCACAGGGTTTTTATAGTTCTTACAGTGGACCCACTTAACAAAAAAGCATTGTTACGCATGTCCACAAAAATGCAGCAAATGCTGTGATGCAATAATTGCTTTTTAAAGAAGTTCATGTGTTCTATTGCCGTATTGTTGCCGTTTCCAAAATTTGCTGTTTTTATTTTTTGTTTTTAAAATTGTCAAGGAACCATAGCAGATTGTTTAACTACGTAGAAGAAAAGAAAAAAAAGTGGCAAGCAGTTTATAGTTTAATAAATACTATGAAATTGCTCACCATTATTTTTTTTATTTCTCAGTATAGGAATGGGCAACTCGATTTGAACAGATGAACTCTAAACTCTGACTTTCGTTCTGGACACTGAGTACAGAGAGTGGTTCCACTGTTAGTAATAATGAATACACTGTGGTTCGGCATAGCACAAAAAATCGCTCGGTAGGCGATTTATTTTTGCTGCCTGTTTCACGCTCAACGGATTTTGAAAAAAGTACGCGCGTAATTTCAGGCTTCGTTCGTTAGTTGCATATTTTTCCTCTTATCACGAGAAAGCGATCAATGCGCTATACGAGCTCGCTTAGGAGTTGCCAGCCATCTGTCTACCACACCAAGATGGGGGAATCCCGCTAAGTGCCTTTCCCAACGGCACATCAAGTAAACTTGCCGGCTTGTTCTTCACACTGTCTCTTTAATGCTGAGCGTCAAGCAGGAAAACTGTGAATACCGGTTTTAAAGTCATTGGTTTGACCCGACTTGGAATCAAAGGCGAGTCTACAGCTCAAGAGACAGACGCTCTATACCACTCGGCAATCTGAGCTGTTCTACACTGCAAATAATATTGGGTATTTTTTTGGGTAAACATTTTGGGTATTAACGTTGAGAAACCCAATTTCTTAAGTTGGGTGCAGATTACCCAAATGAAGTATACTGACTGACTACTAACCATTATGCGTTGGGCCATTTTCGCCCAAGTCAAGAGCCCAATTAATTTTATTGGGTTTTCGCCACACAAATGTTTTTACGCAACGAAAACCCTAAAATTTTTCTCGCTGACGTCATCGCTCGTATGCAGAGTATTGAATGACTTATTTATGTTATTCTGCAGCGTCTAGTTAATGCCTATATTTACCATTGCATTTCATACGGAGGACCTCACAAGAAGCGATTTTGATATTCTATTAACGTATGCGTTCCGATTTGTATATAAAACAAAGAATCATAATAATATTTCACTAGTGGTATTTTTGAAAATACGTCATATTGGGTACTCCATACCCAATATTTTTTAAAATTTGATTTTATTTTCGCTGCATGCAGTGATCAGTGTACAGGCTCTTCGCAAATAAATATTTTCTTAAATTAAAATATAATACTGTCTGCAAATAAACAAATGTAGTCCAATTTTATCTTGAATCGCCTATGATTTGTCTCACAAAAGTATATGGCTTTCAAGCTAACAAAAGAAGCTATATTTTGCGATTGCTTTTCTATTACCTGTATTTAGTTAGGTATTTTGAATGTAATCTATTCTCATTAGCGCCGTGTGACTTTTCAGCTTAGTTTGAACTTGAAGACCAATGGAAGTGTTTAGTGGCGTAGCGAGAAATTTTAAAAGGGGGTCCGAGCCATAATTTCCACACAAATTGCAAGAGTATTTTTTTCGGCAAAACAAATTTGAAGCTGATTGAGAAGCAAGAAAGTTTCAAGGGGGGTCCGGGAGCATGCTCCCTCGGAAAATTTTTGAAAATTTACATGCTGTAATGGTTATTTTATTGCGTTTTGAATAATTTTCAGGCAAATTTTGTTCAAATTGTTTGACCCTAATCTGAGTGCTTCGCAAAATATGATCCATTTTGTTCGCACAGTTTCGATTTTGCGTGCTCAAGGCGGAAGGCTTATCGCTATCGAAGAGGTTCGAAATTAGGGAAAAATTGTATACATTCAAAACAACTTTGAAAATGGCTGGTAGAGGATGCATGCCCCTCATTCTACCCTCCTAGTCCGCCCCTGGCCATAAGTTACAGAAACCATCAAAAGAGTATGGCATATTTCAGTTACTTGGCACAATTAATTTTGTTCTTGCTTACTAAAAGGCTGGGACAAAAAGGGGGGGCATGGCCCAATGCCTCCCTAAATACGCTACTGGTAGTGTCGCCAATGTTGAAGAGGATATTGCGCAAGTGAGCTTTTCCATAATCTGGTTACCCATTTCCATACTTCATTTTACTAAAACGTTTTCTGGGGCCTAAACGTTAATGCCTACCTCACTTTTGTTTGTGCAACAACCAAGAAATTCTATAAACAAAGATGAAATCTTTGGAACTGTTGTGAACTGTATTACATTATGACTGTTAAGATATTTTTCCATAACGTTCAAGTTCTTCGGTTTCAACCATCTCTCTTGCAAATTTTGTACTGCGTTGCTTAAAGTTCTAGCTTTCAATGTTTTAGCCTATAATCTTTAGTGTACGCGTGTTTGCTCAGCTACCGACCTATCTGAAAACAGCGTATCTAATAATATTTAGATCAATCTATGCAACAAAAAGAAAATGTAGTTCCACCAAGTACCAAGTGCCTTTTCCTGACGACAGTAAAAGCGAGCTTGTCGGTTTGTTCTCCACACTGTCCGTTTATACTGAGCCTATATAAGGTTAGATTAATTCACTTTTTTTAATCCGGGGCTGTTGTTCAGAGAAAAAATTAGTGCACACAACCCACTAAAATTTTTTTTACTTGCACAGCATAGGTGAGCCTATCATTTTAAATTGATTGGCCAATAGATGCACGTACAGTATATCAGATAATAGCTTTTAACAGCCCAAATATAGCTTAGTAAGTTCGAGATCTGTAATTCAACTTCTTTGTTTGACGTCAAGCATTGAAACAACCGTGCAAAAAAAAAGTCAGTTAGTTTACTTGTTCAGTTGGGAACGGCACCTAACAGGATTCGCGCACCTTCAGGAATAGACAGGTCGTAGTGGCGTTGCCAAAAAATATTTGAAGGGGTTCGTGACTATGCTGTATAGCTTAATGTGAGCAAAGTGAGTGCTAGTTTTTGCATCGTTTTTTTTTTCTGTTTTCGTAAAATTTAAGGGGGCATGACCCCGGTACCTCCCACCCTTGGCTACACCACTCAAACACTCAAATATGGCAGGTAGCCAAGTGATAGCAGGTTTTCTGAACACGCCTGTTCGGTCCAAGCCAATTTTTCAGGGCAAAGAAAGTTCTAAGATTCCCCCTTTATAGCACCTCGAAACTGCAACGCTCAATTATTTATCAAGGTGTCAACATCTAAAACAATATTTTAAAGACAGAAAGTCCTTCTTTATGCGTAGTTTTTAGAAGAAACTTTACAGCATTTTATTCCAAAATGTATTAACTTTGACCTTACAGGAGTCCAAGCAGCAGCAGCAGGGTATATCGAGAATTCATGTGAATGCTGCTTATTTTTGGAAATCTGAATAACAATAAAAGTCCACCGTCTAGATTTTGATTTATCCGTCGGTATAAAGGTGGCTGTTTGACTCTTTATGACCCTGAGGAAAAGTTGCATCACGCTTATGCTGCCTTCATCATCTGCATAACGCCATATGGTATAGGTTTCAGCTGCATACAGCAAAGGAAAAACTAGTGAAAGTTACGTATTCACAAAATATTCTTCAGAATTTTGAACTTGAATGTTTGAGTAAATTTTGTTTAGTTCAATTCAAAATTGGGTAAAAATTTTTAATAATACAACGAAATTTTTTACGTTTGGGTAATTTTCAAAAATACCCAAAATTATTTTAAGTATAAAAAATTACCCAAAAGCGAAAAAGTCGGACTTGGGTAGAAGGTGTGTTTACCCCCCCAAAAATTGGGTAAAAGTTGTATTTGCCCACAAAATTTCATGTTTACCCAAAAACTTTTTTACCCAAAAAAATTGTTTAAGTTATGTTTTGGGCATATTGATTTATGCCCAAAATATTTTGGGTAAAACGTGTTTTACCCATATATGAATTGGGTTGAGTGGAGTTTTACCAAGAGCTCTACCCAATTTTATTTGCAGTGTATACTACTCGGCCATCTGAGCTGTTAAAAAATAAACTAAAAATTTTTAACTTAAGCCGAGAATTTACGCCTAGTGTAAAGGGGCCCTTAAAGTTCAGTTTCGCGTTCCCAGCAGTAGCTCATCTTTTATTCGATTGAAATTTCACAGGCTAAAAGTGTTTAGTATGTTCTAAGCGATTAGGGTGCGTGAATAGACCACCATGATCGTTGCAGCCGCATTGCTAATAAAGTCAGGAATGCAAGCGTTTGTAATAGCAAAAGTTTAAAAGTGATGAAACTGTAATAAAACAACGATCGATTGCTTTCTACTTATGTCAACTATATCATCCTATTTAAGTTAATGATTTTCGAAGTGCAACAGAAAAAATAAATTGCGTTGCAATTATTACTAGTTTTCATTCTCCTCACCAATTTAATAATATTCTTTTTGGCACGCCTATCTATTGCACTGTCTACTTTTATCCCACCGCCGCGCCAGCCTAGTGAGATCTGTCGTAATTTTGACCATTTGTCCTTAACAGCTTGCGTTCTAGACAAAACAATAATCGCAAATTTGAATTTTTGAAAATATAACAAATAAAGTAGGCTTACCATACGTTCTTCTTTTGGAGGACATGTTCTCTTTTTGAACCAAAAAAGATCGTCCTCCGAGGACGCCAAAAACTGACCAAATGTCCTCCTTTTCGGCATTACCCTATGAACAGGAAAAACAAGTCAAATCATTTTTCCACGAAAAATTTTGGTTAGTTCCAATACAAACTACGGCCTGCAGACGAGAATTTTTTTGATCTTCACTTAATTTTGGGGGGGAAATTGGACATCTGCGGATGTGACGATCCTCAAAGAACCTGTCTTCCTTTTGCGTAGTGAAAATATGGTATCTCTAAAATATAGGGTTCTTGAGCCGAGGACAGTGCAACATTCAATGTTTATGAGAGCCGCGGCCAAGGACTTCACAAACACCTACTGTCCTCGAGGCCAAAGACTAGATCAGTAGATGAGGCCATGCAGTCTGCCCGCCATGGTAGCCCAGTCTGACTAAAGACTTACCAATAGAACTCATACAAACACGATTAAGCTCATGCGCAAAAGAAGTTTACGCTTCCAATCAGCCTTTGAGGTACCGGTGATTATGAAGCGTTGAATTATTATCACTGTGGGTAGCAAGAGCCTTATTGCAAAATAACGGACGTTAGTGACGAAGCAGGTTGGACCCACGGCATACCGTTGTCCAAAGCCTGGCTTCTCTACCATTGTAGACACTGTCGTCTCCAGGATCATCAAAAAACCACCACATTTTTGTACAAATTGGAAGGGTGACTTGAGCGTTCGCAGAAATTTTTGCAAGGGGGAGGAACAATTTTTTACGGCAACAGCCTGACTATTTTAACTCTCTTGAAAACAATGCACTTGAAAACTGAGGCAGCTACGATCACCTCTGTCATTTGACGAAAACAGTACTGTTGCTCTTTCAACGAAAAAAATCACACCTTCTTACTTGCCAGTGCAACATTTCCTTTTCAAACGCAAAGATTGCTATCAGCCTAGATAAGGGGTGGCCAACCTATGGCGCATGCGCCAAACTTGGCGCATTGCATGATTAAAGGTGGCGCACTGTATCTTTAAGATGAAAATAAATGAAGTTTAAATACTGATACTAAAGGCCTGTTGTCACAATATTGCGCCTAGCTTTACTTGTTAATCGTACCTTGTTGTTAAAAACAGCATAGCCTTTATTACTTAATATAACTAAGACAGAATGCGTTTTCTCCTACTTTCAGGAAGGCTGTAGTTTTTACTAGAAGTATGACGTTACAATGTTCCCTATTTCGTAATCAATCGTAATCAGTTGATCGAAAAGTGCTCGAATTTTTCCATGGATACGAGAATTTTCGTTGAGTTAACTATGTATATGCGGCTGTCATTGAAATTTTTTCATTCAGTGTTTAATTTAGTGATTCCGGTAACTCTCTAAATGAGTGGTTTTCTGTGGATTTATGTATTTGCAACACGAAGTGGACATTAGGTGTGGGGATACAAGAGATTAATGGCGCATCCGAAACATTATGTTAAAAACGTGGCGCATGGTATGTGAAAGGTTGGCCACCCCTGGCCTAGTTCAATGTTTCTTAACTTGACTGAAGCAAAGTTGTCAATCGGGTTCGGGCTTTTCAGGTCGGTTTTGGGCCGGCTCGGGCTTGAATTCTGAAAAACTTTCGGGCTTCAATCAGACCCGACGCCGGAGCGAAGTCGACATTTTTCAGTGAGAGATATAGTTTTCAGGATCGCTGGAATGAAGCAAAGAGCTGTTCGTAACTGATGTGAAAGAGCTCTTCGTATCTTACATAAATATTGCTGTTCGTAACTGGTGTGACTGACGAGGATGAATAAAACTCATTTTCTTTCAAAATTAAAATTTTATTCAAATTTAAAGCGTTAATTTTGATTTCGGATTTAAATCAGGCTCAGACTGGCTGATAAATTAGGATTCCGGTCGGGTTCGGGCTTGAAACGTCGAGGTCGGGCTCAACATCTTCGCCTCTTTGACAACTCTGGATTGAAGCGGCAGAAATCTAAGGATGTTACGGAAGCCCTATCGACTTATCCGAACCTCAGAATCGAAGACCTTTTTTTATTTTGGAGAACTTTGCGCTCAAAACATGCTGACGAGGGTTTCTGAGCCATTTTGCGTAGTTAGTGCTCCAAAAAAAGTATAAATTAGGGGTTTTGAGTTGCTGGAAGCTTTTTGCGGTGGGCCAGGTGGCGAAATAACGGGTTTAAGTTCCTTCAAGATGAATAGTTTTGTTCTACCCCTCGATGTTAAAAAATTAAAATGAATCACCAAACCCCAGAATCAGCTCCGTCGAACCCTAGTGGTTCGGTCGAACCCCGGTTAAGGAACACTGGCCTAGATCAAGCCCCCCTCAGCAAGGGTTACCCGCTAGAAACGGTTAATATTAAATCTATCGGTACTTAAAGGTTAAAGGGCTGCTGTACATTCCTTTAGCTGCATTTTCTTTTTTGCGTATTTTTTAGTTTTTGATTTAGGATGTGCTACCATGCACAGTTATTCTTAACTTGCATGCTTTCACGTTTTACGTTTTTGTTGCATAGGCTATTCCTGTCTCTGTGCCTTTTTATTTTCATGCGTTATTTTGATTAGTTATTGCTGGGGGTCAGAAATAAAAGTTGTGCTTGATTACTGTGGCATTAGGGTTGTAACCCCCACCGGCGCCGAAAAAGGGATTGATCGGGTGTGATTGATCCGTTTTAGTAATCAATTTTAGCCCCGGGGCTCAAGATTTTTCTCAGCAGCCCTAGTAGCCACGTTATTACGATATCTGCCCAATTTTTTAAATGTTTTTATTTTTGGTAATGTTCACAACGTCATTTACTGTAAGTAGGCATTAGGCCTACAGCCTTTAGTGAATCGGTCAAGAACGCTTGCTCAATAGCCGGGAGACCGGGGTTTTATTCCCGGTCGGATCATGCTTAGAACTAAAAATAACGCAACTTTAAGAATTTCCCGGGAAGCGGAAATTTTCACAAACCCGAATTTCCTGAGAAATTTTCCGTCCCGACTTCCCGGGAGGAATAACTGTAGCGGAGAAACTGGGATTCTATTTTGGTAAGGTCGTTCTAAAGACTAGGCCTACACTTTCCCGGCCAACCCTCGATACGAAAAAAGTGCGTGAAACGTCGTATTTTTTGGTCTAAACGTCTTGCTGTAAACAGCATTTAGTCAGTCGTAGTTGACGTTGTATAAAATCTCGAAACTTTAGAATGGCCAAAATGCGCTTCAAGCAATCTTTGCTCAGTTTATTGGCACTATAATTTTTCTTAAACTTAAAAAATAAACTCTTACACTCTCTTTTAAGCACAAGCAGTTCGCAAACTATTCAGTTAGTTGAATCGACTGTATTTGCTAAACCCTTGTGCCTTGTCCTGGAGGTAGTGAACGTATCATCATCATCATCAATCCAGTTTTAATTCCGTTTTTTCCTCGTAACCAAAGGTGGCCGACTACACCTCATACCCTCCGCAATCGCTCTCACTCCTTCCCTCCATCTAGTTCGATCTGCAGCTTCTTCGATCTTCAACCCGACTTTCTTCACACTCTCTTCCACCTGCCTCTTCCATGTTGCTTTTGGCCGTCCTCGCTTTCGCTGTCCATTCACTTCCATCATGATTGCCTTCTTCAGTATATTATCATCTTCTCTTCTAATCACATGTCCATACCATCTTACTCCATTCGCCTTTGCCATTCTATCTAACGTTTTCTTTAAACCCAACATCTCCATCAGCTCCTCCGTATTCTTTCTATCAACTAATTTTACTCCACACATTGACCTCACTATGGCTCTTTCAGTTCTTCTCAAAATTGCCATTTCACTTTCCCTCAAACACCATGTTTCACTTCTATACAACATTGCCGATCTTACACAACTACGATAAACCATCCCTTTCATTCTTAAAGAAAACCTTCTCCCACGTAACAACTCCCCGCATTCTCTAAATTTTATCCATCCTATCCTTACTCTGGAGGTCACGGCAGTTTCACACGCACCACTAGCATTCAGTCTGTCTCCTAAATAACAAAGTCCCTTCACAGTCTACACTTCATGGCATAATACCTCCACTGGTTCTTCCGTGCCATCTCCAACATCTGTGCATCTTCTACAAACAAAATGTTTGGCAGAACTGCAGGTCACCTTTTTTATCTTGGTGCACCTTCCATGTATCCACTTCGTACACTGTGTGTAGCACACAGCGTTAGACCCAACCATTTTCCCACATACTCCACAAGGATCTATTTCGCTCGATGTAATTTCACCTCCCGTTCCGCTCACCATCATCTTAGTTTTTCCAACATTCACTTTCAATCCCTTGCATTCCAATGCTCTTCTCCACCTTTGGAACTTCTCCTGTAAATCCTCCAAACTTTCACTCATCAGCACCAGATCATCCGCGTACGTCACAACATTAACCACAATAGCAAATATTAGTGGTGATAGCACAGACCCTTGATGCACACCAACCCTTACCCCAAATTCATCCGACGTCCCTGATCCAACTCTAACTTTCGTCCTTGAACCCTGATATAAACTCATCACTGCTTGCACCAACACTTCTGCCAATCCTTTCTTTCTTAATGCCCATTTCATCATTTTTCTCGGTACTCTATCAAATGCTTCCAAATCCACAAAACACATGTACAGCTTTTTCTCTCTTCCACGAAATTCCTCTAGCATTCTCCTCCGAATAAACAACGCATGAGTCGTGCCCTTCCCTGGCATAAAGTCCAAATTGCATTTCATCTATCATTACCAATCCTCTTATTCTGTTCTCCAACACTCTCTCCACTATCTTCATTGCATGTTCCAGCAGCTTTACCCCTCTGTATGCTCCACAGTCCATCACATCCCCCCTTCCTTTAAAGATTGGAACAACAACGCTTGTTTTCCATTCTTCTGGCATACCTTCTCCATCAAGCACTCTCTGACAAAGCTTCTTCATTACTCCAACACCAAACGTTCCACTTGCTATCATCATATCCATATTTACTTCTGAGGGTCCAACTGCCTTTCCCAACTTCATCTTGTTCATAGCTGCCATCACCTCATCGGTTACTCCTTCGACTGGTCCTTCAACCATATCTGCTTCTACTATCTGATCCCATTCATTTTCCACATTCATGATCTTTTCCATGTGTTCCTTCCATAATTTCCCACGATCTTTCTCACTGACTGCAAGTCTACCATCCTTATCCTTCATGCAACCTCCACCATCTATGTCCCTTCCCTCCTTTCTCATGAACTTCACAAACTTGAAAACGTCGTTTGGTTTAGTGCATAGCACATTCATTTCTTCTTCAGCCTCTTGCCTCATGGCTTTTGCAATTACTTTTTTTGTTTCGTTTCTGGCCTTCCTATACTTATTTTTATTTTCCGCAGATCTATTCGTGCACCACAACTTAATCTATTCGTGCACCACAACTTGAACGCATGAAGATGGTAATTTTATTAGTGTTTGGTAGAAAATAAACTAACAGTTACAACTGAAATTGTAGCAGGTTTAAGTCAAAAAGGTCGCTCACAGAGGAAAGCAAAGTCAAATTGCACTTCAAAGACTGGCTAATTAGCTATAAACCATATTGTATTTAAACCACTATACACATAACAAAACACGCAGTTCAACTTCACAAATTTTGCTTTGTTGGACAATTGACCTTCAACGACGCACAGAAATAAACGTAGGGTTTAGAGTTTGTCTAAGCTGATATAACATTCATGATAGAGTGTATACAAATAATACAATAACATGCAATAATTAACAATTAATTGCAGCAAAGCAAAAAATTTCAATGAATTCATATATTCTACTGCACACAATGCAAAAAACAATCTTTGTAAGAACGCAACGACGGTCAACGCAAAAAAGGTGGATGCGTAACTAAGAACAAAAAAAATTCCCAAAAGCAGGACACTGATCTTTTTTTAACCGAAAGATAACAGCTAAAGCAACTGCTCGTAAATTTTTTGGATCAAACAAAACACTCAAACGCATCTAACTTTGTATCATTAAAAATCAAGTCTTAAAAATTAGAAAGCTTTGTACCAATCTATTGGAATGCTCGATTTAGTTTCATGTGGATTGCCTCAATTGATCAACCGAGCGCTTCTCTCAGAAGCAGAAATTCCATACTTCAATTCTTAGTCCAGTAAAACCAAAACCTTCAAAATTTGTACTCAGCACATACATCCTTAACGTTCAGCATTTATGGGAAAACGTGAAGAAAAGGAAATTTCACTTTTTGGGCCGTTTGGAAAAGGACTTAACAAAATTTCCCATCCTAGAACAAGATAGATGTCCGGCAACTCCTAAACGGAGCACAGCGCCTTCGTCTCTTTCTGTTAACAAGAAAATAAAACGCCAAATATACAAAAAAAACCAGCAGCGTAACCAATTTGGTTTTGCATACTCGTGAAACAAATAGGAGTTTTGCTAAAAGTTAGTAACTACAGGGCAAAAAACCAAAGTTGGTACCAAGGTTTTAAAATAAGCTGTTGTAACATTTTGACAATCTCTGTGTTTCATGAACGACAAGAACAGAACGCACAATCATAGGCACCAAACAATCTAATAGTGTAGTACGATTGAAAATACAAGTAAATTTTAATCAACAGTTTGTGCAACAATCCGTATTTTAACATGTAGATAAGTTGTTTGTTTGACACAGCAGATTCACAAGAGATAGGCTTCTGCTCTGGTCCTGGCATACAAGTGTGTAGGAAACCACGCACTTTGATTAAACGGATGTAGCAATTTAACTGTACATCACGACTTTTGCAGTATTTGCTTGATCTTTATTGGAAGACAGCTGATTCCATTGTTGTATCCGTACATAAAAATTCTCATCTGAAACAGATACACAAAAACATAAATTTTGTAACGAACCAATAAATTTGTTTTCACAGAGTTTATTATTTTTGTTATTGGCATTTTTATCCACGTATCACGAGAAAGCGATGAAACGCCATATGAGCTCGTTAAGTTGTGGCCAGCCATCTGTCAACCGCACTAAGATCGTGTTACGTGCTTTTCCCAGCGGTGCTACAAGCAAACTTGCTGGCTTGCTCCACACTGTCCCCTTAATGTTGAACGTCAAGCAGGGAAACTGTGAATATCACTTTTGAAGTAATTGGTTTGACCCGACTCGTAATCAAACCCCGAGTTAACCGATCTAAAGGCAGACGCTTTATCCACTCGGCCATCTGATTGGTTGACTTGCATTTACTTAAATACACAATAACAACGTTCAGTTGCAACTGTAAACATAGTTCTAAGATAATAACATCAGTAGTAATGCAACTCGGGGTGCGATTCAATCCATTGGGTTATGCAGCAAAAATCTAGTTAAATGAACACTTTCACACAGTCTGCATTAACCGATTAGTTGAACTGGAATCAGTGAGAATCATGCTAAAAAACTCACCATTTACGGTATAATCAAGCAATCACTGAAAAGTTTCTCTGAACTTTTTTGAAGCTTGCTCTCAAAAGTCCAAGCGTTGTATATATATATATATATACAATACTCGCCGCTTTTCGTGACCACGGATATGATCACTCGCTTTTTATGACCAATTTAGTACGGTCTGGAATTTCTTGCTCAGCGGAACATTACCAAGCTTTTTTGCACCAAAAATTAACTAAAGTACCTGCGTGACATTATGAATTTGTTTTGCGGTGCTCTGATATGTTACTTTGACTTTATGTTACCGAAACTGTTATTTGCTTTAATTTAGGAACGGTTTGGCGGCTTAAGTTTCAATGACCAATCGGATATTATGACCAAAATGGTCCGGTCCCAACGCAATCATATGAAGCGGCGTCTACTGTATATGTATATACACATTGCTTGAACGTCAGGGATCTTTGTCCAATGAAGGTCTATGATCCAACGCTTCCCTCATGAGATTTGTTTGCACAGGTTTTCAACTGGTTAACCGCTCTTTATTTGCAGTGAAATTGAAGAAAAGCTCAGGACTTGTTTATTGGAGCTGACTGGCAACATATTTTTAATTTATTAACACCAACAAAAACCATTCATAGCAATAAATCATTCTGTAAAATAAAAATCAGTGTAAGAGAATTGCTGCACTGAAGTAAGCCTAGAAGCTGAAACCTGTAATTTCGCAACAAAATGTGATAAATAGTGTTGCTTTGAGATTGACAGTTTGTCCCGCATGAGCAAGTTCTTATACGTCCACACAAATTGAATCATTATATATAATGATGCGAAAATATTTTAAGCAGCATACACACTGTCACATTGAATGTTCAGCAGTAATGGGACAATGTGAATTACAAGTCAGAAAACTTCCTTGTTATGTGGTGGTAAGAGCTTTTGATGGAATTCCTCTTTTATGCGAGGGGTAAATAGGAGATAGGTCACTACTTCTAAACAAGCTGGTTACAACAACTCAATCGCTATCTTGACAAAAAAGAGGATAACTTGTTCCTACAGAGTGCACTGCAGTCCCTGCTTGCCATGGCGCATCAATCTAACTACAAACTAGCAACTACAGAATCAAGATCTAACTAACACACACACACAAAAAAAAAAACTGAATGGTGTAAGTAATTAAAGGTTTGAAGAGTTTTCTTGAGCATGTAGCCGTAATCTCTGAGTCTCGCAAAGTTTTGAATATTGTGATAACTTTAGAAGTTCAATTTAATTTGCGACAAGAATTAGATATATAAAAACGGTGGTTATTAATTTAAAGCAACTTAATAGACTTGAGACTATATCACAACGAAAGCAATTTTACTTACAAACTCTATACAATATTGAACCCAAAAATTCCTAGTGTATTTCTCTGGTTGTATACTTCTGCACTTCAATTTCACCATTAAAACAGCTGTCAATTAGTGTGTCAACACAGTTTAGCCCTGGATTACTTTCTTGTCACAAAAGATACTTTCACCTAACCACATAAAAATCACACCAACCAAAAAAAGTAATTTCGTACATTTATGGGACAGGATTATACGGGGTGACTAATCCTCAATCACATGCAATCAAAATTTAAGCCTAACCTCATTCATAGGCAATTTGTTGCATCTATATCCACAATTGAATACCAAGTATAAACACCAATGAATATGCATCAATAAGCAAAATATGTTCCTGGCTAGACTTTCTTTAACCATTTTTGTATGTTAAGTTTCAGCACTGCTTTAATTTTACCTACTAATGGTTCGTGACTAGTGCCTTTCTTTTGTTTCTTGCTTCATTTGCATCACACAGCACCAAAAGACAAAACCAACTAGGCTAGTTAACCGCACAGCAAAAGTTCTGCGCTGCTTGTTCTTCCGGTACGGTAAAAACGGAGACAGAAAAAATCTACTCTCCAATTTTATTTTTGACGTTTCGCTTGGCAATGAACGCCAAGCTTCATCAGAAAATACAGTGACCTGGGAAGGAAATCAACCCAGGTCGAGAACAGTAAAACGTAGTAGCACTGATTTAACTGAACTGATTAAAAAGTTACGAAGTGTAAATTCGATCAACCCGATTAACTATTGCGTCACAAAAAGGCGAAATGCGTGAATAATCATCAAATTGTTATGTGTAATACGTAAAAACCAGTATGTAAACTACAGTGATTAAATTGCTTTAAAATCATTTAGCCAACGAAAGATAAACATTTGGGAGACTGTCGCCATCAGACCTGTTCATAACCTTAGGATGGGCATTGATGAACCAAGCTTCCGAGATGAGTCGTTTAGAATAATTGTTCTCCACTTTCAAGATTTCCGATTTCTCCCAATCAATGATATGGTTAAAGTCCATCGCATGTTCGCAAAGTGCAGAAAGTTCCGGTCTCAGCTGGCTTGTGGCTCGCCTATGATCGGCCAGTCGTGACTTAAGGCCACGTTTGGTTTGACCAATATAAACATAGTCACAGTCAGAGCAAGGGATCTGGTAAACAACACAACTCTTATCTTCTGTAGTGTACGGATCTTTAGGGGAGGGCAAAATGTGGCGAATGGCTTTTACAGGTCTCATGGCAACACCGACTCCTGCCTCGTTCAGAACTCGTCTAATTCTTTCTAATGTACCTTGCACATACGGAATAGAAGTGAATTGTTTGAATTGAGAGTTTTGAGTTTGAGAGCGTTTGTTTTTGCGAGAGAGAAAAGTAGCTCTGGTAGGAAATCCGTTAAGTTGCAGAGTAGAACGTATGTTTCGTAACTCACCGCTTTTTTGGTTTTTATCAGTATGTGAGATGTGTGTTTCAACGCGGTTGAGTAGTGTCTTTGTCACAGTGAGTTTCTGGTATTTGGGATGATGTGATGTGTAGTGGAGGTATCTGTCCGTGTGGGTGGGTTTTTTGTATATGGCTGTGGTGAGTGATGTGTTTGTGGTGTGGTTCTCTTTGCAAACATTACGGGATACCAGAACGTCAAGAAAAGGAAGAGAAAAATCGTGTTCGTTTTCCATAGTAAAAGGTAAAGGTACGGGACAGCGGGTGCAAGCACACATTGTTTAGGCCATTTTCAATTGTCGGCCCATAACAATTTTCAATCACGAATGATTGAACGCTGTTAAGGGACATACATGACGAACAACACATACACAAAACCCTTCGCACTTCCGCTTGTGCCGAACGCCTGGCGCGAAAGCTGCGAATATTATTTTTAAAGTTTTTAGTATGACCCGACTGGGAATAAAACCCCAGTCTACCGGCTACTAAGTGGACGCTCTTAACCGATAAACTAAATGTGAGAGCAAGTAGAATTAAGATGAGAGTGGAATTCAGACATGTGTTTCTTGTCGAGAATACAAAACGTGTCATCAACATACCTCAACCAAAGGTTGGGAGGAGTATGAAACGTAGTGATAGCTGTGTGTTCAATGTGTTCCATGTAAAAAAATGATTAACAGTATCATTGTAACTGCATAATACTGGTATACAATCAGGGACAAGGGGAGTAATACTGCCTTTTTGGAGTAATACTGCCTTTTACACGTTGAAGAAAATATAGAAACGTAGTGATAGCTGTGTGTTCAATGTGTTCCATGTAAAAAAATGATTAACAGCATCATTGTAACTGCATAATACTGGTATACAATCAGGGACAAGGGGAGTAATACTGCCTTTTTGCCACGAAAGGGCAAGGGGGGCAAACACTGCACTTTTAATAAGGGGGAAATACAGCCCTTTTGCCAAGAAAGAACAAAAAGGCAATTCTGTGCTTTCAATAAGGGAGGCAATACTGCTCTTTTGCCCAAGAGAGACAAGAGGGGCAATACTGCATTTTTGCCGAGGAAGGGAAGTGGACGCTATACTGCCTTTCTGCAAAGGAGAGACGAAGGGGAAAATACTGCCCTTTCTTGACAAAGTGACTAGACAAAAGTGCAAAGGAATGACAAGGGAGCAAAACTGTCCTTTTGTCAAGGAGGGTCAAAGGATTCAAACTTCTCTTTTTTCAAGAAGGGGCAAGGGAGCAATACTGCCCATGCATTTTAGTAAAATAGTAACAAAAGGAAAATGTCCGCTCTCTAACCCGTAAGTGTACAGATATATCTCTGTAAACTTGGAATTTTTTCCCTTTTTAAAAATTTAATTTGGACTACGACCGAAATTTTACTGAAAAAACCAGCTGTAAACTGCATACCTGCATCAATTACTAAAAAATGAAATCAAACATTATTGCATGGAATTAGAAGTTGACTAAAAACCTGTTTTATTTTCCATAACATGTCACTCTGCGTAACTTTTGCTATTTCTTTTTCTGAATAAATCACATTTAGTTTTTTGTTGGTAAAAATTCATGTCTTTTTAATAATTAGACGGATTCCAAATTACCTAGTTGTATTAACCAAGAAGGAAGCTTTGCATGATGCCAATTATATACAATTACCGCAAATTGTGGAAAAACGTATTGTTATGGTCATGGGCATAGTCAGAACAAAATTTTGGTTCAAAGGCAATTTCAAAAATGTCCATGATTTCAATAAAGTCAAAAACATCTATAAAAACCATTCTGTTTTGGCATAATTTGGCTAAATTACATGCATCTACAAAAAATAGAGGAGCTGGTAAGAAAATTTTGCATTTTTTAAAGAAAAACTTGCAGATTTTCAGATGTTTTGTGGAGGACAATCACCTATTTTGCTCTTTCTGGCTGCACCCATGATTTTGATGATACTGCAGAGCTACATACAGAACCACCAGTATTGAGCTAAAAGAAGCACTGTAGTCAAAATCATATTATAAACAATGATTTTTATATGTAAATAATGCATTTTTGGATTTTGCAATAGTGCTAAAAAGTAAAGCTTTTTCCATAGCCTCATAGACGACTTCAAAATTCTAGTTTTGCTATATCACAAGACCTAGCATTTTTCGTGGCGTCTGCTATCATACTGCTCTTACTTTTTTACACAACTTTTACAAAATATGTTTGGGTGTCACATTTTTGAACTGGACTTACTTTAAAATGGATAATTTGTTTGTTGTCCTTTTTTACTGTTGATGCGACATACTCAACACCCTGGCTTTATTGCAGCATGTAACTGTTTGTTTTAACAAGCAATGTCGGTGATAATAAGCAATGACTAAACTTCAAAGAAATATCAAACCTTCTTTATAATGCTTGTGATAATACGCCAAAGGATGTAACTAGAGATTGGGTTCACCTCCGAGGCTTAGCGCCTGGGCAACGCAGCTTCAAAGTAAAATCGCAATGATGGAAAGTTGCTGATGACACTGTGTCTGATTTGACTCCCCTGACCTCCTGCACCGATAGCTATGTCGTTACAACTTAGCTAACTGGGCAGTCAAGACGGTAAACTTTGTATTAAAAATGGCCTTTGAAAAAATTGCCCCTACTAGTCTTTTTGACGTTCCAACACCCCTATATACGGTATATATACATGTATGTATGTAGGCCTATTATAAATTTGGAACAACACATTACGATAATATCAATCGTTTTTGAGTCAAGCCCTAAGGACCGCTAGTGAATTATTACTAGGGGTTAGGGCCTAACCCGAACCCTAACCCCAAACCTTAACCCCGAACACTAAACCAGAACCCGAATCCAAACTCCGAACATGACAAACATAACCGTGCTTTTGGTTCCCCTACTTTAATTTTTAAACTACCGTAATCATGCTTTCGGTTCCCCTACTATGATTTTCAAACTTCGGTAACCGTTTTCAGGTTCCTCTAGTGCGAAAAGCATGATTCGGTAGAAGGAAAACGGTTCCCAAAGTTTGAAAATCAAAGTAGGAGAGCCGAATTCTGGTTAAACAGACACTTCCCTTTGTTGCTACCAGCAACACTTATCGAACAAGTAACCCCGGGGGAGCCACACGGGTCTTCACTTCAACTGCCAACTAAGAATCAACCACACAGTAATCATTCAACTCTTGTATTTGTTTTAATCTTCTTTCGTTATTTAACTCTTGTATTTGTTTTGATCGTCTTAAAAAGGCGATAACTTGAACGGAAAGTTGTAAACGACAATAGAAGCAGTAGAAGCAAGTTTAAAATCAAGGTGATTGGGGGTAGTATTCGCTCAACTTTCAACTTAAATCTCAGCAACCACAAAATAAATTTGTTAAAAACCGCCTCGTTTTCAACAGGGGTGAAATGACATCACTAGCACAAATGTGCTACTAGCACATCGTCACTCGCACTCGCACATTTCGACTCGCACATAACCAATCACTCGCACATCACCGTGCTCGCACTCGCACATTCCATGTTTGCTCGCACATTATGACCGGACCACTCGCACATTTCGACTCGCACATATTAACCAATCACTCGCACATTCCATGTTCACTCGCACATTATGACCGGACCACTCGCACATTTCGACTCGCACATTATGGGGACCACTCGCACATCACTGTACTCGCACATTATGACCGCACCACTCGCACATCACTGTACTCGCACATTATGACCGCACCACTCGCACATTCCATGTTCACTCGCACATTATGACCGGACCACTCGCACATAACCAATCACTCGCACATCACTGTACTCGCACATTCCATGTTCACTCGCACATTATGACCGGACCACTCGCACATTCCGGTGTTGTAAACCTGTTAAATAACCGGACTACTAGCTCCTGTGGCACCTAGCACTCGCACATGCGCAGATGACGTTAGACTAATAGACTGATAACAGTTGTGCCAGGTAGACTAGACAAGGTAATTTTTGCAGAATGAAGAAGCTGGGAGCTTAGTATGATTTAGGCTAGTTATTAGTTAGGTCAGAAAAATTGGTGTGGATAGCGTATACTGGTGGGTGCTGGTTAGCTTGACACAGTGACAATGTTGAGAAAGTAGATTAGGCCAAATACCGGTACCATAGACTGGATGGGCAAGTTAATGCAAAATGTTAGCTTCGTTGACCACTACTTCGTTAACGCAGTTATGTACTTCCATTATCGTTAAATTCAGCTCCAATTAACAGAAGTTAATTAAATTTGTTACCAGTATAGGCCTATCGTTAATTTTGGCTTAAAAGGACATTTTTTTTTCAAAAGAAAGCTTAAAATTTTTATAATATCAGTGTTTGCATAAGCATTTAGGCAATTTTTCTGCTCACAAGCAATATGTTTTATTGTTTTTGTCTTGCTTTTTTACTTCATTGGTCTTATTTTGCTAGTTCATCGATGTCAAACTTAACCAACAATAAGAGAAATAAGCGTTTACAAAAATTAGCTTAGAATGATTTAGGCTAGTTATTAGTTAGGTCAGAAAAATTGGTGTGGATAGCGTATACTGGTAGGTGCTGGTTAGCTTGACACAGTGACAATGTTGAGAAAGTAAATTAGGCCAAATACCGATACCATAGATGGGCTAGCAGGCTAGTTATTACAAAACGTTAGCTTCGTTGACCACTACTTTGTTAACGCAGTTATGTGCTTCCATTAACGTTAATTTGTTAAATTCAGCTCCAATTAACAGAAGTTAATTAAATTTGTTACTGGTATATGACCGTAACATTTGCCTCTTTAGTTTATTTTATTACTTCGTCACGCTCTCGTACAATCAGGGAAGCGTGAAGGGATAATAAAATAAACCAAAGAGACAAATGTTACGGTCACGTAACCTTAGCCTCTGCCTATGTTTTATTGTTTTTGTCTTGCTTTTTTACTTCATTGGTCTTATTTTGCTGGTTCATCAATGTCAAACTTAACCAACAATAAGAGAAATAAGGGTTTACAAAAATTAAACGGAAGTTATCAAGTACTGACGGAAGTTAATTTAGTCCGTTAATTTCACACAGCACAGCTCGCCAATGCTACAACGTTTCTGCGTTGCCCTGGCATTAAGGCATTTTCTAGCCTATATGATACGGTACAGCACAATGGTGCTAGGTCGCAAACCAAAGCACACTAATAACAGAACAAGTGAGGGTAAATATCAAAACATCAAAACAAATTAACTCATGTAAATCTATGGTACCGGTACATATTTAACTGTTCAGCTGTTCAGAGTAGCAAAATATTAACAATGAGTGACGGAAACTGTGCAAGAAGTAATACTGTAATGCTATAAGCATAGAGATGTGTCCCACCACTCGTTATGGGCATGCATAATACTGCGACTGGGCTATGCAGCTATAACAAAGATATGTTTTTTTTTAGTTGTGCAGTTGGTACATGTGTAAGTACACCCATTCAGAATTAGCTATCATTTACTGGTAATTATCTGGACTAATTTATCATCTCTAATTTTTCATGTCATCGTCCATCTTGGCAAAGCTCAGCTTTGGCTATGGATCAGATTTAGATCAATGCCTGGACTTGATTGGTGATTGTTCTGTGCAGAAAAGCTGTTCCTTATGTTGGAAAACATTTGGCACAGAAAATAATGATGAATTGGAGTTACATGAAGAAATCAAACAACACTTGCATTCTGTTCACCTTTTAAAATCAGTCTTTTATAAGATCAATGATGAGAAAGGTACAGTACCGATAATCTATGATTTTATCATGAATTGTGAGATATTAATGCTTAATTTAACAGCAAGTGCCAGCACATGTATGTTTGCTTACAAAGTTACGAATAGATTTTGTATTCAGTATCTGGTCCTCTTTTCAACGTGTACAGTGTGAGAGGCATTTCAATATATACTTTAGCCGATGTGCAATCTTAAATTTACAGCAATTAATGTTTACTCCCCTAGTCTCTAATATTGCTTTCGGGAAAATCTGGAGTATCATAATTATGTCATTTTATTTTGTTAATTGACTTGCAATGTGAGAAACATGTTTCAATTGTGTGTTTTCAGCTTTTACCTTGCCTTGCAAACTCCAATGCAAAAGTTCAAGCTCCACAACTAAACAGTGGTACTCACATTTTCATTGTGCTTGTTGCAATAACACTTATTAGAAAGTACACGTTCATGCGCCATTTAAAAGGTACTAGTACCCTATTCTGCATAATACTTGTATTTTATTTGCATGGTGCAGAGTTTAAAGATTGTTTGCTTGTTCAAAAAAAGATGTTATTGCACAGTTACATTATGCTATCATGCATTGTATGCTAAATCAAAGATTTGCTTTCTGAAAACATGCTGCCAAACATTTCATTGTTTTTATTTTTTGTCTAGCAAAAGGTTTCCAAGTTCTGTCCAATTCAGTATCCTTTCTTGCTCATTTGTGTTTGCCTACTGATACTGGTAAGTAAAGTAGCTGTTAGATTTCCATTTAGACAAGCCTATGTACGTAAATGTGTTCTGTGCTTTGTGAAAAACTAAACGTGCTAATGTTAAGTCTACTGTTGAATAAAAATTATTGTCATGATAATGTGAAGGAAATAGCAATTGTTTTGCGACTTTTTGGAACAAGTTGCGTGTTACTTCTACAGGTATAATAACGGCGTGAAGACTTTTCAAATATTTATGCAAAACTGCATACGGTACAACATTTTAAGCTTTGTTGCATGAATTCACGTTAATATACAGGGTGTCCCAAAAAAAATGACACCATTTGTGATCCAAATGATACCAAATGGTGTCTTTTTTTTTTGGGACAGCCTGTATATTCAGTTTGCTCACTGCTGCACCAGGGCCGGTAACTTACAAGAAAAAATTTAAATTATGTAGGATTATTCAAGATTTAGATTCTGTTTTCGGATTCGAATGGATTTATCGTTGCGGATTGAGATCGAATTAGGATTTTGAAATGTGAATACCGGACGTCTCTGCTAGGCAGTAGGCTCACTACTGCACGCATTAGTGCAGGTAACGTACAAGTACCAGTGTGGTTCCTTCTAAAGCAATGATATTATTACTTGTTCTGTATCAGACAATTTGTCATATTTTTTTGGCAATTTCTTGAAAACGGATCACGTTTTGTGTTGTCTTGTGTTCTGCTATCAGTAGTTGTGATTAACAGCTTTTAAGAATCTTCCGAGTTCATGCTTTAAATTTTCCGCTTTTAAAAAAATTTGCTTTTTCAGGTGCATGACTTGTAGAGCAAATCCCCGAAAATTCTATTTGTAGTAACTATGCTACACAAGAAGTATTTGTTGACGCATGATTCTTTTTGCACTTTATTCAAAAATCACTGGTAAGTACCACTTATGTAAAATAGTATGTAAAATACTATTTCACATGTAAAATAGAATGTTTGCTTTAGTCCAACTCCATTTAGTGCAAATCCTAGTTTGTGTTGAGTATACTTCCTTATCGCAATCGGCTTCTGAAGTTTATGCAGAAGTGCTTTGACCTTGTGTAACTTCGTTTGCCGTTCAGATATGCATTTACGTGTTTCCAGCAAGTTAAAGAAGACGATTTTTGTATATCATCTTCGATGTTCTTTTATCGGAAATTACCTTACTTAAATGCTGATTTGATTTCTTCATCTTTATCCTTTCATCACGAGAAAGTGGCGGAGGCGCTGTGCGTAGGACGAATCCAGACTCGCTTAGGAGTTGCCTTTGTTTCCAAGTTTTTCCGGTTGAATTTTCTTCTGACTTCTTTAATTTGCTGCTCGCCAGATTCCACCAAGCAGAGATAATCATCGTGAAGCATCTTATCCTAGGACGCAACAGCGAGACTTGGTTGGGAGTTGAACCATTAACCTTCCGATCTTGGTCGTCGTAACAACGACGCTCCAAACCACTGCACCACGCTGCACTTCTCGCAAATCGCAGTTGCGGTGCTCGCTTTTTTGCAGGTTATTGATTACGTTCTCGAAATGGTAGTGGGACGACGGAATAATATTTTACGATTGGACTCGCTTTTATGCTTCGCAATTCTTGGTGATTCTGCACGGTTAAAACGCAGATCCCTGGCACAGGTAAGTTCTGTTTCGCGTGCAATTTACGAGCTACAGTATTATTAGGCATGGCAGTTGACAGATTTAAATAGTACATTTTTCAGTAAGTTTGCTGTGCAATAATGCTCTTACATGCAAAATTTAAGACACAGAATTCCAATTGGTCAAATCAGGCCTGCCATTGCCGACACATGCCAACTAGGCCAACTGCTCAATGCTAAGCCTGCAGTTGCAGGGGCTTGAGTATGTATAGCTGAAAATTGCATAGAATACGCTGTCAGCCCGGTGGCCGAGTGGTTGGAGAGGTAAAACTCTCAATCACAAAGTCCTGGGTTCAAAACCTGAGTCTACCTGATGAGCGATCAAACCGCGAAACTAATCGTAGAATTGGTTTTTACAGCGTTTATTTAGTAAGTCTTCAAGGCCTACCATTTACCCTGTTATATTTCATATATATAAACTTACATCGGCTCCTCTTATTTCATTGTTATTGATTACTTACATGTAAATGACGTTTTTCACACAGTTTTTGCATGTACCCTCGGAGAAGCTGTATTTGATAGATCCATTTGGTTCGAAAATAACATCCACCAGTATGGCTTGTAAAGCAATGAGGTATGATAAATGCTACGTAAATCGCAATGTTTACTTTAATTTTTTCGCATCAAAACATAAGGCGTTAGCTGCTTTTGTTGTTTTCTATCACCTAAACAGTAACATTAAAGGGCCCTGTTAATGTATAACCCCTCGTTCTCTTGACTAGGTGATCTAAATGCAATTATAATACATGAGGCCTGACAAATAAGTTATTAAACAATAGATGAACGTTAAGGAATTGTTAAAGAAATGAATATGAACGTTAAAGAAATGAATATAGCTTTTAACTATTTTGTTTAACTTTACTACCGGATGAACAGCCAGACTAGGCTAGCCTACTTTCATCTATTAAACAATAGAGTTTAGTATTTGATAAATCGTTGTTTCTTCTAGTTTTCTTAACATATTGGTAACTTCGGGATGAGCATCAATTCAACCAATTCAGCTTTCAGCGTAATCAAAAGATTTTATATTAGTTTTACTCTTGCATGATTAGTCAGAACTCAAGTGTTTTGTATTCTTTTTATGAGAGGTTATCGCTAAAATGCATTAAACTGCACGAAGACACGTCGTGCTAGATTTTCAGAGACTTACTAAATTTACACTGTAATAACCAATTCTACGACTAGTTTCGCGGTTTCACTGTTATGAGGTAAGAGTATGAAGTTTCCACATTTTGTATTTGCTGATAAAAGTAATGTTTCTTCTGTGCTCGTCTTTTCTTCAACTTGTTTCTTATGTGTAGATTTTATTTCAAGTATCGATGCGCTGCAAAAAGCAACGCCTTGCAAAACATCGAATGGCAACCTGCGCTATTGAACCATCCCATACAAAACCACTCTTACAATTGCGGTGTTTTTGTATTGCAAGTTAGTATAGTTACTGATTATGATGGTGAACAACTGAACATCATTTGTTGTTGGTACTTATCACTGAGATTGGCCTCTTCACAGTTTAGAATCTCCGCAATTATATTCCATTTTCGTTAAACGGTTTTTCCATTGCGTCGATGACGTTACCTGCATCAAAAACGGAGTTATCTGCAAATAAAATCGTCCTAAGGGATGAGCAATTTTGACATTTATTGAATATACTCAAACTTTTAGTGTTACGTCTGGTTTATATTTGTTATGGTTAGAGCAGGGGAGGGCAAACTTTTTGCATGAAGGGCCGCATTGGAAAAAATTTTAAAGCCGAGGGCCGCACTGCTTTAGAAGAGGAAAGTAACAAAGGTCATCACCAGTGGCGCACCCAAGGATTTGGCAAAGGGGGAGAGGGGGACACCACCGGCGGCCTGGGGGTGAAACCCCCAGCCTCTGGAAATCAAGGGGGTGTGGGGACATAGCCCCCAACCGCCAACGATTTTTTATAATTTTCACATAAAGAACGCTCATTTTAGCACACTTTTTTATCGAAAAAGGGCATGCAGTGAATGCAGTCACTATGGACACTGCAAAAATATTTCCGCAACTTATGTCTAAAAGCTGAGGCTTGGCTAAAATATGCAAAAGGAGGCTGCAACCATTATTAGCTTGAGAAATTATAAACTGAAAGTTAGGTTTTAGCACCTTATTACAGATCCAAGGGGGAGGCATGGCACCGTGGCCCCCTCTGCGTGCGCCTATGGTCATCACGACCGCAAATGTCCTATTTTCCATGTGATTTCACTCGGGTACAAGGTTCATCTTTCTGTAAGTGCCCGCGGGCCGCATGCGGGCCGTAGTTTGCCCACCCCTGGGTTAAAGTGTTTGCATTGAATCACTGAAATGCATGTTTGTTTGTTAGTTAATATCTGTCATTATTTATAGTGTTCTAGTAAAACCACGATAAATGTTTTCGGTCAGCCGTGAAATTGAGTGAATGCGTGGATGTATTCGTCTGCCTACTGATGGAGTTTTCACAAATCAGCAATTGCAATTAGACAAAAGCAAATATGCTGATACAGTACAGATTAAATTTTACTAAGAGTTTACTTTGTCATTTCAGATAGCAGAAGCTTTGGTAGAGAAACTTCCAATGACCCCAGCCAGTGTGTCATTCGAGTCTTCTCTTACTGCTCTGCAGCAGTGTCGGATGAATATTGCCAAAAAGAATTTGGAAAATTCAGGTGCATATCAATGTTAAATAATGCCTAAAAGGCTTAAGCCGTGATTAGGAATGTTTGAGGTTTGGATATTTCGCCATCGTAGACAAAATGTTAACAAGAATGAATCCAGCTCATTTTTATGCTAAGATGGAATATATATTTGTTTTTAATTCAAGAACTTGTATGGTAATCATCATAATTAGGGTTTCCAAATTTGCGGGCTTTTTGTGGTACCGGGAAAACGGAAAAAATTTGAGGCAAAACGTGGATCCCGGAAAATTGCCGAGATCATTGCGTATTGTGATTTCGATATTTTTGTATGTTTTCAACTACTTCTGTAACTGTAAGTACAATCAGTAAAGCAAAAATGCAAAAAATCATTTATTTTTCATGTAATAACTCCGAAGGAAAGTCAGGGCATAAAGGGATTTGTCACTCGGACGGTAACGCAGTTAAGTAACAAACAATCCTGCGGCAGAAAAAGCACGTTCTGCTTCAACCGACGTCGGTGGAATGCTACGTAAAGCATTGAAAAGAAGCTCTAATTTAGTTGCCCGTTTTCTGGTAGCTTCAAACAAATTTATTTCTTGCGTGATGACTTCTTGAAGTTGATTTCTATCATTACTTTGTGTGTCCGACTGGTTGTCCGTAAATTTCGTGGAATGCTCAATGTGTGCCTGTAGTCGTTCAAAGAGGCTAACTTGTCTGCTTTTAATGCAAATGGTGTTGTGTCGTCACTTTGCCCAATAACATGCTATTCACAAGTTTTGCACAAAACCAACCTAACGCTTGCGAGGACCGACCAAAAATCTTTTGCAATTGGATTTGTGTGACTACTAAACATACCGGAAATTTTTGTAAGAAAACACGGGAAACGGGAAGCTAAAAAATTCATTAAATCCCGGGATCCCGGTTTTCAAATCCTACCCATAATCTCAATGCTATCCATGTTTTATTGCTAGTTTAATAATGTAAAAGTCAACTACTTTTACCATTATTAAGCTTAAAATACAACAATATTTTAAAGAAACTTGATGTTGCAAAACTATAAAACTAACAGTAGGAATTGTGATTTAAATCACTACTGGGAATATGAAGGTGATTACTACGTAATTACCATTAGTGATGGATTATTGAGAAGCCTGTGTCAACTAACGAAAGTGTCGTAGACTCAGACCTAATTTAGCTTAACTCCGGTATATTACACAAAACACCAATTAAACGTTTGATACATTTTGGCAGATGATATGACGGATGTGTGTGCAGCGTGTTGTCTAAACCAATCAGACCTGCGCAAGAGAAATTGGGTATGTAAAATTGTGTATAATTATGTACAATAAGGTGTCTGGGCGAGGTTTTTTTCATGCCTTGAATTGAGTTAGATAGTGCTACTCCGTATTAAATTAGCTAGGCCAGACTTTGCTCTGTACGTTTTTACATGCTGCTATATTATCGTTTTTTTTTTGCCTTGTTTATCAGCTTGCCGTTTTTAAGCCGAGGTGGTATGTCAGTGTTTTCCTTTGTTACGTCAATATATTGCCGGTAATTCTCATTTTGGTGGTACGAAAATGAATTACGTAAACCACTATACTGCCGTCTTGCACGCACTGCACAAAAATTCCGGTGCAATGAAACAGAAACTTCTTGGCAGATTGACGTTCAGATGTACTGTAATTGCTTCACTCTGCCTGTCGCTCAGTAAATGCTCCGAAACATTTTACTTCTTATTAACTCACCAATAGATGTCGCATTGAAGCGCAACATTTAGTCTTATCTTTTTACTAGATTGGATGCGACGGATGCCCTCGATGGTATCATGCGTCATGCATTGATGAGAAGTTGCATGAGGCAAAGAAGCGGTTTTGGTTATGTGGATTGTGTCGTTAAATTTATTTTGATGCGTGTTTAATTGTTTATCGTTTAGGCGTAAAATGAATAAAAGTTTTTCAAACATTAGCGACTTGCTTATGCTCTCTTAAAAAATAGAAGAATCCCCTTGGCTAATGCTTTTCATGAAATATCGGAAGTTCATTTCAAACGCTAGCGCAGATTGATACAATACATCTGTATAAGCTGGAGTATGTACAATCTCGATTCTTACAGCTATTATTAAATGAAAAACATCGTGTGAGTTTAATCGGAACATAAAACATGTTGAAAATGTGCGAGTGCACCGGTCACTTAGCAGGTTTACAGTATCGGAATGTGCGAGTTCTAGTTTGGTCAATGCGCGAGTGGTCTGGTTTTTACAACACCGGAATGTGCGACTGCTAATTTGGTCAATGTGCGAGTGATCTGGCTCTTACAACACCGGAATGTGCGAGTGGTCTGTGTAGTGTTTAACCCTTTTTAGCTTTAATTGCATGAATCGTTGTGCGTATTGATTGTTGTCATCGCAACAGTTCGCGGGCTTTTCAGCATTCTCGATTATAACGTGCTCGAAGCAACAGGCGTGTTAAAGACAGTTAAAAGAAGTAGCTAACAACGACACTACAACTGGCGACGAGGATACAGAGAAAACGTAGTAAAAACTTCAGTCATGGCTAGCGTGCAGATTAACAATCTTGCACCGTTTGTGGAAAGCGATCCATCAGCAACAAGCAGCAGATGGCGAAAGTGGTTGCTTAGACTAGAGAACTACTTTGTTGTTGCGAACATAACCGACAATAAAGTCAAACGAGCTGCTCTGCTACATTATGCTGGCGAATGGGTATTTGATATTTTTCTTAGCCTACCAGATACAGGTGAAGCTGACAACTACCAACAAGCTGTAGCAGCCTTAAACAACTACTTCATACCCAAGAAAAACACGAATTATGAAATTTTTAAATTTCGTGAAGCAGTCCAACAATCAAGCGAAACGCTTAACCAGTTCTCTGCTAGATTACGTGAGCTAGCACAAACATGCAACTTCCACTCCGTTGATAATGAAGTCAAAAGCCAAATTATTAGCAAGTGCTGTAATAAACGCCTACGACAACGCGCGTTGGAAACTCCTGATATCACTCTCAACAAACTATTGGAAATGGGAAATGCCATGGAGTCAGCGGAGAAACAAGCTAAATCTATTGAAGATCAGATAAAACCTAGCAAAGACACTTGTGTCGTAAACAGAGCATCGAGACAAAATCGCTCCTATTCTAGCAAGAGGAATACGCAGTCCAACAATTTCACCGAGCCATCTTCAAGCAAGCCACGACAAAGCAATCGAAAAACACCATGCTATTTTTGCGGAGGAAATTATCCGCATCGCAATGGTCAACAATCTTGTCCAGCCTACGGCTGTACCTGCAATTACTGTGGTAAGAAGAACCATTTTGAAAAATGCTGCCTGGCAAAACAAGACAGCAAAAGACGACACATCCGAACAACCACAGCGAATGATGAAACAAGCTCCCAATCTGAAGATGAAACGTCTTCCACTGATGAGAATCATCAAATATATGTCTGCCAAATGAAAAGCAAGGACACCCCTCTCATCGATTTGACAATCAATGGACACTCAATTCCATTTATTATTGACTCTGGTGCCTCAGTTAATATTTTAGATGAATCAGCGTTCAACAAGGTAAATTGTGCTCTTTCTAATGCGAAAATTAAAATTTATACTTATGGGGCAGCAAGCCCATTGAAAATGTTGGGTAAATTCAATGCTGAAATTAAAAGTGCTGATAATTCTGTTGTTGATAAGTTTTATGTTGTACATGGTTCACATGGTTGTTTGTTGAGCTACAACACTGCTGTTAAACTTAATTTGATAAAAATGACTAACCAAATCACACAACATGACATGATTCATAACACGAACATTCTTGACAACTACCCCAAATTGTTTGAAGGTATTGGCAAACTCAAAAATTACAAAGCCAAGCTACACATTGACGACACTGTAACCCCAGCTGCCATACCGCACAGGCGTATACCCTTTCATTTACGGCAAAAGGTAGAAACTGAACTAGCCTATCTGGAACGACATGACATCATTGAGAGAGTGGAAGGGCCCACTCCTTGGGTTTCTCCTATTGTAACGCCACCAAAACCTAGCAATCCTGAAGAAGTTAGAATATGTGTGGATATGAGACTGCCCAACAAAGCGATCAAAAGAGAACGACACATCTGTCCCACACTTGATGACATCATTCATGCACTCAATGGTGCCACAACATTTTCCAAACTAGACTTGAATAAGGGATATCATCAAATTGAACTTGACGAAGACAGTCGTGGCATTACTACATTCTCCACGCACAAAGGTTTATACCGCTACAAACGACTTAATTTTGGAGTTTGTTCAGCTGCTGAACTTTTCCAAAAACTCATCCAGCAAACGCTAGAAGGTATTAGTGGAACACTCAACATCAGCGACGACATCATTGTGTATGGCGCAACAAAAGATCAACACGATACAGCCTTACACGCTGTGCTCCAAAAGCTGCAAGAAAATAATCTCACTCTCAACAAGCGCAAGTGTGAAGTTGGCAAAACTCAACTTGAATTTTTTGGCTTCACATTCTCAAAAGAAGGCATCGCTGCACAAGAAGCAAAAGTCAATGCCATCAAGCATGCTGAAACCCCTAAATCAGCAAGTGAAGTGAGAAGTTTGCTTGGTCTTGCAAACTATTGTTCAAGACTCATCAAAAATTTTGCCACAATCACTCAACCCTTAAGAGAGCTCACCCACAAAAATGCCAAATGGGAATGGACAGCAAAACATGATGCTGCCATGAACGCTCTGAAAAACAGTTTAGCTCACGACGCCTTGTCATATTTCGACCCCAACAAAGTAACAGAGCTAATTGTCGACGCAAGCCCAGTAGGACTTGGTGCAGTGCTTACACAAAAAGACTCTAGCGACAGTAGCCCCAAGATCATAGCGTATGCCAGCAGAAGCCTGACACCTGTGGAACGGCGGTATTCGCAAACCGAGAGAGAAGCACTGGCCATAGTATGGGGTTGTGAACACTTTCATCTCTATCTGTATGGTTCCCAAACACCCTTTATCTTAGTCACTGACCACAAGCCACTCCAACTTATCTTTCAAAACCCTTTGTCCAAACCCCCTGCCAGAATTGAACGTTGGAATTTACGACTGCAGCAGTACAACTTTTCCGCTATCTATCGACCTGGCAAAGATAATCCTGCTGACTATATGTCCCGACACCCAGTCAGAACAAAAACCACTTACATCTCCAGCGAAGAGGCGGAACGGTATGTCAATCTCATTGCTACATCCGCAATACCAGTCGCTCTGACTTCAGCTGAAGTCATTGACGCTGTGAAATCTGATCAAACTTTGCTCAATCTTGCCGACACTATTCGCAATAACAAATGGAAACATGTCATGAAAAGTGCGGACGACCAATTAAAATGTTTTATTCCTATCCGAGACGAGCTTACTGTGACAAAAAACGACTTAATTCTAAAAAGCAACAAAATTGTTATGCCACTTTCTTTGAGAAATCGAGCTATTGCCTTAGCCCATGCAGGACATCAAGGCATTGTCAAAACCAAAAAGCTTATTAGAGAAAAAGTGTGGTTTCCTGGCATCGACAAAGCTGTGGAGGAAGCAGTTAAGAATTGCATTTATTGCCAAGCTTCCATTGTATCAAACGCAGTTGAACCTCTTACAATGTCACCTTTACCCTCTGCACCCTGGAGTGAATTAAGTATCGACTTTTCCGGACCGTATGCAAATGGAGAATATCTTTTGGTTCTAATTGATGAATACTCCAGGTTTCCCTTTGTTGAAATTGTAAAATCGACTAGTGCTTTTTCAGTAATCCCAGTCCTGGAGCATCTTTTTTGTTCGTTTGGAATACCAGGCGTTTTGAAATCCGACAATGGACCACCGTTTAACAGTCACGAATTTAAACTCTTCGCCAAACGCCTAGGCTTTCGACATAGAAAAATCACACCTCTTTGGCCCAAAGCGAACGCCGAATGCGAGCGCTTCATGAAGACTCTTAACAAAAACATTCGCATTTCACACGCTCAAAAATCATCATGGAAATCCGATTTACACACATTCTTGTTGAACTATCGAGCGACACCACACTCCACCACCAGCAAGAGTCCAGGAGAAATATTTTTTGGCCGGCAAATTCACACCACACTACCACAATTTCAGACACAACTTTCAGATTCACAACACCAGGCTCTGAGAAACGCCGATGCTTCAGCTAAATCCAAAATTAAATCATACGCTGACAAGAAATTAAACGCCAAACAACGCTCATTTCAAGTAGGAGACACCGTGCTTCTCAAAGTCAAACAGGAAAGGAAACTCATGCTACCGTACAAACCTACACCATACACAGTCACACAAGTTAAAGGATCCATGATTACTGCACAACAGAAACATGGCACTCACAAAGTCACTCGGAACATTTCATTTTTCAAGTTAGTAAATGACACCAACTCTGATGTTTACAATGACGTGTCTGACAACGATTGTTATTTTCCGTATGATGATACTGACAGCTTCTCACGTGATAATAATGACGTTACTCGTACCGATAATTTGCCGCCACGCAGATACCCAGAGCGAAGTAGAAACAGGCCGCAGTATCTTGAGAATTATGTATGAAGCAATGTGCTGTTAGTGAACTATTTCTTTGTATATGTTGCGTACTGCTAATTGCTATGATGCTGTACTGTCTAATTGATGCCATGTGACTGTTTGTATTGTTCGTTTTGACAAGTTAATTCGAGCTTCGTGTAGTTGCTGAACTTTGCCAAATTGTTAATGCTTTATTGCTATTTTGTCATGATTTTCGATACCAGTATGGGGAAAGCTTCTTTCAACAACTTGGGGAGGATTGTAGTGTTTAACCCTTTTTAGCTTTAATTGCATGAATCGTTGTGCGTATTGATTGTTGTCATCGCAACAGTTCGCGGGCTTTTCAGCATTCTCGATTATAACGTGCTCGAAGCAACAGGCGTGTTAAAGACAGTTAAAAGAAGTAGCTAACAACGACACTACAGTCTGGTTTTTGCAACGCTGGAATGTGCGAGTGTTAGTTGGGCCAATGTGCAAGTGTTCCGGTCACAATGTGCGAGTGATTGGTTATGGGCGAGTCGAAATGTGCCAGTACGGTGACGTGCGAGTGCGGTGATGTGCGAGTGGTCCGGTCATAATGTGCGAGTGAACATGGAATGTGCGAGTAGGGCGATGTGCGAGTGATTGGTTATGTGCGTGTCGAAATGTGCGAGTAGGGCGATGTGCGAGTGATTGGTTATGTGCGTGTCGAAATGTGCGAGTGAACATGGAATGTGCGAGTTCGAGTACAGTGATGTGCAAGTGGTCCAGTCATAATGTGCGAGTGGTGCGGTCATAATGTGCGAGTGAACATGGAATGTGCGAGTAGGGCGATGTGCGAGTGATTGGTTATGTGCGTGTCGAAATGTGCGAGTAAACATGGAATGTGAGAGTCGAAATGTGCGAGTGAACATGGAATGTTCGAGTACAGTGATGTGCAAGTGGTCAGGTCATAATGTGCGAGTGAACATGAAATGTGCGAGTACGGTGATGTGCGAGTGATTGGTTATGTGCGAGTCGAAATGTGCGAGTTCGAGTAGGCTACAGTGATGTGCGAGTGATTGGTTATGTGCGAATGGTCCGGTGATAATGTGCGAGTGGTCCAGTCATAATGTGCGAGTGAGCATGAAATGTGCGAGTGATTGGTTATGTGTGAGTCGAAATGTGCGAGTGGTTCGGTCGTGATGTGCGAGAGCGGTGATGTGCGAGTGGTCAGGTCATAATGTGCGAGTGATTGGTTATGTGTGAGTCGAAATGTGCGAGTGGTTCGGTCATAATGTGCGAGTGCGGTGATGTGCGAGAGCGGTGATGTGCGAGTGGTCAGGTCATAATGTGCGAGTGATTGGTTATGTGTGAGTCGAAATGTGCGAGTGGTCCGGTCATAATGTGCGAGTGAACATGGAATGTGCGAGTACGGTGATGTGCGAGTGATTGGTTATGTGCGAGTACGGTGATGTGCGAGTCGAAATGTGCGAGTGGTCCGGTCATAATGTGCGAGTGAACATGGAATGTGCGAGTGATTGGTTAATATGTGCGAGTCGAAATGTGCGAGTGAACATGGAATGTGCGAGTACGGTGATGTGAGACTCGAAATGTGCGAGTGAACATGGAATGTGCGAGTTCGAGTACAGTGATGTGCGAGTGATTGGTTATGTGCGAGTGGTCTGGTCATAATGTGCGAGTGAACATGGAATGTGCGAGTAGGCCTACGGTGATGTGCGAGTGATTGGTTAATATGTGCGAGTCGAAATGTGCGAGTGGTCCGGTCATAATGTGCGAGCAAACATGGAATGTGCGAGTGCGAGCACGGTGATGTGCGAGTGATTGGTTATGTGCGAGTCGAAATGTGCGAGTGCGAGTGACGATGTGCTAGTAGCACATTTGTGCTAGTGACGTCATTTCACCTCGTCTCCTCGTTTTGCTGCGCTAGTTTCAACCAAAAATTCAAAACTGAGCTCCTTCCCAGCGCCACGTCTGTGAAGACAACAAAAAATGCAAGAAAAAAGGCAATGGCATAACGCGACTATTTTGCTTGTGAAATTCTGTGTGTAAATAAAGTATTGCGCAAGAAAACAGCAAACAGATTACGGACAATGACACAATTGAAAACCAGTGCTTGAAGTAAACCATGATTAGAGGCATAATGCGATTCCGTAATACCCTTGAAATTACACTCACGGCGCCACAAATCAGAATAGGTTGGGAATCACCGCAATAGGCAATGCTTACAGCTTAACAATCAACAAAAAGATGGGTGGCAGGCCTTTAGCAGGCCAACACTGCTAGTTTGCAGATACTGATATTGGTACTCATTATAAACACCAATGCTCTGGGGCGTAGCCATTTGGGTAGGCAAAGAGGGCAATTGCCGAAATATCATGTTTTCAGTCAGTGGTGCAGTCGTAAAATTAGAAGTGGGGGAACGCGTGTCTGCAAATTAAATCCTGGCAGCTTTAAACCTCAGTGCTTTGCAAAGAAGATTTTCCAATAGACGGTATTATCTACTGCACACTAGAGATGGCATGGACCACTAAGAGACCCGCTAACGAGCGGTTAACCAGTCTTGTTGGTGGTCCGCTAACGGCCCGGTTCTATCTTTGGTTTCATTTGGGGCCGCTAACGAGCCGTTACCAATTTTTATAATTTTTTTCAACTATCATTTTTCTGTTAAATGTGGTTGAAGGCTCACAAAAGAATGGGCTTTGGGCGGGCCGGGCTATATTTTTGGGATGAGTTGCCGGGTCGATTACCACTACTGGGCTAAAGGTTCCGGGCCATGGGCGGTCCGGATTGCAAAAAAGTCAGCCCGTGCCATCTCTTTTGCACACACATAGCTACCGCCGGTGGTAACACAGCAAAGTGGTGTGGGGGCAAAATTCCCGACGTTGAGAAAATTTTGTGATTTTTAATGCCAAAATCAGCATATTTGGAGTAATTTTTGAAATAAACTGCAAGATTTAGCCGACTACCGATATTTGATCACTGCTGCACTCGACAATTTCAAATCAGACCAAACTTGAATTTTTCCAAATAACTGCAAAATATCCTTAGAGGTGAGCCATTGTCAACAGATCCCAGGACCTCCGAAAGGTCTGTGATACATTTTTAGGTAATACTGCAATATACACCACTCAATAATAGTCCGACTGGACTCCAGTCTCCAATCACCATCTCCTTCTTCTTGGAGAAATTCAAAGTTTCAGAGACAGTAATTTTCATGTTGATTTTCGGAAACACGGAACAAATTTTTTATGCGTAAGGTAGACAAGTAAGTCCAATACGAATCTACGATCATATGTGTACCTATCGGTACCGATACTACGTTTACAAGATCAGACAAATCGAAAAACAATAATGTCAGTTCACCATTCTATTAGTGCAGGGGTTTTTACCTGGCCGTAAATTTACCCCCTGGGGGTAAATTTTGCCTACCGAGGGGGTAATTTTTCTGAAGTATAAACTAAAACAAACTTCCATTTTCAGTATTTAAAAGATGAAAGTGTTGCACTGGGGGTAAATTATACTTTTTTCGATCGGCAAGGGGTAAAGAATACAAAAAAAGGTTAAGAACCCGGTTGCATTAGTGAGTTTACTTTGCTATAAGAGCCTTAAGCCAACAAATACTTCCAAACTGGGTCTTCCGCTGTTGGATTGTTAAATTTAGCATTTCGAGTCCGTTTGTCAGTTGCAGAACGGTGTCGACGAAAGCAGCTCTCCACATATTCTTCTGACTTCCATTTTCTTCGTGGAGGGCCATGTAGTTTAATAAGCATTAGATTACTGACTCGGTTTATCAGTAACCTTGTTCTTTCACCAGAGATAATTAGATTCATGGCGCTAAGACCTCTTTCACATTCAGAAAAGATGCAAGGAAATACTTTTGTGCAATTTATTAATGGCTTCAAATCTGTGGATATACGTCCAGTGGCGTAACAAGGGGGGCGAGGGGGGGCGCCCATGGCTACTTTTCAATTTTTTTTATTAAAAAAATGGATGGACCATATAGGCGCATGCAGGGGGGCCAGTACGGTGCCATGGCCCCACCTTTGGCCCTGGCGTTGTTGTGGGTACCGATACGTGTTGTTAAAATTTCAGACACCGATGTGTTCTTTTTCGACAAAAAAACTTGACTAAAATGAGTGTTTTTCTACTAAAAACCCTAAAAATCCGATGGAAACTGGGGGAAGAGCCCCCAGACCCTCGTTTGTGGCCTCCTTTTGCCAAATCCTGAATGCATCACTGATCTTTCCACTCTTCTTCGTTTCTTGCTTTGTTAATCTTTCTCCTTCGTTGTTCTTTTCCAAACCGCGATTCATCCGCACTGTAAAAAATTTTGGGTAATCGCATTGCCCAATTTTGGGCAAATGTATGCATTACCCAAAAAAAACGGTCAAAAACCCAATTTTTTTTGGGTATGATAAGCAAAAACCCAAAGTCGATTTTGGGTTCTGCATAACCCAAAGCACATCACCCAAGTAAATTGGGTTAAAAATTTTATACCCAAAAATAAATTTTGGGTAATCGTTTTTGCAAATATTAATTTGGGTAATGTGGTAGCAAACCCAAATTAAATTTTTGGGTGAGTGTTATGACTATTGTTTTGGGTCAATGGATTTTAAACCCATTAATTTTTTTTGGGAAATAATTCCTGAAATAATAACTTGTGTATATTGTTTTTAAAGCCAAAAAAATTTTTGGGAAAATGTTAAATAACTTATTTTGGGAAAGTGAATTTTAAAACTAAGATCTTTGGGGAAAATTTTTAGATAATAGATTGGTTTCAAACTCAAAAAACGGGTTGCACTTTAAGCAATTCTTAGTTTAGGAAACATTGAGTGCAAAACCCAGTTGTTTCATATAGCACTCGATGAGTTTTCATACGGCCCGCGCTTGTTGCTGCTAAACGTATTATTTTAGGCCTACAAGCACATGTAAAGTTAGATAGCCTGTCCAATCTAACTGGAGGTTGCTTTTTTACGCTGTAAATGCGACAAGACTATCTCATTGAGACGACAAAAACCGGCGAGAAAAGTTTAAACCATTATTACGTCATAATTGCAACAGAAACCATTTTTGTTACGAAGAGCAGCAAAACACATAGAACCACAAAAGACTATTAGCCTTCGGGTACTTTACATTATGAAATTTGTTCCTCTTGGAAAAAACTTTGGCGCCCCTGGTCTAAGGCCAACCACCAAAAACCTTACATGCTTTATCTAAGTTGATCACTAGGTCTGTAGGATAATCAAGCCGTCTAAAAATTTTCTGAGATTTATCTGCGTGTTTGGCAGATATTGGAGCTGGGCAAGCCATCTTAAATTTTTATAGCATGTATCTACGGGCATTGGTAAATGTTGCTACATTAGCAAAACGGAAAGCCGGAAGCCATAGTAGTCTGCGATTTATTGCTTTTCAAGGCCTTACCACGCGCATGCGCTTAAATTTTGCTTAGACGTAAATGCTAAGCATTATAAACTAGCATTTGTGTAGCTGTTTTGCTTGATGAGACAGAATGCGTCATCTACCCCAAATTGATATAGGCCTAGTTAAATTTTGCAGTATATTTCCACTTGAAATAAAACCGATGACAACCCCAATTTCACAAGTCATTTAATAAGCTATTGTTGTCTTTTTTCTCACTACTTATGCTATAGCAATTTTAAGTTACATACCTGTGTCTAGTCATTTTAATTTCAAGTTCAACATTATTATGATAGACAGTTGCGCAAGCGGCTAACCTTCACTCTACCGCATAAACCAAACAACCTAAGCTTTCAACTTGCAGTATACCATCGTTTGTCAGCGTAATTTATTAATTTTGCTGGCAGACTTTAATAACAATTAAATGTGCATGATGTAATTCATCATTCTAATAAAATAGCACTTTTCAGAAATTAATTAAATTTTACTTTACGCTTCAATAAACTTTACGGTTTAGTGATCAGCGCAATCAGTGAGCGCCAAAATAATCGAAATTCGAATTAAATGATGCGTCGGAACTGAAGCTGCTGCTTCTCGCTGGAGTAAAAAGCTAATTTAAAATCTAAAGGTTCCGGTAACGACTTAGGTAGGCTATGTAGACACAATGATTTTAAAGTTATCTGCAGATTCATGTGTTCAACTTGCTGAAGTGAGCTATCATAGTATGCAGTATCTACAGATTTGGAAATGCTGCGAAGACCACAAGTACTAGTAGTCCGCAGGTCTTTTTATTACTAGCTACTAGACTTAACACCTAGCTGCCTAGTCAGATGTCAGTAAGTTACTGGTTGCGCATGCTTCTTTTAGGTCTGCTAATGGCGGGATAGAAAATTAAAACAACTTGTTTTTTGACGAACTTTTAAATAATTTAAATTTGGAAAAGCTTATGAGAAGGCAAAAAAAATTTCAAGGTCTACTGGTACTGACCCTTTTCAGTGATTCTTTACTCCCAGAGTGCACTAGTACAGGTACGGAGGAATGGTAGAACTGGAGATTGGAGTGACTACAGTTCAAATTTAGAGTTGTTAAGCTGGGTTTACATAAGCTAAAAAAATAGTGCAAAACGGTGAGAAGCTGAGCTTTTATTTTATAGGCCTAATGTCATGCAACTTGGCTTTGCTAGTTGAGCAAAGTGGAGCCAAGCTTCATTGCAAGCTTCAAAGAACAAACAAAGCTCAGCTCTGCTCCATTGACGTTTTTTTGTTCGTGTAAACCCACTATTAGTAGTTGCAAGTTGGACCATTAGAGGTTGGAGTTGATCAGAGTTTTGGGGAAATCTGAAGCTGAGTTGATCTGAGAAAAATGAGTCAATCTAAATGAGCCTCCATGTGGAGAAAACCGATTTGGAAATGAAACTGCTGCCACTTCCCAATTTTATGTTAAAGTGCCACAATACCCATTACACTGATACTGGTATGGATCTTGCTTATCCAAAGTGTTGACTGGATATATAAGCAATCAAATAGCTTGCAATGTACATTTATTGATGTAAAAACATAGTAAATTTCAGAATTAGAGAATGGGCCTAGCAGTCATGTTATATAGCTGATGCTTCATGCTGTTAATGTGATGTATGTACAACTACTGTGTCGAATTGTCATTGAAGTTTCTGATCATCAATTCATCATAACATGTATTTACCTTTGTGTGTGAAACCAAAACAGACATGCAACGAATCAAGGTAAGTGACTGATAAACAGTAAACATTATGCATGTTGTGTTGTAAATGCTAAGGCATTATGTAATGCTTCACACTAATAACTGATTGTATATGATACCCAGTTTTGTTAGGCATCCATGTGGCAGTGATAAACATTTAAATTGTTTTGTGAAACAGTCAAAAATGTGCCATCATATATTTAAAATATTGACAGAAGAGCAGTTCAAACTTTTTCTCGATATGCCATGCACATCAATACGAATATGAGTATGTTACCAATCAAGTGCATTGTGATTATTCTACTTCATACTGCTATTTATAAATTTTTGCCTACCTAAGGCGCTTTAACCAATAGGCCCGGTATGCAACTCATAGAAAGCGACACGTGATTATGTAGTGAGTGGTTTCATGATTTTACGTATGCAATAAGCAGTAAAATCAAAGAACTTGGTGCAAAAAATATGGCTTGACATGCACTGCATTGCTCCCTGCAGCTGTGTGTTAGAAACTTGTTATGATAGTGTACTACTCTTTCAGTTTTATTATGTAAAGTTAAAGCAGTGGTTATGACACATGGGCAACATGCATATAAAATAATTCACAGTGGATTATTTTTGCATCAACCTCTTTGTTTCATGAAAATCAGCAAACTTATTTTGTGACAATTACAGGTCAGCATAATTTGATGCTAGTCAAGCTGTTGCATGTTGTTTTCTGTGTCTTTGATAAAAAATTATTATTAATTCAAGTAATGTGGCGTTAATGAACTTTGTTGATTGGAAATTTGAAATAATGTTTAAAATTTGAAAAGGCTATAGACTGGCTAAATTTTTTGTAGCTGTTGTTCCTGTTACTAAAAATGATCAAACCTCAATTAGCAGTTTTTATCCAATGGTTTTTATTGGGTAAAGAAATTAAAAATGTAATTCCACATAAGCAAGCCTGCTCCAAGCAAGTGGTTTATTGCTAAACGTTTTTGTGAAGCTTCAGAAATTGATTGTTTGGTACAGTTAAACATAAATGATAATCATTTAGTTGGGATGCAAAGGTGTGAACAACCTAAAGACTGCCATGGTAGCCCATGCTAAGGTTTTTATGTGCTTAACGCTAAGAAAGCATAAATTATAAAGCGCTAGAGTCCTTGTTTGCTTGTCTGTTATTTAAGACAAACTCTATGGCATTGGTTTACTTGCCTGTCTATAACGCGCAAAGGTTTTCATCAACGCATAAAACTGTTCAGTTCCAAAAGACCTGTTCGCACTGTAGATAGAAGTAAATAATAATTTGGTTTGAAACGCTATATGTCTTGTTATTACCATATTGCTTCACGCTACAATAAAACCGAATTGTCTCTTTTGTTCTATATCTAAGACACCCCATCACTCGAACTGCTGAAGATTTGACCTTAAATGAAAGCCTACCAAAGCAGATACGCGGGCTCTCCAGTTTGCTTTTTCTTACCCAGTCATTCCAAACTGTTTTTCATAGTTGAAATTTAACAAAAGCACTGCTGGACATAAGCCCAAGTTTAAACGGTTTCTCTCAAATACTGCAATTTATATAATCTGATGGAAATTTTCATTTTCATCATGCGCTTTTCTGGCTCATTATTTATATACAATATTTGGGCTTACAATTGCTCCATCTTTTTAGGGAATTCTGCGAAGAATGTGCATCGAAACACTAAATTCTGCAGACAGTTGATGCTATCTAATGCGTCCTGAATAGCACAAAAGGCTTGAATGAAAGCGAACGGAAAAAACAATTGAGACAAATGGTAAAATAAAAACTTCTCAGATGCATAATATGCGAAAACAGACGTTTTAGGGGGAAAACTTTGAACTGATAACTTGTCGAATTTATTCCAAAGAAGTGTGTTGCTGCTTACCGATTGTATAACATTTGCACTAAACATTGTTTGCCCGTCTTTGTTTCCTGTGTTCTATTCTAACGTATGGGTGTCATGTTTTTTTAGCCTATTTTGTTTGGTTAGTTTTTATGCCACATCATGACTGTGGCTGGTTGCTTATTGACATAATTTTGCTTCAGCGGAATATCTGACTGACATAACGTAAATATAATTAGGCATAGTCGAAACCTTCGTGACACAAGCTCTTGGCTATGGTTGAGAGCTACTGTAATTGCCTTTTAACATCTTGTTAAACTTGATTGCTGCTAACCTTGTTTTTGTGAGCGCACAATAGTTTGCACTTAAAGTGCACAGTAAATTGTTGATAATAACTGAAATTAATTAATTTTATGTATCATAATATTTCATTATTTTGTATCTTTGCAAAAGCATTATTTTGTATTGTCTCTGCGTATGCACTTCATTTTTTATTCTTTGAGTAGCATACTGTAACTGCTCCGTATCTACGATTGTTTATTTTTTTTACATACATTTGTGAGTTAAAAATGCTTGGGTTTGCATATGGTTGTGGCAGATTTCTATTTGTGCTTGCAGGAATTGGTTACTTGCAATTCTCATTTAAATTGAGGTCATAATCGCATAATATTTACATCGTTTGGATCAGTTTTATTTATAATCGCTTCATATGTGAACCTAAACATGTTCAAATAATCAATGCTGTTATTTGTTGAACATTTAATTTGTACCTATTTCTTTTGACAATATAAAGCATTATTGCAATATTTTGTTGTGCATTTCTTGTGAATCCTCCATTATTAAGTGATTATGACGACTGTTGTGATTACGAGTTAAGCAAAAACGCATTCACAAATATTAATCGGAAAACCCAAATCTGAAAATTGGGCTTTTTTCCTTAGCTAAAAGCTTTTGGGACAAAGCGCCCAAATTTTCAGCTTGGGTATTAATTACCCAATTTTCTTGATCTACAAGATTTAAGGTTAAACACCCAAATTGAAAATTTGGGTCGTTATTACCCAAGTTGACAAATTGGGTTTCTCAGCCTTCGAGCCCAAAATTTTTAATTAGGTTTAAAGACCCAAGTTTGTAGTTTGGGTCAAGTTACCCACTGTACTTGGGTTATGGATATTGGGTTAACAAACCCAACTTTGTAAATTGGGTCGTTATTACCCAAGTTGGCAAATTGGGTTTCTCAGCCTTCGAGCCCAAAATGATAACCCAAGTTTTTTGGGTCTACGTTACCCAATTTGATTTACAGTGCGCAACTCGAATGAAACACCAAATTTCACTGTCATTTTTATAATTTGTGCAAAATTCGGAGGGGAAGCAGGGGCGCAGAATTCTTTTTTGCCCCGGGCGCAAGGTACCCTAGTTACGCCACTGTACACGTCTTCCACTGTCGTCTTGAAAATCTCCAAAAGCTGACATTGTTGCAAAATGAGGAAGGCCAAATCGTTCACATCATGATTTGATTTCTTTTCAATCAAAATCTGGAGGAGAGTTAGAAGGCCAACAAGCTACTTCCAAGACGTATAGATCAGATAAAATTGTGGGCGAAATAGATCTTGAACACGTATCGTCTTGTTTTAAAGCCGAACCAACAAGCAATCTTCGTTTCATTGTGTTTACCATACTTGTAAGAAATTGTTTATGATTAATCGATACCTTTTTGATATTTGACAATGTTACAGATTTAAACTTCATTTGCTCAATTGCCTTTTTAGCTTTCACAACATTTTCGCCCTCGTGTTCCTTCATCGACTGTAAGTACCTAATGCATCGTCTAATCAACTTGTCACCATGAGCTAAAGTTATGTCGCGTTTTTGTAAAGCTTCTGACAACAATTTAAGCTCGGTCAATACGTCAGACATAACAGCTAAATCCAAAAGTAACTGTTTTTATGACAATTGTCGGAAAAGTCCTAGAAACGTAGCTTGATCATGCTTTGATCTTGCATCTTTACTTGCTGATTCAAAATGCATGCAAAGAGACTCATAATCGTGCCACAAAGCAGGCACTGTTCTAAATGAACTTGCAACCCACCTAACATCAAGTACCCTTCCGATCTTTCGAATATGTCCTTAAGTTTTTGCATGTTCTTCCAATTCTCTTGCATCTTGGGGGGAAACTACTTCATGCCACAAAGCAGAACAAACAAGGGAAAAAATACCTTGCAAGTTGCTGGTGTTCAAGTTTGGAATTCTCTATCACCTGCATTGAAAACCCTCACCTACCATAAATTTAATAGAAAATCTCTAGTTGACACCTACACTTAAATGAACTATCTAATTTAAACCATGATACTAACTTAATAAACGTTAAAATTTGGTGCGTGCATGGGCTTTCAAAGATCAATAAAAAATCGTTATGTTCTTAATTACAAGTAGTTCTACGGTACAGTATTTTGTCTATCATTATGTGTACATACTACTTAGTGAGTATTTGTTTGATTTTGCTTTTGTTTTTTTTTTGTTTTTTTTCTTTTCTTTTGCGCGTATTATCTATTTTCTGATACTTTCGATAAACCAACTAACTGTACATTGGCTTTGGCCATGTAAATAAATGGCGCTGGTATTGAATCTTTAGTGTAGTAAGGGTGGCAACAACCCGATGAGCAATGCTCCCTTTGTTGTCTCCCTCGTACACTCTAGCCTCAGACCATGATGTTTTACGAAATTTTTAATTGCTCGCATGTGTTATTTTTCAACTATTAGTTGTTAACTGTTATGGTATGAGCGTGTACAAAATAAATCTGTTCTGTTTTCTGTTTTTTGGCTGTACAGTGAATACAATTTGTCCATGAAAAAGCGAAAACGTTGAATACCACTTAGGCCTACTTCGTCTGCTGTATGTGCGATTGACAATTCCAATCTATGATTTAGACAGTGCCATAGGCCTATAGCAATATTGGTATACCGTTAAGACGGACGTTTGGCAACACCAGCTTTTTTCCCAGGAGAACACTAGCCCCATCACTAGTAAAACCAATCGGATTACGCTTTAGATAATTGTCACTGAACCCATGTTTATTAAGAGTTGACAATAAAGTCTCCGTCATAATTCGCGCAGTTGTCCCAAAAAATAAAAAATAATGTTCTGCTCAGCCGCGTGAATGACTAGCTATTACACGATCAGTTCACTATACCGATGTTTATAACCCTACTCGATGAGGTTCTTTCACTAACACCACCACTAATACATAAACAATCATTAAACGCACAGCTTTAATAATTGTACATCCACATCTTAACTTTACACCATTAGGAATAAACGCTTGAGTGAGCACAGAATTGTTTTGCGCTAATTACACAACGATTCAGGTATTTTAAACTCCGTCAACAACCGGTACTGGAAGAAAGTCAGAATACGTTTAAAGGCTCTTAGTAGGTCTGATCATTTAGAAGAAATACCAGCAAACAGTCTACTTCTCATTACAAAGGCAATGTTGTAGAGTAGGTATTTTGTCATGAGCTCCATAAAAGTAAGGGAACGCGTTCCCCCGCCCGAAAAAGGTAGGGGAACGGCGTTCCCCCTCCACTACACCACTGTTTTCAGTTACCCTGTACCACTAACCTACAAACAAAGATAGCTATACTAATGCTACAACATAAATCTACTAACAACGCAAGCAGGGGCGGATTAAGACCACTCGGGGTATTCGCGTGTCCTTTATTGACAAAAAAATATGCTAAAATGAGTATTTTTTTGTAAAAACCTTAAAAATTAATGGTGTAGCCCCCAGACCCCCGGTTATGGTGTGGCGCAACGATCAAAAGAACGACATTTCATGGTCGAAAGACTTCTGCCATTTCCCGGGGAGCTTGCAACTGTACAATTTTCATTGATATATAAGGCAATGATTTTCGATTTACCGGTATTTCTCACTTCTGGCACTGGTACCAACTGTATGCCTGCTGACAATTGTACGTTGTAGTCACGGCTGGGTTAGCGCATGCGCCGCTACAGTGCTCTCCCTCCTTGCCGAATCCTGGGTGCGCCACTGAACAAGCCTATGAAGTTTTGCCTCCCCCGAAATTTTTGGCTGGTCACGCCACTGCCAGTGCTTTTGTAATACACAAGCTGATTAGTTCCGTTTCAAGCACAAATGTACACAAGCTCCACCGGTAGCCTACTTCACCAACACTTGAACGCAGGCTTTTACCACGCACAATAATACTGCAAATGGCCTGAGGGGCCTCACACATAGGAGTCTCCCATTCATATTGGTCTGCGACTGAACCCATCCTTAACCTAACGGTAGGGTACTTGCCCAACCAGCTAACCCTGTCGTATGCTCTACTAACCTACCTAACCAGTTTCCCCTTCTACGCTTCAACCTGCTTGCTGCGCTTTACCAATCCGCCTAGGCTAACCAGCTGCAAACCCAGACCCCCGCACTCTGCCTACCACTGCTACCAGCAGTTTTGCCCTAGCCTTTTGATTGTTTCGTATAATCGCTTTAAAGCGTCTGAGAGCGTCGAAATACGCTCTGGCACCGCTTTAAACTTTTTTTTCTTTATACGAAATAAGACCGCTTTAAGCGAAACTTTTGAGCTGTAGATTCGGGTTTGATTCCGAGTCGGTAAATGAGCGTCTGTCTCTTGAGCTGTAGACTCGGGTTTGATTCCGAGTCTGGTCAAATCAAAGACTTTAAAATTGGTATTCACAGCTTCCCTGCTTGACGTTCAGCATTAAAGGGACAGTGTGGAGAACAAGCCGGCAAGTTTACTTGATGTGCCGTTGGGAATGGCACTTAGCGGGATTCCCCCATCTTGGTGTGGTAGACAAATGGCCGGCAACTCCTAAGCGAGCTCGTATAGCGCATTGATCGCTTTCTCGTGATAGGAGGATAAATATGCTACGTAATAAAATTTTCAACGGGATCGGGTGAACAAGACCACAAAGCTGAGCTTTGACAAAGATAATTTGCTCACTTCCAAACTTGACAGATATTTTGCCGATGCTTAAGTATAATAAGCACATTTATTTGACGAAAATAAAAAAGTGAAGTGTGTCATAACCTGCAAAATGCAAACTCATTGTCCACGCCTAACACAACAGACCACTTTATATTACGAAATTATAAAAGTTATTTAAGATAAAACAATGCCTAATACCAATGTTAACAATTTTATTATCAAGCATGAGTATTTATCATTTGCGTCATACATTGTTAAGCCTAACATTAACTATCAACTTGTTATTTTCAAAGCCACTTTAAATAGCGTTATTTTCTGATTGAACTACGTACTTCGATACTTTATACCACTGTCCAAACGTCCCCCATAACAACTCCTGAACCAAACGCGTGTAACCTTGCCGCAAGAATCCTGCCGAAATTTTATTCGATCTGCTTCATTAGCAAAAAAACATCAGTGGTTAATCAAAAAATCGCATGTATTGGCTTTTATTTTCTCAACTGCAGCTCATTAAAGCAAAAAAGTTTTCAAAAACTTAAACTACACAATTACGCTTTCAGAAAATCGGTAATTCATTACAAATTTCGAACTATACAATCTGTGACAGAAAATACTAAGTTTTGCAGCGTAATAAAACAATTTCATTCTTTTGTAATATCGAGTCTGGGTTCAAATTGCTCATCTTTACAACTGGCCAACCACCGCAACTAACCTCTAACGGTAAGCCTACTCTTTTCAAGATATCAAGCTTAGGCTAGCTACAGCTCGATGGCAGCAATCATTATCTCTGAAGTAACAGTAGCAAACTAAAGGGAAAATTTTTGTCAAAGTAGACAAAAAACAGCCAGCAATCAAATAATGCGACGACACGACAGTTACAAAAACACCGGCAGCAATTAAAGATTGAAAACACAATTCATAAAAATTAAACACCCAAAGACATTAAAGAAAAAAAAAGCATCATAAAATTAAAGCAACAAAATGACAATACTGGCGTATAACGGTATAGGTTTTCATGCACTTTGTACAAAAAGTCTCAAAAAAATAAGAAAGGGGTAAATAAGGCGGCCCCCACCATAGCTCCAGCAGCAGCCCCCAGCATCACATCACCAGTGCGGTAATAGTAAGGATCATCATCTCGAACAATAGTTACGACTTGCGTGTGAGGATGAACTGAAAAACACAAAAATAAACGTCATAGCTTGTGGTGTGCAGTACATCGAGCTATTATTGACATGTATTAATTAGTGCTGGTAGCATACTACACACGAAACAAAATGTCTTCGATATAGTTAATAAAGAAATGCAAAAGACGGACCTACACCAAGGCACAAACGCACCAATTCTAACGTTTGAATAGTAGAAACAGTGTCAAAGGATTTCGTAAAATAAGAGGCCAACTTTTTGACCAACATAAAAAAACAACACCTAATTTTGCATGTTCCTTCAGAATTAGTTTAAAACGTTGATATCTAAAAAGTACACCATAAAAATTTGGCGTGCTCACCACAATAGCTTCTGTTTTTAAGATGTTATGTCAAGGTCAGGGGAGTATGATGAGCAGAAAGTAATACGCTTCCGAGTAATAGAACTCAATCATAGCAACGGTCCGCAGTGCGCAAGAACGAAAGTCACTTACTAGGAAAACCGCCAATTACATATGAGCTTCACATAACGCTCAACATACACTGATACAGGTAGCTAGTTAATAAATAACCTGGAACGACATTAAATAGTGTGGACACCAGCCAAACAATAAAAACCACAAAGGTTTGGAAAGACGCCACTAAACAGAGTAAAAACCAAGGTAGAGAAAAAAGGCTAAATAGGAAATAAGACTTTATTACAACTAACACAAACAAATTAACTAATACAAATTAATATTGTTGCATGTTATCCTCTTCATATACGAAGCATTAATGCTTATTTTGAACAAATCGTTGGAACTAATTGGGTAAACACTCACTGATTGCTATAGCAACAATAATGAGGTGGCTTTTGTCGTTGTGCATCCTCTTTAAAGTATAACTTTCGTACAGTAAATTTAAATGTAAAATTTATTGTCCGCATTTTCAAAAAGTTAAAAGACAAGAGTTGAACAATCAGGCACTTTTGGAAAATGAAATTTACCGGCTATTTTGTCATTAACCACCACATATTTTTACCACAATCAAAAAATCAAAATAGCAATTTAGCGGGTCAATAATTGTTATTTTAAGGAAGAAATCGTTAAGATACAAATCAAGTTTCGTTTGTTGCTGGCGAGAAATTAAGTAGAATACGACATACTAAAATTGAGTGAATAAGAACTAGAGCTTAATTATGGAGATAAGCTTTCAACGTAGCGATGTACTACAGTCCACAATATTGCTGGTAAGCAGTGGCGCGGGAACGTTTTTTAGACAGGGGGGGCTCAAAATAGTAAGATCGTGTCAACGTCTGGGGGGCGAAGCCCAGACCCCCCTTTTTTCGAACGCACGTTTTTAAGAGCAGGACACTCAGCAGACCTATTTTGATAGACATCAATTGCATGCCGCTCAAGTGACCGGAATTTTTTCAGGATAATCTTTTATCATGGAAAACAAGATTGCTTACTACCATTAGGCTTTTCTAACCATGCTCGAATTACTACTCATGTATTTGTGAAATGCAAATACCTCAATCACAAAACCAAAAAGTAGGCAAACAAAATTTGCCCGATCTAACTTTTGCTTTGCTGATCAGAGTTACATGCAACAAACAATGCCCCATTGAGGTTTAAAAATAACAAAAAACACACAATCAAAATAAAGCACTGAACCATTTTTTAACATAATGAGATGTGTAGATATAGGTATTTAGGTAGGCGTACTAGCTCAATTTTAGTAACAATCATCGGCAGTGCTCGAGTTGTGAAAACACTTATGGGGGGTGGTAGGCTACAACTTTTCATGCAGACCTAAAAAGAGATGGTCATTATAGTTGTAAGGGAATGGTTTACGCTAAAATGTTTTATGGGGGGGATGGTGTTGTTTTCAGGGGGGATGGCATCCCCCTCAAATCGAGTAGCCTACTGATCATCGGTGCCAGTTTAGTAGTGATTTAGCCGCTTCATTGGGTTGGTAGAAAAAATTCAAAACCATTAAAAAACTCAACCAGAAGAGAACTTGCACCAGCTCATATAAGCTTAATTAGGGGTGCCCAACCAGTCGATCGCGATGTACCGGTCGATCTTTGGATGCTTGGCTGTCGATCGCGGGTCAATTTGGCATGTACACAAATCAGGTTGGCCACCAACATTTCCAGTTCATGTAACGCGTCCGGGCCATGAAGACCTTTTTTTTAGCTTTTCACAAAAATTTTGGTGGAATTCGGAACATCTGAAGGATTGAGGACCGTTTTTTTGCACTTCACCGCATTTTCGTTTACGATTTACGTAATTCCCATGATCAGTAGCGACTTTCATTCGAGCATTCAGAGTAGTTTGGCGTAAAGTGTTTGGCAGCTACAAGAATTGACAGCCATTATACTTTTACTGGGCCATCGTCCATGACTGCTGTAAAGGTTTGCAAACGCTGATATAAAACACGGTTAAAAATGAACTTCAAGCATTGAAAATTTTACCAAATTTTACGTTGACCAAGTGAATAATAACTGACTGATTTTTAAAAGAATAGTGATTCTTCGTTGGTTAAAAGCACTTTAAAAAATATTTGCTTCATTACGTATGTACGTTGCGAGCATTAATCACGTCGCACTCAGTGCATAATTTTTTTAATTGTCAGGGGGGGCTCAAATGGTTCAGGGGGGGCTAAAAAAAGTTCAGGGGGGGCTTGAGCCCCCCCTGGCACCCCACTTCCCGCGCCTATGCTGGTAAGTTCGTGTAACTGGCGCACCAGTTGGCAGGCATGTGGGTAGACCACAAAATTATTGCTGGGTATTCACGCAAATTAACATGGATTGTGAGGAAGATGAAGCAGACCATGCGCAACCGGTACCACTTTAACGTAATGCTATAGTACTGGCAGTCCAGCAGACTGACTCATAACAATTATCAGCAAGTCTCACACCATTCAATTGATTTGTGATAAATGCTACTAATTTAGTATCGCCTGCACAGTCCAGCCTACTATTGTTCGGCTATAACAAACCTCCAAAAACACAGGTCAAACCTATTTTGCGAAGGACGCCATGATGTAAAAGGTGCACATTAAGAGAAAACTCAGCAAAAAAGCGTTGTCGAAAAAACTTGGTGTGCACCTTCATTCCAAAGTGGTTAATAAACTGCATTAACTTTTAAACGAAAGTAGTTCAGGATGTAAATCCAATACCGTCGAAAAGAATGATCTTTTTGTCATTTTTTCCAGGTAAAGCAAAAAGTTAAGGTTTACTGCCTCTTTAAAGGGCCAATAAACCCTAGCTTTTCACTTTGGCTTAAAAAATAGTAAAAAATCATGTTTTCTGATGGCGTTGGATTTACTTCCTAAAATGCCCTCGTTTAAAAGCTATTGCAGCTTTTGACTACCTTGGAATGGAGGTGCACACTATCGCATTTCCGTTGGTAAACCTTTTTAATGGATTCAGTTTGTCAGTGCGCTCTCTTCGAAATAAGTTTAGCCAGCCTTCTTGGCGAATTGTTAAGGCGAAACAGCAGTTCGCTGGAAGTGTAGGTAATAATGGAAAGGAGTATTTACCAAATACGAAGTAAAAGGCATTTAGGCTGACTGATAACAGATATTAGCCCGTCAGCAATGTACCAGGCTACAGGTACACCTTACGTGAAACTAGTAGGTTACCGGACACGGCACACGTAGTAGGCATAGATGCTCTACTTCATCAACCACAGAATTTGATGTTTATTTTATGAACATCTGCAGTAGCAGAGTAGCCCACCAATAATTCAGTGGTCTACTGATTGGCCTGTCAACTGATGAACTCGAAAATACTTTAGCTTCCAGCACTGGTCCTGCATTTGCACCAAAAGCACCTTACTTAAATACAACATAACTTACTTGTGGAACGTAGTCTAACGCTGAAAGCTTAGGCATATAGGCTCTACCTCTTATTTCACAATGTCGTATTCTGTTTTCTTCTCGTTAACAATAAAATAAACTTGATTTGTACTCGGTTAATATCACGTGACTCGTATGCGAAAGTGAATGACGTAATTTTCTTACTGGACCAGCTATTTTTAGAAGCTCGATATCTTATGAATTAGCCAACAAAAATGCATCGGATCAATGCGAAAAATTTTTTAAAAATTACCTCTAGCGATTTCTTTCACAAAATAAACAACTATTTTGACTTTTAATAAATGAAGAGGTGCCGATGTAAGTCTATATATATGAAATACAACTGGATAAATGGTGGGCCTTGAAGACTTACTAAATAAACGCTGTAAAAACCAATTCTACGACTAGTTTCGCGGTTTGACTGCTCGTCAGGTAGACTCAGGTTTTGAACCCAGGACCTTGGATTGAGAGTTTTACCTCTCCAACCACTCGGCCACCGAGCTGACAGCGTTTTCAATGCTCGGTGGCCGAGTGGTTGAAGAGGTAAAACTCTCAATCCAAGGTCCTGGGTTCAAAACCTGAGTCTACCTGATGAGCAGTCAAACCGCGAAACTAGTCGTAGAATTGGTTTTTACAGCGTTTGTTTAGTAAGTCTTCAAGGCCCACCACCATTTATCCAGTTGTATTTTGACTTTATTGCACCTTTAAGTTTAATATTGGCCCAATTACTGTACAGAGCCCGCGTCACAAACATCGTGATGAAAAATTTGTAGTGAAATAAATGATCATCAAACGCCAAACTAACATAAGTTGAAAACAATCAAGAAAACTCTGGTTTCGCTTTAAATCAAGAAAATCTTTTATAATTCGCAGAAAATTGTGCTGCAAAGATTATTTGCACACTGCACGTTTCAAAACCCATCAATTGACTTGGTTGTCACTTGTCACGTGCGCACGATCACAAGATCACAACGTCATAAATACGTCACAAAATAAGGAGAAAGAACTATGCACTTTCGCGAATCTGGCGATGTCACCGTTTCGAATAGCCACTCTTCAAAACTTTGTTTTCCGTCAGCTCAAGTTTGGGATTAGTTACTTCTGGCATAAAACAAGCATCTACGTCACGGTCCTACTAAACACCGCAAAGGACTGAAATACCGCTAAGGACGACAAAGGACCTCAAATTGATGTACTAAACACCGGAAAGAACGACAAAGGACCTTAAATTGATCTACTAAACACCGCAAAGAACGACAAAGGACTACAAAGGACTTTAAATTAGGGTTGGGTTAGATTAGGATTAGGGTTTTAGGGTCCTTAGTCGTCCTTCGCGGTGTTTAATACATCAATTTGAGGTCCTTTGTCGTCCTTTGCGGTGTTTAGTAGGACCCTCTACGTCACAACGAATGAGCATTTACTGAAGCAACAATTCCAACACGGCAACTACTAGAACCTGCCATCAAAAGTCAAAAGCCAAATTACTCGTACAAAAGAAAAGCTTTAAAATGCACCAGCAATGACAATCAAGTGGCATTGATTCATTTCCTCTATGTGATGTCAAATATTCCGTAGCGGTATGCTGACAATGCATAAAGCCATAAACTATTACCCGGTATATAGACCTAAAGAAAATATTTTTGCTCCGGTAAAGTACGTGAATACCAGCAGTGTCGACGTAAACACAAAAAATAAGCGACCGAGGAAACGGAAATAATTTTACACGCCACTGTAGCAAGTTCCGCCGATGTGAAAGCGCAAAATAAACCTTTGAGTTTGTCAAACGAGAAAAGTAACTAGTTTTCTTTCTTTTTTCTTTTACACAATTTTCAATTCTTCCATTAATAAAGTTGTTGAAAAAATGGTTCACAGAAAAAACGTTCCGTGTGTTAACTTGCTTACATCACATCACCTTCAAACTTTAATTTTTTGCAAACAATGTTTTTGTATTGCACAAAACAGCAACTGTATTGACGCAAAAAACGTCATTATTCGCTGATTAAGCAACTGAAGCCAGTCCAGAACCCAGGATTAATGTTTACACTTAAAAAATTCGTAAATATGATTTTTTCGTGAAGAATTATTTTTCTGATAAGCGTAGTCAGCATCAAATAAGTTATTAGGCAAAAAAAAAACATTTCTAACTGAACTAACCGTAATATGGTCGGCCTGATGCGTCATATTGCACTTGCACAGGGCCGTAGTTTGGGTAGTAATACACAGGAACATTCCGTTGGACAGGGTAGCGATAACCTCTCCTACGACATCGATTGACGCTATACACTGATGTGGTTCCATTTGGGTAGGTGGTATAGTGCGTCACATGCTGGGTGGTCGTGCCAGGATAGACCGGAGCAGGCTGGGCATACGCAGGGACTGCACCAGTTTGAACTGGAGGCGGTGGTGGTTGAGCAATAAACGGTTCGATCATCAAACTCCACGCTCTAAAAAATTTCTATTATATTACAGTGTTTGTAATGATTTAGGGTTAAGCAGCACAAACAATAAATATATGGGACGAAAATAGCTTAAGCAGGAAAATAAAGTCACAAAAAATTTTAAAACTGGACGTTTCGACAACATAGATTCAGCTGTCATCATCGGCAGTGTAAGCAAGTCAGTACAAAAAATTTAATTTTCTGGTTTTAGGCGAGTAACAACTGGAATTTGAAGGAACCAAATAGGCCAGCAATTGTACTGATATTGAGAGCTATGAAATTAAAAAAAGACGAATGGTGAAACGAATATTAAGATCGAGATTCATATTATTCAACCCAAGATAAAACACTTTCTTACACGCACATGCACGTCTATAAAATGAAATTTTGCCGACTGATGCAATAGAGTGAGCAGAAGCAGCCATACACGACTCAAAGTGAGAATGCATTGATGGAGGCCTCGCGCTTATAACAACACTAATATTGATAGCAGTAGTTTAGCATGGAATCCGCTAAAAAGTTGGTTCTGGCTGTAAGAATACAATTTGCAAAAATTCTTGAGGAAATTTTACGGGGACGATGCATAATTGTGTTGCGTGATACTTAATAATTGATTTCACACTTTGAAACGCTTTTTCTGTCCATCATTTAACAAAAGCATCACTTACAACGCCTCATCCGAATTAGAAGCCGACAGGACGAGAGGCTCATAGTCCTTCGATTCTAGTTTCAAAAGCGTTCCATAATTCCGATCATCGGGTGGGTTTACTGAAAAAAGATTAAACTACGTTTCAACAGAAATAATCTAGCGTGAAGAGATAAGATGAGTAAATTAACTGGGGCACAAAACTATTAAAACTTTTGGCAGCAATATTCATCGTTATATACTAGAATTATTCAAGTTTAACTATTTCTCATGGTTTATTGTAGCTGTATTTTCCGTTGCAAAGAGATCCTACAATAGCACGAGCGAAATCGCGATCATGTACTCTTTGAAATTGGACATGACAATCCACAAACTGCAGCAATCTCAAAACAAACCTTTCACACACTAACACAAAAGTTATTTCAACACTGACCAGATATGGATCAAACCAAATCAAAACCTTTATTGCAAAGTTTGTAAAATTGTAATCCAGTAAAGATAAAAATTTCACAAAAAATTAGCACACCTTGACATTCCAGGGCTGTTTTAATTCCCTTGCATGAGTTGGGAATGTTAAAATTTCCTTCTCGTTCTTGCAAATTTTCGTCTTTGAAGAAAGCAAGATTACCGTCTCGGTATAAAACAAACCAGTTTGTTTTCCAGCGTTTTAGGATACTACCTAACAAACGTATTAATAGTTAGTAAACAGCATAACTGTATATTCATGGGTAGTTTTCTTCTTTAGCTCACTTCACACAATATTTGAAAAAAGTTGCAGCATTCTTTTTGAACACAAACATGCTTTAAAAGCTTTTCGCGAATATTACGGATGTGTAGCGATCGTGTCATGTATCCTCGTTAAACTTTAAATTTTCACATAACGTATTCAAACCATAACTACTTTCACATCCGTTATTAGTACATTTAGCATAGTTTTGATGTAGGTTAAATGCCGATATGAATTCTCTTCATACATTTCATACTTCCGTTAAAATGATATTTTGTCAACTAAATGCTTTTGCCATTCAGATCAGAATGCTTCATCTTGATAGACGGTTGCAATAAAATCAGAGTGCGTTGTGACAGAAAGTTATGATTCTCTATATTATTAAAAAGCTTTATGAATTTAAGTAAAAGAAGCAAATGAATTATCGTAATTCCACTGCAGATAAGTTGAAGTTTTAATTTCTACGTTTCACTATTTGAAAGAAAATATATCTCAATAACCGATTATAATGTAGACGTGTAACTGTTAAGTTATTATATTTGTACAATAATTATAATCTATTTTTCTTTTTTGTTTATAATTTCTATTTGAATAAGTTTGACGTGGATAAGGATGAATTGTGGAATAAACAAATAAAGTAACATTGGAGTCAGATATAAAGTTCGACGATACGTTACATTGGTGACCCCGACGAGAAACAAAATATTTTTCTAGAGCCACAAAATACGATGGTAATAAACTGAGCCTGTAAGTCCACATTTTGGGAGCATCCAAAATATGTTCAACAGTAATATTTGGAAGTGCATTTTGCTTTGGTTCTGATGCCCTCGAGCTGGATCCAGGGATTTCCTCTTCACTTTTGGTCGGATCCTGGGTAGCAGGGTTAGTTTTTGACATGTAGTCTTTACTTCTGGTTCTATTTGCTGTAGGCGATGTGGATTTCGGATGGAGCGTAATCTTTTTTACAAGCTCCAGGCTGGATTAGCTTGACAATAAAGAAAAAAACCCACCGAGTGATATTGTGGAAAAATTGAAGTTTTGACGTTGGTGAATTAGTTGAAATTGAGATTGTTGTGAGAAAGGAGCCGTCGGTGGTCACCAATGTAAAGTCGGGGTCACCAATGTAACAGATGTACCGATGTTCAAAATCGGAAAAACCGACGTATCGGCATCAACAATTTTAAGCCGATGCATCGGCTTAAAATTACCGATGCATCGGAAAAACAGATGTATCGGCATCGGTAATCTTAAACCAATGCATCGGCTGATCTCAAGTACGTATACTGCACCCGAAATCTGGAGCACACAACCGCGCACATTAATTATTTTTTCCAACACAAATTTGTACGTTTTTTGTAACTTCAGCCTTGAACCAGTTTTTACTATCTATCTCGTAATTCAGGTAATAGACTCTAGAAATAATTTTTCCTTTGTGATTTTTCTAATGCTTGTTTAGACTTTTCATAATATAACATTTATGCTGCACGGACAAACGATTGTGGATGACCATATTAAAAATTGTCACCCCAAACTGTAAAGGTAAAAAGCGTAGACGTTGTCTGCTGATTATGTAGCAACTAATTAAATCTTCCCAGCGACGACAGTGATAATAATCGCCAGAGAAATACGCGATTACACCGATCATAAAAAAAGTAAAAAGAGGCTATTCCACACAGCGTCTTTCAACGAATAACAGAAGATAGTGTAAAACTAACGAAGAATGTATATACAACTTTCTATGCGTTGCACATGAGAAGAGCGCTTGTGTTTTTTGAAGTAAAATTAAAGCTGCAGTGACAAGAGCAAAATCTGCGGAAATCGAAGTGACAGACTTAACAGAAGTTCAAAGTTTATCACAAAATCGGTTAGATCCATGCGCCTTTTCATAGGAAAATCAAGCCGCTTTATCACAAGACGCACCAGACCTTAATTCTCGTTCTCACTTTGACATGGTTATTCTATTCACTGATGAGTGAGTCACAAAAAGATTCTGGGACAAACAGCTTTTTTCAAAGCTATTCTTAATTACCTAAATCTTAATTACAATTATCATACTCTAAAAGATGTAAATTAATCACAGCAAAGTTTTAAAAGCTTTTTGTTGGACACTTGAGATAAATTGTCATAAATGAGAAAACTAGAAACAGTATATACTTAAGGAAAAGGTAGAAAAAATTTTAACTACCTTGTCATCACAAAGTTTTGTGCTGCAAATCACCTAGCCTATTTAAATTAATCGTATATCAGAATTATTACAATCATGAAATTATACCTGTTTTGGACCACCAAATACCTATAAAAACTAATGACGAACAGTGAAACAATACAGTGGCAAAAACAAGAAAAGAACAAAGGCAAGATATGAAAGGGTAATATTTTGGATTGACTGATGACTAGGTTGCTTCAAAAATGGGAGAAAAAAAATTTTTTTTGAAAGTTTTATGGGCTACCCTTCCAAAACATTCCATTCACTATAAAAACACCATGTGTAAAATATTTTTGAAAAATATTGGCTATTGGGGGTTCCCCAAGCCCCCTAAAATTTTGATGTTTTTGATGAAAACCTGAAAACTTGAATTAGCTGTAATTCCTAAGTTTTTCATGCAAACTTGTGGTTGTTTAGGTTTATTTTTATCAGCAAAATGAGCACCATCATTTAAAGAAGTTAAAAAACTTAGATCAAGATTTTTTTTCATCTTCAAATTTTTAAAAATTTAAATTACATGCTAAAGATACACTGAAATATACATATTTGCAAAAGTTATTTGCTTGCAAGTTTTATACTAGAAGTTATGCAAAGATTTTGTAATCAGAACACTAGAATCAAGTTGATAAAAGTACAGTTAAACACAGTTCACACTTGAGGCTTTATTGAAACCCCCACCATGGGAAGGAAGATATTTTCTGTTTATAATATTAGTTTCATGGGAACAAGCCATTCATTGTCGCACACTTAATTAAGCAGTTTGGGAACAATTTTTTGGTGGTGAGAAACGAATTGTAGGAGATATTGCAGTTGGTTTTCTTTTTTAATCAAACAACCAGAAAAGTTTTGCGCTAGTGCAAACGCGTGAGCTACGCTAAGAGTAAAGATTTGGTTTGCAGTGAGGGTAACTTAATTCACTATGCACTACAGTCATTGCTGTAGGCCTACTTGTATGCATGCTTGTTACTTGTTATCGCATTAAGGCTGTAAACTCAAGCAAAATCTCAACCCGGATCCGAACCCAAAATTTTGCGATTTTCTGAACCTTGAAGCGCAAATTTTGCCAAAATTACAAATATTTCTTGTGAAACTATTTCCCTGTGACCAAAGCTTCTCGAGTACAATGCAAATACAACTGCATATAGATTACAGTGCTTTGATGCTTACAGAGAGGGAATATATAGCTTCTGTACAGAGAATAATTAGAGGTACTGCGTGGCAGACATTTACTAAGCTGACGATTAAATTTTCATACATATACCGGTAGACAAAAATCAAATTGAAACAGACCCTCAGCTTGTTGCATTCATGCAGGCTGCAGAGCAGGAACCCTTGGTTGAAGATCACTGTATTGGTATCCAAACTAATTCTCACTTCAAACAATTCGCTGCAGCTGTGACGAGTTTCGAAAAAGAGTATAAGGGGAGGATAGGATTATATCACTTTCTTATTTGCATTCATGTAAACTCATATTCTGCTCTAAGAACAAGCATTGATTTTATGTCGTAAGATAATTTCTTTAGAAAATAACAAAAAGCAAATTATTTGTAACGTTTGCACCTTTAATACGTTTCTACTTGCACTAGTCCACTCAAATAATTGTAAATATCAAGCTTTGCTCAGCATAATTATGCAGATTGTGACATCTTTTTCAAGCAAGCAGTATCATCTGACACATAATCAAAGCTATCTGTCAGTTCAACATGACGTTATTGTAACATTTTTGCAGTAAACTGGTAGTGCACATATGGCGACAGTTTTACAAGCCAGGCGATAGCTCCTTTTATGTCACTGACGAGCGACCACTAATAATAGCAACCAATTTAACAAACAACAGTTCATCTTTAAATCAATCTCCATGCTTTACCGTAATTTATTTGAATGAGTAGTACACAAAAGCCTACTATGCTAAGTTTTGACAATTGCAGGGATTGGCCTGTCTTTGTTCAAGCTTATAAAAATATTGGGGGGGGGTTTGAATCCCCTCATACCCTCCTAAATACGACCTTGGGCGTGAGATTTAAATTTTTTTAATAGTTATAAGGATCTCAGCGTTGTAGTGCTTTGATTATAAAACATCTGTATAACTTTGAGTTAAAAACTTGCAAGCAAATAACTTTCGCAAATATGCATAATTTAGCATGTAATTTACATAGAATTTTTACAACAATTGAAAATAAAAAAATCTTGATCCAAGTTTTTTAATTCCTTTAAATGATGGTGCTCATTATGCTGATAAAAATAAACCTAAACAACCACAAATTTCCATAATAAATATTGGAATTACAGCTAATTTAAGTTTTCACGTTTTCGTCAAAAACATCAAAATTTTAGGGGGTTTGGGGAACCCCCAATATCAATATTTTTCAAAAATATTTTACACATGGTGTTTTTATAGTGAATGGAATGTTTTGGAAGCGTAGTCCTTGAAAATTTCAAAACTTGATTTTTTTGAAGCACCCTACTGTTGACATTGCTACAGTTTTATGCTACGACGTCACTATAGCAGTGGTCTGCACAAACAGCCAACCCTCAACTTTCCCTGATATAAACTGCTTTGATGCTAATGATAAATAGTGCTACTAAAAAGGTAAGAAATCCATTTAAACTTGACAAAATCAAAATGTAAGCGTAATAAAACAATCAAATCATTATCATACTCTCAGTATTACGTCAAAGCATGTATTATAATGAGTAATGGGGCCAGGACCCATCTCTACTGCTCTGGGCTTAGTGCCTGGCTAAAACAATTTCTTACAAACACCACAGTTGTGGCGAGCCATTATCAAGACTATGTCAGATATGACTGGCCTGGGAATTGAACCTCCAAACCTCCTGCATCAATGGCAATGTCTTTATCCTAATGCCAACATACCAGTTAGTTTAGAACACATAATTTTTAAAATTACACAGTGCAGACTAATGGTGCATGAACAGATACCATTCTCGTAAATCGAAAATCTTCATTACAAGTACCATAACTACAGAATATATTGGTAATCACATGAAAAAGTGTACCACTAATCAGAGGTGTTGAGTAACAAAACTACCTCTACTTAAGTAGCCTATTCAAGTAGAATTTGTCAGTAACTAGCACTTTTAAAGTAATTATATTTTTGGATACTTTCTACTTTAACTTGATTAACATTAACATAATGTAATGCTACCAATACTTACTTACTTTTTATCTTAAAAGTAGTTTGTATGCTTGATAGGGTTTGTTTAATCTTTGTTGAATTGGCATGGTTAAAAAAAATGTAAGCTACAATCCTACAAACCGTGGTGAGAAATGAGCATGGGCGCTGCGTCGACCAGGGGCGGATTAAGAGATCACGGGGCTTGGAGCAGATACAAGTGACAGAATGAATAGCAAAAAAAAGGTCATCATGTGTGCAGATGTCCAATTTTCCACCCAAAATCAAGTGAATAGCAAAAAAAAGGTCATCACATCCGCACGCCGTAGTTTGAGTTGAAACTTCTTAAAACTTTTGCATACAATCAAGCAACTAGAAATTAGTAAATGCTAGGGCTTCCAAAGTGCAGGGCCTGGGGCAACTGCCCAGTTTGCCCATTGCTTAATCCAACTCTGGTGTCAACTGTTGACAATGGCAAGGTAGTAGGTCCATCAGCAGATTAGGATGATTATTCATTATTTTTCATCAAAAATTTTATTTTACTCTCACCCTGCGTTCGAAGTGTTTGTTTGAGAAAATAAATACGGTATCGTAGGTTTGCAAAGAAACTCTACTTGGGTACTTGAGTAGTTTTAAAACCTGTTTACCTTGCACTTCTACTTGCGTAAATAATACAATCATTTAGTACTTTCTACTCAATTTGCACTACATTTGCTTGTCAATAACAATACTTTTACTTGACTACTGTTTCTAACTACCGGTACTTTTTACACCTCTGTCGGTAATTAATTATCAGATTATTCTTACATTTCATATTCAACTTTTTTACGATACTGGTTTTTTCTTTTTTGTCAATAGTAGCCTACCATACAGCCATAATCTATCACTGATCATAACAGTAATGCCAAATTAAAAAATGAACAGTACCGGTACTGGTGGGATACTGCAGTACCGGTAGTACAACTAAATCAACTACCGGTAGCTCACAGCTTACCTGTAGCTAGTTATGCCTATAACCAAATAAGAAACTTACTTTCTCTCATTAGCCATCCTGCTCTTAATGTTGGTATTGCCATTGATGTGTCAGTATGTTTCTCAAATTTATCAGAGTACGGAATTCTTAGTAAAGAACTGGAACAGAATAACACAAACCGGAATTTCCCACTAATTTGCTAATGTACCGGATGTACCAATATGGTAGGCCTAATGCTTAGCTGTGTAAAATATCATGATTAAAAATATATCACACATTATCAGATTAAACACTGCATAGTGGGGAAGATTTCGTTGGACTTGTATACCGGGCATCGTAGTCAAGCAGCGCAGAACATTATCAGATTATTACCGTTACCAGTATTTACTACCGATAGCCTAGACAGCTAGTTTAAGATAACTGGCAAACAGCATGCAGGCCCATAGTTCTTTTGTCATTGTGGAATCGGCAGTTTTGTGTGGCCAGAGATTTCCGCCACTGGTCTGACGATATCCGCTGTTCCTGAACAGTTAAGTTATCCACAGTCTCTACAATACCTAGTCTGGCTCTGGAAGCTTACACAGATTTTGTTCTTAAAGGAATAGATAAAAATAACATGAGGAAATTGTTAAAATGGACAGTTCAAGGAGGTGCCTTCTTATTCAATGGAGAACTTTTTGAGCAAACTGACAGTGCGGCTATGGGTGGCAGTTTATTTTGTCTTATGGCTGATGTCCTTATGAACCATCTAGTGGACAAACCTCTGTCGAGAACGCTTTCAAATCATAAGCCATCAAGTTTTTACCGGTATGTGGATGATTGCTTTGCTGTTTTTGATAGCCTTGATTCCATTAAAATATTTTGTGACAGTTTAAATGAAGTACATCCTAACATAAAGTTTACCACTGAAATTCAACATAACAAATGTATTAATTTTTTGGATGTTTTAGTAGATAACAGTTCAACGACAGTTACAACCAGTACATTTCGCAAACCTACCAACACTGGATTATATTCCAAATGGAGCAGCTTTGTACCACGCCGCTATGAATATAACTTGGTCAATTGTTTGCTCGATCGTGCTTACAAGATCTGTAGTTCTTATGAAAGCACTTGTTTAGAGGTGGATAATATCAAGGTTATGCTTGGTCGCAATGGCTATCCTGCTTATTTTTTAGATAGTTGTGTCAGGAGATTTTTTAGTCGTAAATATGACAAGATGTTCAGTCACCTTGAAAAACGTAAAAATTGTAGAACAGTTATTGCTCGGTTGCCCTTTTTAGGTGACATGTCGATGCAACTCAAGAAAGAGCTGTCCGCCTTAGTGGAAAAGCAGACATGGAACCGAGTTATTCTACGGATTATCGATACCACCTGGAACATTGGACTCAACTTTCGTCTGAAAGATAAGCAAAAGACCTTGATGAAATATGGGGTTGTATAAAAATTAACATGTTCTTGTGGTTCTAGCTATATAGGACAGACTAGACGTAATCTTATTAACAGACTTAAGGAGCATTCCAGTTCGGATAAATCCGAGGTGTGCCGACATTTAATGGACAATCCTGACCATAAAGTGTACTTTGCCAAACCGATCATTCTTAGTAGCTCTGGTGAATCTGCACGCTTATTAATTCTTGAGTCACTTTTTATTCAAAAATATGAGCCATTGCTTAACGTTGACTCCAAATCCGCCCCTCTTTACTTATTTAATTGTTAATTTTTACTCCGTCAGTCTTTTTATTAGCTTTTGGTTTATGACGTTATAATTATACTACTTATTTTGACCCGTTGCCTGAGTTATGCTATTACTTGTAATTAGAATTGTAAATTCTAGTTCTTACAGTTTTTTACTGCCTTGCATATACTGCTGATGATGACAGCTGAATTTATGTTGTCGAAACGTCCAGTTTTGAGATTTACAGCGGCTTTAGTTTTCCTCCTTAAGTCCAAATTTGTTTTACAAGATACGAGATACAAGATACGATACTCGGTATATAGGCAAAAACCAAAATTTTTCTATACAAGATGCAAAAAGTAAAATTGGACATGCTGCTGTTGCCGCGTGAATTTGCTAGTATACGTACGTCCACAGGACGGATTGGTAATCGGCTGATGGGTGTAGCAGTAACGATATTGCTTTCAAAGTCAGAGATCTGGGGTTCGATATCCGACCTGTCAAATCGAATACAGTGCTGTTCACGGCCACCGCCAATGGCTCGCCACGTTTCTTTGGAGTTCGAAGCTAAGTTGCTCACGCGCTAAGTTACGGAGATGGTCTTCGCCACTCGTTGCACGCAGCTTCTGGGTAATACCACGAGTAGCCTATAACCAAGATTTGAGATTGAAGATCAATAAAAAAGACGCACAAAAACTTTTAACCGAATTCTTCATTTTATGCGAAGTGTGCGCTTGCTTATCTTCCACCAGTCTATCCGATTGTTTGACTGAAGAGTAGCATTTGACACAAAGACACTTTTCTAGTCTTTGCGTCATGACAAAAGATAAATTGCCATGTCTGTTGACCTGAATAGAATGCAATAGTATGTACTATTGCATACGGCCTTGAAAGACAAGAAAGTAACCTAAACGAATAGAGTCATGCAGAGAACAAAAAATGAATTAAGTATCAAGCAATAACTCGTACTGATCAACGTAAAATGATGCTCGGGACCTGTACCAATATTTTCTAACGTGCTTAGCACTGGCCTTGGTAACAGCATGCCTAAACGTAAAACCAGTTTCAATGATGTGTGAAGGGTGGAGTTTCCACTCATTGAACGGCCGGACTAATTTCGACAGCAGCATTTAAACAAACTCTTTTATGTTTTAATTCAGAGGTGGGCAACCTGCGGCCCGCCAAAGCATATGCTAATAGCCAATTGGTTCCGAAACCTGTTTTTTTGCGATCAAGTTCAAACCCAATCAACATACGAACTGCTTTGAATGCTATTATCCAGGCTGAAGATCTTGTTTTTCTAGTCATATCTTATTTCAGAGACCTCTTTTTCACGCGACAGACCCTTTTTTAGTATTACTCCTGCCAAGAAGTGTTTTTTTTTTCTAAAAACTGCGGCCCGCTGGAAGCCTAGCTGGAGCGCTATAATGCGGCCCGCTGGAGCGCTATAATGCGGCCCGCTGGAGCGCTATAATTTGTGGCCCAGTATCACCAGAAAGTTGCCCACCCCTGCTTTAATTAAACAGATTATTGCGAAATGTTTTGATATTTTATTTGTTTTGTAGTAAACTCATCTGTTTTTTTCAACTTTTTGTGTAGTTTCTTAACTTGCATTTTTTCATGCGCATTTTTTCAACTTTTTTGGTTTTTTAGGGAGAGGGGGACAAGTGCCTCTTCTTGCCCCCCCCCCCCCCTGCGGACGCCCATGCTTCTATTCAAACAATACATCAAACGAAATTTGCTCTCGTATACTTTTGAGTGACTTATCAGATCACTTTCCCATAATATCAGCAACAAAAGGTCCTAAACCAATCAAACAGAATATGTCCTCGTATGTGCGAAATACCAAGAACTTCGTTGCAGAGGATTTTTTGAATGATCTTTATCTTAACTTAGAATCAGATGAAAGTAAATCAAGTATAACAAATGTAAACCATTTATGTGATACATTTATAAATACTTTTGAAAAACACTAAATCAGTATGTTGGTTTTGTTTAAAGCTGATGGTTCTGATTGCTGACGTACTACTGTACAAATCACCACACCAATGGTTTGTCTTCACGATGTTGATATTATAGTTGTAGACAGTGAACAACGATGAAAAGTAGTAGTATTCTAAACGGCAAACATAAATTATGATAAAGTAACGCAAAACGACTTAACTTATACGAGCGCTATACATGAGCTTATGGCATGATTAATTAATAAATCAAAAACAATAGGCAGTAAATTATAACTGAGGTATACATTACGACAATACTGGCTTTGCTTAAATCAAACCATTAATACACTTACCAATTTGATTTTGAACCATAGATACACACGGGGAAGTAGCTTGATAGACGTAGAGATAATAAATCCAACTTACGATCAAATCTCGCAATATTCCAACGACCGTGTAAACAGCTAAACAAAGAACCACGCCCTATGCGTTTCTTGCTTTACATACTGTATATCAGGGCTTCCAAATCAAAAAATAAAAGGCACATACAAGCGGAAAATTAATGAACCAAATCCAACTAATCCATTCCCAACGTAAACGTGCATGAAACTTGGAGCTCCGCGCTAGATAACAGGTGGGAAAATAAAATTTACAGGAAAACTCCGAACTCAGGAATAAATCTAACACAGCATGCTCTCTTTCGTAAATTAACTCGTAAAGAACAGAAATTAAACAAAACACCATGGTTATCCAAGGGAACTATTAAGTCTATACAAACAAGAAACAACTTATACAAAATGACATTAAGCAACAACAGTCCTGAATTACTAGATGAATATCGACTGTACAGAAATAAATTAACACATGTAAAGGAACAAGCCAAAAAACTTTATTACAGTAACCAAATAAATGAAGCCCAGCAAAACAGTGGCCTTATATGGAAAACCATAAATGACACAGTTACTTACACAAACACTAAATCTCAAAGCATTACTTCTCTAAAAAATGAGGAAGAGAAACTAATCCAAAACCCCTTATTAATTGCCGATACATGTAACGAATATTTTTCTCAATTAGGTAGAAAAATGGCAAAAAAATTATCAGTACCATCTACAACTTTTACAGCAACGTCATTAATACCCTCAAGTGCTAAATCCTTTTTTTTTTTTGAAACCAATTTCATTGGATGAAGTGTTTCATCAGTTAAAAAGTTTGAATCCTGCAAAAAGCACAAAATCAGATAGTCCCCCAATAAAGTATATTAAGCTAGCCGCTTCAGTAATAGCATAGTCGGTATATTAGTAGTCTGGAAAGTACGTGCAAAAGGTTGTGTCGCTAAGTGCTCCGCTGCGACTGTTAGTGGTAACGTAGAACTATAAAAATATTCTGCTCAGTTTGCTGGTGGACCTATGGGGAGGCAGCATGTTTCCGACTCCAGCTGGCGGAAATGAATTTGTTAGAGACTTAAAAGAAAGAGACAGGTTGTGTAGATATTCGTTTGAATATTTGTTATTGATTAAAGCTACGGTTTTGATTGAATAGAAGTAAAGAAATGCGCAGGTAACTGTATGTTAAAGCAGTTCATGTGCTGGTTAACAGGTTAGGATTAAACTCTGTTCTGAAGCCATGCAATACTTTCAGCATGCTTTTAGACTTGCTGGAAAGGTAACCTGATGCAGGTAGGCTTGTTTGAAGTTATGGAAGTTGTTAAATAAGAGGTACAGCTTTAACCAAAAGGGAGGACCAGGAAACTGGCAATAGAGTAGGCTGAAAGACAAAAATGAACATTATCAGTGGCTAGACTGTAGTTGAGCAATAGGTACTGGTAAAGTTTATAAAGTTCTGGAAGAAAGTGCCAGCTAGTAAAATAAGCTTTTTGATGTCATTTTTACTGTTACAGAATTTAATCATGTTAGTTTTGTAGTTTTGCACTTATATTGTATAGTTTTGTAGGCTAAAATTGATTTTGTACTTACAAGGAACTGAGGAATACTGGTGCTGGTATATGTGACACAATTTGACTTGCTACTGCAGGAAATGGAAAACCCAAAAACATCTGATAGGCCAGGGCCATCAAAGCATGGAGGCTCATATTGTTGCATCCCACAATGCAACAGTAGCTCAAGTAAAGGCATTAAACTTTACAAAGTCCCTATTGGAAAAAAAGATTTGGAATTTGCACTCAAGATTGGTCAAATCAATTTCAGAAAGTTAGTTAAAAGTTTTTTTATTAAAATATTTATCTACTTCACCTATTGATGTAGCAAAGTAGCTAATGAATAAATTTCTATTTTGAAACAAAATCCTTCGAAAAAATGTTCAGTTATTTTACGTTATTGTAGCTTGGTTTTGAATTGCTTATTTTAAATATACCGGTATATAGTTACCAGTAATGTGTCTAGGAGCAAATTCTGTTTCTGAAAAGTTCAGTTACCAGTACAGTTTGCTTAAGAAAAATTTTAGGTTTGGTTTTGCTAGTTGTTGTTAGGCCTAAATGTCATAAAACTAGTTTATGAAGTTAAAGTTCATTTTGAGTGTTTGGTGTGAATACTGCTGATGTTTTTAAGGATTTATTACTTTTAGGTGATATTCAAATATCGTTCAATCCTCAGTTTAAACGCAATGTGAAGAATGGCAAAGCATTTATATGCCAACTGCATTTCAAAGATGAAGACATTCAGTATACTTCGTTAAGGAGTTGGATCAAATTGGGCCTGTAAGAATTTCCGCACCTTGTAAGCTAAATTTTCCCACGTCCTTCCCTGGTTTTACTTCCCTCATGCCGCGGTGTTAACGTGCTTCTAAGTTTATGGACGCTCCTTTTTTTGTTTTTCACTTCGTATCCGGTTGGAACTTATTTCCTACCCCAGTTGATTTATATTTTTTATTGGCAACCCTAGTCTCGTTGCTTAATCAGTATAACAAGGCGAGCGAGCCGAACGTGACTTGTTTTTGAGTTTAAGTTTTAATGCAAGCGGATGTTTACAATCTTTTTTGTGTTCTTCGTCGTGCAACTGTGCGAATTTGCCAACGAACGGTGAGTGATACTAAGTGTGCTTCTTCGAGATAATAATTTATTTGCCTGATAAATGTTTAAATTTCTGTTATTGTACACAGAAAAACTGCGTTCTTCAAGTGCGTCCTTGCGCTTTATACGTTTGTTGGAGTGCATTTTGGATCTGCGCTTTCTTCGAAGTCTGGAATTACGTTACATGTGTTAAAGCTGCTAATATTACTTGCAACCAAAACCAGTTCTGCGTGTTTCCTGTTACGAGAGAACGCAAGTCAGTTAAAATCATCGTCCGTCACCATCGGTACAGCAAATAATTCAGAACAGAGTGCAATCGGTCGAACTTTACTCAGAAGATTGGACATTCGAACATTACTTAGCAGATAAGACTTAATATAATTTTACAGGGCCATTTGCCAAGTTTGAATTTGCCTGTAAAGTAGCTTCCTGACGTAGCTCCACCAAAACGTCGAAAACTGAATCGATTTGAATCAGCAACTGCACTCAGCGAAAATCTTCTGTATTCCTATAATAATGCGGTTGCTGCAAATGCTGAGGAAGCTTGTATATATACTTCTCTCTCTGATGTTATCAGTGAGTTCCACAAGTTCAATCCTTCTGGCTGGCGTTTTTTTCAAATTGAAGATATGTTGCACTTTACGTTTTATGATCATCCAAATCAACACGCCATTGCTAGAATCAGTTTACTGATGAAACAAAATGAAAGTGAAGTTAAATTTAATGTGGCGATAAATGGAATTAATTGCATGGATATCTCTGATCACCTCAATGAAGAAAAGATGAGTTTGGCAACTATGCTGATGTATTTGCTACAATTCAGAAATTGCGTTGGTTATGAAACTGTCGAAGATAAAACATCATGGCTCAGCACAATTGTTTTAGATTCATCTTCAAATCAAATGAAAAGGTAAAGTACATTACAGAAAATTGGATGTAAAACCAAATGTATGACAGGGAAAATATGGCAATACTTATTTCTCATGTCCAAGTGTTACCTGTTGCGTTTTCACTTCATAGAGCTTAAAAATATCTCATGTTTTAACTTCTTTTATACAGTAGATCTGACTTTTCTGGTTACCAGATTTTGGTTTTACAAATTAAAAGATGTGATGATAGGTTTATTCTCAGTTCTGTTTTAATTTTCATTGCCATTACTTTAAGATTATGTATAATTACAAGTGTTTGTCAAAACGAAATTGCTAATATCAACTCGTTTAGGTTTGTGAGTGATTCTTGTTTGAAAGTTTGGAAAGCGACTGATGATGCTGATATTGCAACGGTATGCAAAAACTGCATGGAGCATCACAAAACAATAAAAGCAAAGTTGAAGAAAAAGGAGAACCGTTTTGTCAAAGTGCAAAACATACCTGTAACTAAATATGCTCCTATTTCAAAAGTGAGCAGGGAAAGACTAAAAACTACCTTTCAAGTTCATCAAAGAAGGTACCGGTATGATAGATATTATCATGTGTACGTTAGAGTTAGATTTGTTACCTTTTTACCGCATTTTTAAGAGTCATGAAATGGTTGTAAGTTTGTTTTTTTTACTACAACTCAGTTTCTGAACATGCGAGATTTTCATAGGATTCCATAATATACGTCAAATAAAGTGAGAAATAAGAAAAACAACTGAATATATATACGTATTTCAAGACAAAAGTAACCGTTTAAACGTGAAAAAAAATGAAATAGGGATCGCTTGGATTTTTTATTTTGCAAGCAAAAGTGACAAGTGCAGCCTACATGCTTTATTTTTAATGTGCGAGCATTAAAGTTATTTAATAAATGTAAATAATCCTAACAGTTTCACTAATTAGTTAGTGATGATAATGATGATATTATCATGAGACAATATGATATTATCATGAGACAATATGCACCTGAATTGATTGGACAATGGATAATGTACCAATACACCAATATTAGCAGCAGAAGAATAACATGCAGGATTACTTCATTAGATATTGAATACATTATTACGTTGAGGCTTTTTCCTGACAAGATAAATAGCATATTGTTTTTATATTTTGAAGAATTGCGGAACTTGAAAAAGAGTTTCAAGGTAAAGGTGTAAATGTGAGTGACAATTTGGCTGGAATCTTAGAAAGTGTGCGGCAGGCTGAGCCAACAAATAAGTTTTTAGTGGAAAGGTGGAGTAAGCAAAAGGAGTTACAGTCAATTAGAAGTGATTACGGAAGGCGATATTCACCATCTATCTTAAGTTCTACGTAACTCTTTACCTCCCACTTCACCAATTTTGTTATATTTTGTATTTTAACAGGTTTTATCTACAGTTGCATGCTAAATCTCCTTCGGCGTACGAATTTATAAAAAAGGTATTGGTTTTGCCCAGTGCTAGGAAACTCCGTCTGGAACGAAATAAATTTGGTTCTGTTGCAATGGGACTGCAACCGGATGTACTAAGCGGAATAAAAAACAATGTAACACAAGGACTTGGATGTGCCGCAGGAGATCACCAGAAAATGGCAATTTTAGCTTTCGATGAGATGACCATAAAAGATATGATGCTAATATGTACTAACTATAGAACATGTTAGGTTTTAGGGCTTGTTATGCTAGCATCTCTTTTATCGACAGCTTGTTTATGCAGTGTTAGGAACGAGTGGAGATATTTTTGAGTTATTTCTGCGTGACATGCATTGATTAGCAGAGCTTTTCAAGTTAGTGATAATGATGTAACCTGCCGCTTTCAGAAAACCTTGCTTATTCTTCGGCGAGTGGAGAGATAGTTGGCTAAGTCGATTTTGGTGATGCCCAGCTGACAAATCTTTCTTCAGCAAAAGACTCTTTGGCAACTCATATGCTAGCTGTGTTTATGAGAGGTTGGTAGCCAACATTTTGCTTAGCTTGAAAAGTACTGATTTTTTTTATAATTTTGTGGAGGTGCGGATTATTAAAACATTTTGTGTAGCGAAGAAGCAAAATTATAAGTGATTTGTGGTGCTTTACCTGTTGTATGGCTTTGGCATTGAAGGCAATTGCAAAAAATATTTTTGCCTTGCGTATCGGGTTTTTGAATTCCTCTTCATATAAATACTGCGCAATCATACATTGAACAATTACTTAGTATTTTGCAGTAAGTTATGACTGTAATCGAATTTTGTTTAGGAATTACGAATAAAAATTTGGATGGTGTCGTTGCTTTTTATGCCACAAATGGAATAAAGTATTCTGAGCTGTTTTTTATTGTGACGGATCTTCTAGTTCACATACCATTTCATACTTCTTGCATTATCTCTGGATTGGTCTGTAAGTAAAATGTTACAACGTACTTTTTTTTTTCTTGGCTTCATTACACTACTTAAAAGTACGATACGGTACTTTTTAGTAGATGGTCTCGCCGCCAATCGAACAGTCATGAAGCTTTTGGCTTGTGAAGGTGATCGCTATCCTTACCGAATGAGAAATCCTGTTTCACCTTCCAGGTACACCCTTGTGAAAATTAATCTGGGCAGTTGACAAAAACGCATGAATTTAAGACATTTTGCTTTTATTTGAAAATTGGAAAAAGCACAGTTTAATTTTGTGGATATTAATATTTGAAATGTCCACCACTTGCTCTGAGGACTAGATCTACTCGTTTTTTCATCGACAGCACCAACTTTTTGTAGATGTTTTCGATTTCATCATCATGAAACCCAATGTGTATTACAGACTAAATCAGCTTGGTTTTTGTAGTGCGATCCTGCTTCCTCAAGCTATTTTTTACAATGAACCACAGGTGTTCTATAGCATTGAGGCCTGGAGCATTACCAGGCCATTCCAGCATTTCCATTTTCACTTTTTGAAACAATTTGTAATAATCTTGGCCTAGAGGCCTGGGGCAGAGTTTTGTTAAAAAATGACTTGAGGATGAAGGTTAGCCAATTCTCTTGATACTCTTCTTTTTATTATTGGCAAATAAGTTCTGCTGTTCATCATCCCCTCAATAGGCTCGAGAGCTCCCGGGCCATTGACAGAAAAGCATCTCCAAACCATCTTTTTGTCTAGATATTTAACGGATTAAACAAAGTGCTCTTCTCGAAGTGGCTAACCTTCATCCTCAAGTTATTTTTTAACAAAACTCTGCCCCAGGGCGCTAGGCCAAGATTATAACAAATTGTTTCAAAAAGTGAAAATGGAAGTGCTGGAATGGCCTGGTAATACTCCAGGCTTCAATCCTATAGAACACCTGTGGTACATCGTGAAAAATAGCTTGAGGAAGCAGGACCGCACTACAAAAACCCAGCTGATTCAGTCTGTAATACACATATGGTTTCACGATGATGAAATCGAAAACATCTACAAAAAGTTGGTGCTGTCGATGAAAAAACGAGTAGATCTAGTCCTCAGAGCAAGTGGTGGACATTTCAATTATCAATATCTACAAAATTAAACTGTGCTTTCTCCAATTTTCAAATAAAAGCAAAATGTCTTAAATTCATGCGTTTTTGTCAACTGCCCAGATTAATTTTTACAAGGGTGTATGTGCATCTTCATTTGCTTCTTTCAGTAATAATTACTTGCCTTCTCAGAATTTTTTTAGAATCAAGAGAATGTAATTTTGTTGCATAAGGTTCGAAACGCAGGCAATGCTGTAATTGCTGGTCGCACATCAATATCTCCCAAATTTCGCTCATTAAGCCATGTGCTCAGTTATGTTATTAAATTTGTGGTTTTATTGATTACGTTATTTTGTTTGCAAACAGGTATATTTACTTATTGCCGGATCCCCCGCATGTGCTAAAAACGGCGAGGAACAATCTGTTAAACGAAAAAAAAGTTAATATGGAACGAAGGAAATATTTGGCTTGGTTCTATAAAGCAATTGATTTGCGTGAGTTGGTGCAAATGCTGACGAAATATAGTTACAGAGCATGTAAAAAAAAGTAAAATGCAGAATATAAAGAGTGTTCAAACTGTTCATAAAGTCTTTGGACAATTTAAAAGATTTATTTAAAAGAAATCACAATGAAGGCTATGCTATTTCAGGATGATATAACGCGTGATGAATTGAGATTTTTTCACAAATTATCTGAAAAACACCTTTTCCCTACTTCTTGGGAGATGAATGTTAAATTGGTAGCACAGCTCATGTCTGAAACTGTGGGTGAGTAGAATACGTTGATTTTCGAAATTGAAAAACTTCATTGACCCCTATTAATGTTTCATCTGCATGAAATATTCGTAATTTTGCATAATACTAAGCACAAATTTTTGGACAATGCGCTACAAAACCCTTGCAGTTGATCGGTAGTTTGATTATATCACGACTTTGATGTATGTTATTATAAAGTTAATGATAACTGACGTTGCGTTTGGCCGCGTGGTGGGCGAACCAGATAAAATTTACCGGTTCATCGAGTTCAATGCAGTAAACGCTTTAGCTGAGTTTATTTTAAACATCGACCGCTGGTTTGATTGCATGAACGCTGGTAAGTAAAACATAAGGGATTGCATTGCAGAACAGTGTGGGTCTTTCAGCAGAATTAGAGAAAACGTTTTTGGTTGAGCTTTCCTTGTCCCGCCTTATTTATTCGGAGTTATAATAAAACATACATCTCTATTTGGGGTTTCAAAAATCGCACTTTAAGGATTTTCGAAAGCCTTTCAAAAATGTTGATGATGCGCGACTGAAATGGTTAGAAGAGGACTTTTTGAGGTACTTGGAAAAGTGGAAAGAAAATGTAGCGAAGCGATCCCTGCCTGCTGATAACATCAATCGAAAATAAATCTATATCAAGTAAAAGTACTTTTACTTGATATAGATTTATTCATGATACGAATGCTGAGAAACCGCTTCTATTTTATCATCACTTTTTTACTGTGGAGTTCTAGTTGAGGGTGATTCAGGAAACCAACCAAAGTATTGTCATCAATCGAAAAAAATGCTTTTAAGCGAAAGCACTGAAGAGGGATTGATTATTTCATCACTTTCAATGGTTTCGTTGGTAAAGGAGGTTTTGAAAGAAGGAGCTGATTACGTCTTAGTGAGGAGAATTAACCAGGATCCATTGGAAGCTTATTTTGGCCAACAACGAGCTAAAAATCACCGCTGCGATGCACCCACAGTCAAGTCATTTGGAAGCAATGTAAGAATTATTGATATTGGTAAAAGTAGCGTATCGGGATCAAATGTTACTCTCAATTGACTGCAATTAGATGTTCATTGTTTTATTTGAAAAAAAAAAAAAAAAAAACGATTACAACCACCACCACGACATGAAAATCTAAAATAAATACTAATAACTTGCATTTTTGAGGAACTGACGTAAAGCGGAGCTCGGCTTGTTTCGTTTGTTGGTTTCCTTTCGTATTTTTTCTTGGTAGATGCCTTGGATGTGCTTTGTTGCAATGTCCGCCCGCATTCTTACATATCTTTTCAATAATTTGTTAATGACATTACCAGGGCATGTGTCTTCTGGATAAAACTGCGTATAATCAACGCTTTCAGCTACTACATTAACTAAAACTTTTTTTTTAGTTTTTTCCTTCCTAAATTGGTTTTCACATTCCATTATCATGTTCGTGAATGTATTTGTGCAAGTTATGAGTCCTCTAGCAACTTTATTTTGATAAACGCCCTCTTTTGCAACTACTATTTGGTTTTGGCACCAGCTCTTCTCTTCGTTATGAAATTTTTTCCAACCCCACCTCAACACTGCTCCAGCTAAGTATTTGACAATGTTTTCGTCGCTCTTAGTCACAATGGATTTGTCTGGATTGGAATTTTGTAGTTCTTGGTTTTCATTAATAAGCTTAGGAACTACAGCAGTTAACATTCGTTTTACATTGATTTCGCTTATTTCTGAGGTGTCGCTTGCAACATATTGCTTTTGCAGCATAATAGAATATTCTTCAAGTTTTTGCTTAGTTGGCAAGCCACAAAATTCTTCCAAATCTGATAAAATGTTCTTTTTAAAGAAGTCTAGATAATCAGGGGCTAAATGAAGTGCATCAATGGCTACCCCAAGCATTTCATTACATAGCGGTGCGGCCGGTGCCAAAGGAGATTCCATTTCTGGTATATATACCTCATCGCTTTCTCCAAGTTCCTCGTCCATCTAAATATTGTGATGTGATGCATAACTGAACTGAGATGATTGATTATGGTTTTTGTTGCATGACTGTAATGATTAATCTTTTGATTAAAAAGCAGTTGGCATTGCACTATAGTCATTGCTTGCTTACATGGTAGATTATAGGCCGAGCTACGTTTAAATTCTAGTCTAGATACGTTTAAATTCTAGTCTGTAATGTTTATGTTAAGTTTATTGTAAGGTAAAATTATTTTAAGTTGACTGCTTCTAAAGTTAAATGGTACAAATTCTGTGCACCAGCGAAAAACTATTACAAATTTAATGGTCACAGCTTCCCTGCTTGATGCTCAGCATTGAAAGTACTGTAGCGTGATGGTGGGTGCGATCTGACTCTAGTATATAATTCACAATATTCAGAAGGTTGCGTTGCGTATATTAATAATAATAATAATCTGATATGAGATCCAGTTATATAGCATGAAGAAATAATATGAAATAGCGAGTTATATAATATGGCGATATAAATATATATAATTATGCTTTTAATAATCTATTGATCCAAATCTACGAAGCAAAAGGACGCGTTCACATCAACACATTCTCCCCTGGGTTGCAAAAGATTAACTATGTGACCATCTGAGAGGTTAAACTGAGAAACCCATGACATATAAAGGCTAATCAAGAAGTTAAACCACATAATAAAAAACGTTGCGAAAAAAATAAATTCGTTAAAAGCTTCCATTGTGTAAGAAAAGAATGCAATTCATTATAATTCGATCGTCAACTGGGACAGGTTTGTGGAAAACAGAAAAAAATCTAAAAAAAAACGCCAAATCAGCGCGCAGGCAAAATAAGAAAGGCCTTATTGACTTGACGTTATGTGAATGTTTAACAAGTGATTGTGTGCAAGTGTAAGTGTGTGTTAAGATGACGAATGTTACGTAATCAGTACCGAAAAAGAAAAAACACCGAACTGAATTTTCAACAGTAGCGTAGAGTTCAGTTACGTCGCGGCGTAAGTTACATTGTTGTAATTTCGGCAATTCGCAGTAGATTAGGTTTGTGGCATAAGTTCTCAAGTTAACCAACACAATCGTTAAGCAACTACAATGTTTTTGTAATTGGTAATCAAATGAAACGTTGTATCGGCAGCATCTTGAGGATTGTACAAATTTTCTTTTTTTGGAGTGATAAAAGCCATCTTTGAATCTTCCGTTTGCTAACTCGTCATTCAGAATCCAAGCGTGTTTTCATTGGTTCACTTTTTATAGATGAAGAAATCAGTCATCGCCACATCGTATTGTTGAACTTGGTGCTAACTGATTGGTGCGATGCGGTAGATGCTTTCGTCATCATTGTGTGTGTGTTTGGTGTACGGAAAGTTTGTGCTGAGAAGGTTATCCACACTAAAAAAGAATAATACGAGTAAACGCTTTCCAAAAAAACATCACACAGAAACAAATATAGTACAACTTTAAAGTACCCTCAAAAATATTATGAATTAACGGCACAAAAGCAAGTAAACGACGTAAATGATTGCCAGCATTCCTTGTCTGGTATGGTGGTAAGGATTCACAACGAAAGCAAAATTAGAGAAGCAACAAAATCTTAAAAAAGCAGGCAAACAGGATCTAGGTAAAAGTTATCAATGCATCGAAATAAAAAATATGTCAAGTTACCTAGATCATGACAGTTGGAGGAAGAAATATAGAAGCCATTAATAGTGCAAAGTAAGTTGAAAGGAAAGCGATGTAGGCTCGTTCTGAGCAACGGCACCATCTGTGAATAGAAATACCTAAAGAAGGCATCTCGATACGATACAGAGAGGAAAAATTATAATGTAAATGCATTTCTTGTGTTCCGAGTGGTGTGGTTACAGGGCAGTTTCCTCTATCAGTCACATCCCAAACCACTGCCATTGCTTGGCTAGTGCAATACCCAAGGGAAATATGACAATTAGACATGGGGAGAAGCATAGACGAGAGAGTGTCACGGTAGAAACCATACCTTATTAAGGCCTTAGTTAGGAAATGGTTTCTCAGTTAGGAAACATTGGGGTCACCAAATGTAGCGTGACGATGGGTGCGATCTGACTCTAGTATATAATCCACAATATTCAAAAGGTTGCGTTGCGTAATCTGATATATTAATAATAATAACCTGATATGAGATCCAGTTATGTAGTATGGTGAAATAATATGGATGGTACAGCGAATGATATTAATATATGGTACATATGCTTTTAATAATCTAATGATGATCTAACGTGATTGAATCACTGCGCCAAATGATCACGAATCAAAGTTAAATCCCGATCCAAATCTACGAACCGAAAGGGACATCCACAACACCACACATGCCACAGGACAGTGTGAAGAACAACCCAGCAAGTTTAACATGTTAAGCCATAAGCCGTGGAAAAAGCACTTGACGTGGTAGGCGGGTGGCAGATTGACTTCTAAACTGCGAGTTCATTTCTCTGTCTCCTGCTCGAGATAACTCGGCAAATAAACAAAACTTAACTAAATCTGCATGTGAAAGTTAGCACAGAAATTATATTAGCACAGAAGTTAAGCGTAGACGAGATATTGTGCTAACAAAGTTAGCACAGAAGTTAGCATGTGAAAGTTAGCACTAGCAACCTGATAACTGTACCAAATCTGTAGGGCTAGGCTACCTGGTTACTTACCTCACCAAAATACACAATGACTTCATCCACATCTATATTAAAGCAAGCCATTGACAGATTGAATTAATGATACTCTAATGATACCACGTAATCTGGTAACAAAACAAAATTGTAAAACATGTACAGAATATTGTATTACTATATTACACAATTGCTGTAAAGACCTATTCCAAATAGAAGTTGTTTGAAGTCAGCGTTTTGTTTTTAAATTACTGGTATACCCGTAGACTACTGGCATTAACAATGCTTGTGACTTATCAATGCCAGCAAAAAATTTTTAACAATGGATACACTTCTTCAAATATTTTGAAAAGAATTTCTTCCATTGACATTCCTGTCATGGAACAGTAAAAATAACTTTTTGCCTGGCAGCCTGGTACTCTTGCTACTGTAAAAGTTGCTAGGCTAACTTGCCAATATCACCGACCTCACATTACTATCAGATTCACTTAATGTTTTTTTTTTTACAAGAACTCTTTGTCTCTTCTGCTTTGTTTTTTTGTTAAAATTAATTACTGAGCGGCGTTAATAAAGCCAACGCAGCCATTACTTAGCCTTAACCCTGCCAGTGCTCTCACCCTTCGCAAGCATTTTCCTGCAAGTAGTCACGAAGTTCAACGTTACCACCAGCAGTCGCAGCGGAGCAGGCGACGACACAACCTTGATCGATTTTCGCATTGAGCTTCCAGACGACTAATATACCGACTATGGTAATAGCCAGTCCTTGGACAAACTTATTTAATCGTTGCATAGAAACAGGAACTTATCCGGATGCATTCAAAATTGCCGAAGTTATACCTGTATATAAATCGGGCGACAAGTTTACCTGCAGCAATTTTAGGCCTATTTCTCTGATTTCACCACTTTCAAAGATATTTGAAAAGTGTAGCTATAAGCAGTTATATCATTACTTTACTAGTAGGGATATTCTTTACAAGCATCAACATGGTTTTAGAGAAAATAATTCAACAGAATCAGCAGTGTCTCAGATGTGTGAATCTATAATCGAAAATTTGGAAAATAAAAACACAACTTGTGCTATTTATATAAATGACCTACCTAAAGTAAGTAATTTAAAAGTGCGCTTGTTTGCCGATAACGCTATATTACCTTTAAGTGACAAAGATGAGAAACATTTACAGCACATTATGAATGATCAGCTCACTAAAATAGATGATTGGATGAAGATAAATCAACTTACCATTAACTATAAGAAAACAAACTTTATCATTTTTACCAGAAAATAGAAAATTTCCTCTCCTTTATCCATAAGAATTGGCCAAAATATAATTAACCATAAGACTAACGTGAAATATCTAGGTGTTGTAATTGATGAAAAGATGTCATGGAAAAATCATGTGAATTACCTCTGCTCCAAATTAGCATAGGGCTGCTGGGCAATCTCTAAACTAAGAAATTATGTTGACCTTAATACATCAAGAATACTGTATTATAGTTTAATATATCCTCAGTTACAATATTACATATCTAGTTAGGGAAGAACTCTTAAAAGCGTTCTCAAACCCCTCAGTATCATTCAAAAACGTGTGTTAAGACTAATAACCAAAACTCCATATCGAACTCCGTCTGCACCACTATTCTTTCAACTAAAAATCGATGATGTGTGTAAACTTCAAATTGCGAAAATTATGCATCATATAAACAATCAAAACAATACATGGACAATAAACAACTCGATAAAACTAGAAAAATTGCATAATCACAGCACAAGAGCATCATCCCAATATAATTTTCTCATTCCTAATATTCGCATCAATTCGGGAAAATCCTTGTCTGCATTTGCTGGAGCACAGATATGGCGTGAAGTACCACAAAGCATCAAATCTTTATCAACAGTTAAGTTTAAAAAACTGTATGTTAATTATTTGCTGGAACAATACAAACCAATCAATTGATTACATTATTAAATTACATTGAGTGAACATTAATGTGCTGAAATATCCACATACTGCATATTCTGATATTAGGTTAAACAAATGATTTTTTTTTATTTGCTTAGCTTATTAAGCTACAAATTGTTGTTTTTAGTTTTCTTTTTTTTGTGGTTTTGGTTTCTTATTTTACGGTGTTGTGCACATATGTAAGACTGAAGCCGTGCTGGTGAGGTGGCAGCAGACTAGGTGACCGTATGGTCTTTTCGCTGTCTCCTCATCAAGTGGTTCCACTTGTACACCTACAGCTACATTAATTTGTTTATGTGTTGCCACTTGGTGGAATAAATTGAGAGAGAGAGAGAGAGAGATTTATTTCGCCATTCATTCACTACACAATATAACAAAATATAAAAAAAGGAAAAAATTCTAGTAAACAAATGGCCAGGAAGCATCGACTAACCGCAAGGTTTTCGAATCAAGATGCTCCCTGACAGTCGCAGAAAGTACATCACACACAGAAAAAGAAAATCACAGAGTAAAAAAACGATTACCAATATTTTTAGGTGCCAATAATCAAATTTTCAGTGAGTAATCAATTAACTAAATTCAAAACATTTAAAGAAGATTATACAAAGAAAAGCATATTCAATAAACATCAATACGATTGCAATAAAAAATGTTTGTAAGCCTTTTTAAAGGAAACCCAGTGTGTGCTTTTATATCATTATCAATCTCTTTCCAGAGTTTGGTTCCTCTGAACAAAAGAGTTTTTTGAGAAAAACTTTTGTTCATTTGCGGCAAAAAGTAAATTGCTTTTTCAGTGGATCTTGTATTGTGATGATGAATTTGATTAATCTTCATGAACGAATCATGAAATATTTTCGGCTCATTTCCTTTACACAATTGAAACATGAATTTGCCAAGTTTAAAATTGTATACGTCATGAAGTTTTAAAAATTTAAGTTTTTTATGCAGCGAAGTCATTGACGTATAACGGTTGCTACGGGTAATAGTCCGTATTACATAATTCAATCTGACTCTGATTTCACGTAGATAATTTTTGTTAGCCGTGCCCCATACAATTATGCCGTATTGTAATCTGCTGTAGATAAAGCTGTAGTATAGCATGCACAGAGTTTCCACGTTAACAAAATCACGAAGTCTGTAAAAAATTCCGGAGTATCTTGCCAATTGATTTGAGAGATGTTTCAAATGAACAGACCAGTTTAAATGTTCATCCATGTGCAAGCCGAGGTACTTAACCGACGAAGCTCTGATCAGCGCAGAATTATTTATGATCAGCTTAAAGTTATCATCAATAGTTTTCTTTGGATTGCCATTGACTATCATGTAGTTTGATTTAGAGTAATTCAAAGACAGGTTGTTTTTCCGTAGCCATAGATCAATTTTTGAAATTTCTTTATTGGCGCGAATTTCTAAAGAATCTAAATCTTTGTCAGACATAGCTAGATATGTGTCGTCAGCATATAAGGTCGTTTCAAATTTTGTAGCTAAAGGTAGGTCGTTAATATACATCAGAAATAAGAATGGGCCTAAGCAAGAACCTTGGGGGACACCGCAAGAAACAGACATTAGCTCAGACTGGGTCTGTAGAATTTTAGTATATTGATATTGGTTACTTAAGTAGCTTTTAAATAGATCAAGTGGCTTACCACGAATCCCGAAGTATTTTTGCAATTTAGCTAGCAAGATTTGGTGATTAACAGTATCGAACGCTTTTGAAAAATCTAAGAATATGCAACAGGTATGCAATCCTAAATCAACATTTCTTAGAATGTTATCATGGATGTGGGCAATCGCAAAGTTCGTAGAAGAATTTTCGCGAAATCCAAATTGATTTTTACTTAATAAATCGTACTTTTCAAGGTAAGAGGAGATTCTGATGTAGATCAACTTTTCAAAGGTTTTATCAAATTGAGATAAAATAGATATTGGATGGTAGTTTGTGGCTAAATTGTGATCCCTTTTTTAAAGATTGGAATTACTTCCGCTATTTTCAAGCAGTCAGGAAATACGCCTAGTGCAATGCACACGTTAAATAAATCACTTAATACAGGCGACAAAATATTTTTACTTAACTTTATGAATTTGGTCTCTACATCCATGATTCTAATAACCTTATTATTCTTAAGTGCATTGATAACTGTTTCTACTTCATCAGAAGTGGTTGGCTGCAGAAATATCTAGTTTTTCATGCTGATGACTGGTGGTGGTGTGAGAACAGAAGAGTGTACATCAGGAACAGCGTCAGTCATTTTCCTACCAATACTTACAAAAAAATCGTTCATTGCATTTGAGATAGCTTTAGGTTCAGTTAGGATAATTTCTTCAGTTATTACTAGCTTAGTAGGGGTTTTCTTACATTTATTCTTAACGTTTACCATTTCGTCAATTATTTTCCAGATTTTATCAAAAGAATTTTTATTCAGTTCTATATAATTTTTGTAATAATTTTGCTTGGCGCATTTAATGGCGCGATTCAAAGTATTGCGGTATGTTTTGAATTCAGCTTCCAGATGTCGGTCGTACGTTTTATGCAAGCGACTAAAAATTTTGTTTTTTGATTTGATAGACTTTAACAAACCTTTGGTCAGCCATGGTTTCGACATCAGCCTTTTTTCTCGTCTGGTTGCTCGTTTTAACGGCGCGTGCGTGTAAACAATCTCGGTAAAGTCGTTGACAAATTTATCAAATTGTTCATGCATAGAAGCAGTATTGGTTATTTGTAGATCTGTAAAATTATAGTTCAACTCTTGGAGAAACGCTTCTACATTGAAGTTTTTCAGATCGCGTGTGAAAATTTGATCAGTTTGTTTTTTTTGACCTGCTTTAATTTCAATTACCGCAAAGGTAGGAAAATGATCGGAAATATCAGAAACAGCTATTCCCCGCTCACATTTTGTTGACGACTGTTAACATAGATATGATCCAATAACGTTTTTGAGTGAGCAGTGACACGAGTCGGTTGATCAATAACACATTTCACTGAGCAACTAAGTAAATTATCTGCGTATTTTCTAGTATTGTTATATTCACGAATTCTTGATAGATCAATGTTAAAATCACCTAAAATGCAGAAATTAGTTTTTTTTAAGATTTAGGTTATGAAGGGTGTCATAAACTGATTTGCTAAAGGTGTCAAGTTCGGCCATCGAGCATGCCGGATGGCGATATATTACTCTCACAACGTAGGGCTTATTATTTACAGTAATTTCAATCCATAAGTCTTCGACTCGATCAAGGTTCAGACGCAGATCGTTTCTGCTACTGTAAACCAATAACTTATTAATATACAGTCCCACACCACCAGCAGATGTTTTACTATCGTAATGTATGAAATTGTACCCTTGCAGATTTATATTGTTAGCAATTTTGCTTTCTTTCAGTTTAGTTTCTGAAATAGCAATAACCGCAGGACGGGTTTTTAAATCAGTGAGAAACTCATGAAGCTTGTCAACGTTTTTTGACAAACTTCTCATGTTAAAATGCATAAATAAAAGTTTTTTCTGGGGATTAGAAGTGTTAAACTTCTTGTTAATGGAATCAGTATCATAGTACTCACTATTTAGAAAAAGCTCGTCGTAGTCATTTACCTCGGTTGCACACTGATTTTTGTCATTGCTTGCGTCATCAGATTTATAGTCGAAGTTCTTGTAAATCGTTGTTTCTGTGTTAAATTTAGAATCGAACATTGCAGAATTTTAACCGTAGGCTTCACATATAGACAGTTACAGTGACCAAGTATCTCGTTCACGGCGAATTTCGATTGGGTTGGAATCATCGTCTTTTCGAATAAAGATTCTTCCATTTTTCGTCCAGATGTATTTGTAATTGTTTTCTTTCATTTTTGGCTTGGTCTGCCAGAGCAGTTTTTTGCGGTACGAGGTAAGATTTTCGTTTATAAACAAACGCGTTATGCCTGGCACTGGAAACTCGGTGGTCGGAATTTTCCTCGCTGCAGATCGCTTGCTGTAGATTAAATTACGAATTCTTCGGTTCGCAAATCGTGCAATGATTGCAGGCGTTGGTAGATTGGTACTGCTGTTATTGCTTTTGCCAGGTCTTTTCGTGGGTAGACGATGCGCAATGAAAATTGACTTGAATTGGAAATCAAATAAATGCAGGTTGAACGATTCGAGGACAAATAGGTCTCGGACAACTGGGTACCAAGACAAATGGATCCCTAGCAAATGGAGGCGGGGTCAGATAATGGGGGCTTGGAGCAAATTGGCACTTGGGGAAATGAATATTTGGGGCAAATGGGTATTTGGGGAAAATATATAGTTGGGGGAATTGGGCACCGGGGGAAATGGGCACTGATGCAAATAGGCACCAAGGCAAATGAACATTTGGGGAAAAGGGGTACCCCAAGTGCCCTAACGGGGAACCCCAAGTGCCCGGTGTCCATTTTCCCCAAATGTTTACAAATGGGCAGTGGGGCAAATGGGCACTTGGGGCAAATGGACATTTGGGGGAAAGAAGCACCCCAAGTGCCCTATGTTCATTTCCCCAAA